>JAKSXO010000081.1:253287-365787 GCA_024509115.1 Crotalus helleri
AGGGGGCGCAGTCCTGGGGGGGGGGCCTTTGGGCAGGAGTTCTTGGGGGGGGCTCACCTGGAGAGAACAACCACCATGGCATAGACATCAATTGCACTGTCGGCGATTTGCTTCAGCATGAATTGCTCTTCTGGAAATTTGGGAGAGAGACGAGGAAGAAGAAGAAGAAGAAACAACAAAGGTCGGGATCAGAAACAGAACAGAGCTGGAAGGGACCTCGGAGGTCATCTAGCCCAACCCCCCTGCTCAAGCAGGAGAACCTATATACCAGTGGTTCTCCACCTGTGGGTCGGGACCCCATTTGGGGTCGAACGACCATTTCACGGGGGTCGCCAAACAACGCAGTCCGCCATTTTTTCCCCCTTTTCCTTAGCTGTGCTCCTCCCTTTTATTCTATTGGCTTTTGAAAGCCAATAGAAGAGACTCTCTTGAATAGAGTCCGATTCTATTGGCTTTCCAAAGCCAATAGGAATTGTCCAGGCTGTCTCTGCCCTGCTGAGCCCGCCAAAAGTCCCATTCTGCAAACGGTGCTGCACCAGCTGAGTAGTCCTCGACTTACGACCGGTTGAGTAGTCCTCGACTTACGACCAGTTGGGGGTCGCGGTATTAAAAAGGTTGAGAACCACTGCTATATACCATCACAGACAAGGGACTGTCCACTTTTCTTAAAAACCTCCAGCAATGGAGCACCCACAACTTCTGG
Source organism: Crotalus helleri (assembly GCA_024509115.1). Classification (NCBI taxonomy): domain Eukaryota; kingdom Metazoa; phylum Chordata; class Lepidosauria; order Squamata; family Viperidae; genus Crotalus; species Crotalus helleri. The sequence goes on from JAKSXO010000081.1 coordinate 253,991, forward strand.
TGGCAAGCAGTATTTACGACAGTCGCAGCGTCCCAGGGGTGTGTGTGTTTGTGTGTGTGTGTGTGTGTGTGTGTGACGTAATCCCCTTTTGCGACCTTCCGATAAGAATGGGGGGGGGGAAGCCAAATTCACTTACTGACCGTGTGACTCGTTTAACCACGGCAAGGACTGACTTAACAAATATGGCAAAGGACAGTCGTTCAATGGGGCCAAACTCCCTTAGCAAATGTTTCACTTAGCGACATAAATCTTGAGTTCAATTGTGGTTGTGTCTTGGGGACGACCTGTATTGGGATGAGCAGAGATTTGTCCCTCCAGCCCACCCTCACCCCTCCCGGCAAGGAATCCATGGGGGTCCCCCCCCCCAAGGACCCCAAACTCACCGACAACTTTCTTTCCATGTTTGAGGAGCTGGTTCTCAATGACACCAGCAAAAAGGTCAATGGCTTGGACGGCCTGGAAAGAGAGCAAGGGGGGCAAAAGGTGAAATGGGGTAGGTGATTGCAGAATAGAACATAATAGAATAGAAATACAGAATAGAATAGAATAGAAATACAGAATAGAATAGAAATATAGAATAGAATAGAAATATAGAATAAAATACAGAATAGAATAAAAATTAATAGAATAGAAAAAAAATAATAGAATAGAAATTAATAGAATAGAATAGAAATTAGAATAGAAATTAATAAAAATTAATAGAATAGAATAGAAATTAATAGAATAGAAATTAGTAGAAAAGAAATTAATAAAAATTAATAGAATAGAATAGAAATAAGAATAGAATAGAATAGAAATAAGAATAGAATAGAATAGAATAGAAATAAGAATAGAATAGAAATAAGAATAGAATAGAATTAAGAATAGAATAGAAATAAGAATAGAATAGAATAGAATTAAGAATAGAATAGAATAGAATAGAATAAGAAATAATAGAATAGAATAGAATAATAATATAGAGTAGAATAGAATAGAGGAATATAGAAATATAGAATAGAAGTAAGGAATAGAATAGAATAGAATAACAATATAGAGTAGAATAGAATAGAGGAATATAGAAATATAGAATAGAATAGAATAGAATAGAATACAATAGAATAGAAATAAGAATAGAATAGAATAGAATAGAATAGAATAGAATAGAATAGAATAGAATAGAATAGAATAGAATAGAATAGAATAGAATAGAATAGACATTTCCCCCACAACCACCCTGTGAGATTGATTGGGCTAAGAGAGAAGAATCAGCCCAAAGTCACCCAGCTAGGCTTTCCTGCCTAAGGCGGGATTAGAACTCAGAGCCGACTGGTGATTGACCCAAAGTCACCCAGCTAGTTTTCAGGGCTGAAACAGCACTTGAACTCATGTTCCAAGTCTTACACAGGTAGTCCTCGACTTACGTTGTTTCATTTAGTGACGGTTTGAAATTACTGCTGGTCCCCAGTTGCTCCTCCCAGGGGGCACCAAACACTTGCTCGCACACATGCACACACACACACCAGTGTGGGGGTCTGGCCAGACTCACCTGCTCACTGCTGGACTCCAGACTTGGGTGCACCACGCCCTTCAGGCTTAGCCCTGTCCCCAGGCCCGCCCTCCTGGGGAGTGGGGGGGGGAGAGAAAAGGGGGTGAGAAGTAGCTTCACAACTCTTTATGCAGCCCCCCCCTCCGAGCCCAGCCCAGCCCCCTCCCATCGAGCCCAGTCCAGCCCCCTCCCACCAAGCCCAGCCCAGCCCCCTCCCACCAAGCCCAGCCCAGCCCCCCCTCCTAGACCTGGCCAGCTCCCCCTCGAACCCAGCCCAGCCCCTCCCACCAAGCCAAGCCCAACCCCCCTCCTAGCCCAATCCAGCCCCCTCCCACCAAGCCCAGCCCAGCCTCCCTCCTAGCCCAGCCCAGCCCCCCCTCCTAGCCCAGCCCAGCCCCCCCTCCTAGCCCTGGCCAGCCCCCCCCCCCAGCCAGCCCAGCCTCCTCCCACCAAGCTGAGCCCAGCCCCCTCCTAGCCCTGGCCAGCCCCCTCCCACCAAGCCCAGCCCATCCCCCCCTCCTAGCTCTGGCCAGCCTCCCCCTTGAACCCAGCCCAGCCCACCAAGCCGAGCCCAGCCCCCCTCCTAGCCCAGCCCAGCCCAGCCCCCTCCAACCAAGCTGAGCCCAGCCCCCCCCCCCCCCCGAGTCCAGCCCGCCCCCCCCCCCCGTTCAAATCCCCCCTATAAACATAGAACAGCACAAATGGTGACAAAATGGGATTTAAAACGTGCAGATCCTCCCCCCCCCAGATGACCCTCAGGGAAAGCAGGCGAGGGATGGGCCCATTCACACATTCCCTCCCATCGCAAAACGAAGCAGCAAAAGTGCTTTGCGCCTCTCGATGGGAGCTGGGGATTGGATGGCAGAAATGACTGACAGATGGGGGGGTGAAGAAAAAATAAAAAACCGAAACATCTCAAAAATATTTTGTGGGGTGACAACGGAGAAAAGAACAGAGAAGACTCACTGCCCCGAAGCGGGAGCTGATCTTCCCGGTAGCTTTAAAAATAAACAAATAAAAAAAAAAGGAGACAGGCTCGCTGGGAAAAAGCCTGGATTCGTGAGCGACAAACTACAAGCAGTCCTCGACTTATGACGATTCGCTTAGTGGCCGTTCGAAGTTTCAACGGCACTAAAAGAAAAGGGAATTAAACCTCTTTTTCACACTTACGGCCGCTGTAACCTCCTTGCAGCCACGGGAGCAAAATTCAGACGCCTGGCAACCGACTCGTATTTACGACGGGCGCAGCGTCCCGGGTGTGTGTGTGTGTGTGTGTCACGCGATCCCCTTTTGCGAACCTCTGACCAGCAAACTCAATGGGGGGGGGAAATCCAGATTCGCTTAACGACCGTGTGACTAATTTAACGATCGCTTAACAAAGGTGGCAAGGAAGATCGTAAAAATGGATCAAAATTCGCTTAACGTTATATATCACTTAGCAACCGCCATTTTGGGTCCGGTTGAGGACTACTTGTTCATAGAGAGCCTCCAACTTCAGGAGCAGTTCACCTTCAAGGACGGAGGCATTTCCTACCTTTAGGTCACAAGGAGTAAGCAACTTTGGCTCTTTTATGACTGGTGGACTTCAACTCCCAGAATTCCTGAGCCACCATGAGGGAACTTTGGCCCCTTCATGACTCGTGGACTTCAACTCCCAGAATTCCTGAGCCAGCCATGCTGAGGGGAAAGGAAGAAGTTTCCAAGCTGAGCCATGCTGGCTCAGGAATTCTGGGAGTTGAAGTCCACCAGTCATGAAGGGGCCATAGTTCCCCCATACTGGCTGAGGAATTCTGGGAGCTGAAGTCCACGAGTCATGAAGGGGCCATAGTTCCCCCATGCTGGCTCAGGAATTCTGGGAGTTGAAGTCCATGAGTCATCAAGGAAGCCATAGTTCCCCATGCTGGCTCAGGAATTCTGGGAGTTGAAGTCCACAAGTCACGAAGGGGGCCATAGTTCCCTCATGCTGGCTGAGGAATTCTGGGAGTTGAAGTCCACGAGTCATGAAGGGGCCATAGTTCCCCCATGCTAGCTAGGAATTCTGGGAGTTGAAGTCCACCAGTCATGAAGGGAGCCATAGTTCCCCCATGCTGGCTCAAGAATTCTGGGAGTTGAAGTCCACGAGTCCTAAAAGGGCCAAATTGAAGACCCTGTTCTAGGACACTGTCCCTGCGTGCATGTTAGACTCCTGGTTGCTCATAACTCCACAACTCCACCTTCTGTGACCTTTTTAGTGTGCTTGAGAAGCCAGTATGGCTTGTTTGAACATGCTGGCTTAGTGGTAGCCATGAATCAACGCCGCCTTTGGTGTCGCCACCTCTGGCAAATTTCCTCCCACACCCTCTGCGTTCAAAACTGTCTCATCCACCACCCGTTTCTCACGCTCTGGGAAGCGGAAACCGCCCACAGATGCGCCGTACCTGCGTACTCGCTTGCCCGCCTCGCTGACCAGCAAGCCAGCATTCCCAAAGGGGTTCTTGACGGCTTGTTGCAAACCGCGAAGCTGGTTCCCCGCGTTCTGGATCGGAGGGAAATCAGAGAGTGTGGAGTTTTCCTGGCTCCCGAGAACGCCAATGTGATCAAACCCGGATCGTCTTTACTTGCCACCCCTTCTGGATTGCTGCATGGGCAACGGGTAAGAACACCGCCCCCCCGGTTTAATTCAGGTTCCCCCCCCCCAAATCTCGCCCGTCCCTAAAGCCGCCCGACCCACCTGGAATCCGTAGAGGGCAATGAAAAGCCGTAAGATTTCGTTGGTGCCTTCAAAAATCCGGAAAATGCGTAAATCACGCATCACTTGTTCCACTCCGCTTTCCTGCAGCCGGGGAATCGGATAGGAGAAAAAGAAAGAGAGAGAGAGAAAGAAAAAGAAAGAGAGAAAGAGGAGCAAGAGAAAGAAATAAAAAAGAGAGAGAGGAGAAATAGAGAAAGAGAAAAAGAGAGAGAGAAAGAGGAGAAATAGAAAAAGAAAGAAAAGAGAAATAGAGAGGAAAGAAATAAAAGAGAGAAAGGAGAGAGAGAGAAAAGAAAAAGAAAGAGAAAAAGAAAGAGAGAAATAGAAACAGAGAGAGAGAAATAAAAAAAAGAGAGGGAGAGAGAAAGAGAAGGAGAGAGAAACTGATCGATGCCACTAATGCATTCCTTTTGATATGTACGCCTGCTTACTCTCTTATAATCCCTTTCTCTGCAATCTCTCCGCTCTGGCCTGTTTTTGAAGTCCACCCAGCTTAAAGCCACCCTGGCTGAGAAATGCTAATAAAAACAGACAGTAACAAACTTCCTCACCGGGCCCAACAGAAAATCATTAGAAAGAAATAAAATTAAAACCTAGATATTAGCCCCCCCGCCACCACAAAAAAAGCCCCCTGACCTTCATGAACCCCATCCCGCCCATGGTCTGGATGCATTCGTCTGAAACGGCCCAAGCAGCTTCCTGCACATGGAGAAAAACAAGAACAGATAAAAGCAATGTGGAAGACAGTTCTTTCTTTCTTTCTTTCTTTCCTTTCTTTTCTCTTTCTTTCTCTTTCCTTCCGTCCTATTCTTTTCCTCCCTCTCTTCTCCCTCCATCCTTCCTCCCTTCCTCCTTTTCCTTCCTTTTCCAGCCTCCCTTTCTTTGCTTCCTCCCTCCCTTCTTTCCTCCCTCCCTCCCTCCTTTTCCTTTTTCCCTCTCCTTCCTTCCTCCCTCCCTCTCTTCCTTTCTCCCTCCCTCCCTCTCCTTCCTTCCTCCCTCCCTTCCTTCCTCCCTCCCTTCCTTCCTCCCTTTCTTTCTTCCTTCCTTTCCTTCCTTCCTCCCTCTCTTCCTTCCTTCCTCCTTTCCTCCCTCCCTCTCCTTCCTTCCTCCCTTCCTCCCTCTCTTCCTCCCTCCCTCCCCTCCCCCATGTCACCCACCACCCAAAGGGTTGAATGTCGTCACTCTCTGATCTGCCCCCATGCCACTTGGCAGAGCGAGATCTAAACACACTTTCAAAAAGCTAGGAGAGTTTCTGTCCCAAACAGGCCAGCAGCCCAGTGTGAAGCGGAGCACCACGGCTTCAGAACAACAGATCCAGAAGGGGTCTTGGAGGTCATCTAGTCCAACTCCCCTGCTCAGGCAGGAGACCCCCACACCTTTTCAGACCAACCGCTGTCTGGTCTCTTCTTAAAAACTTCCAGTGTTGGAGCGCCCACAACTCCAGGAGACAGCCGAATAACAGAGCGGGAAGAGGCCCTGGAGGTCATCTAGTCCAACCCCCTGCTCAGGCAAAAGACCCCACACCTTTTCAGACAAACAGCTGTCCAGTCTCTTCTTAAAAAGCCTCCAGGGATGGAGCACCCAGAGCTCGGGGGGGGGGGGGAAGGACAACATTCGTGATTTCTGCAAGTTGCACCCTGTGAGTCAGCCCCATGGTGACATTGTCCCCCCCTTCCTGGCCTGCAGAGACCCACAACGCTACGGGGCCATGGTGGTGGGGGAATGGGGGGGGGGATCCACCCTGGGGCCCCAGCCAGGACTCACTGAGCCAAAGATTTTGCTGATGGCCGCCTCGATCTGGAAGTCCGAAGCCCCCCGGTCCATGTTGGCGCTGATCATGTAGGCCATGGACTAAAGAGAGAGAGAGAGAACCAAGGGGTCTTTGGGGAATTAAAAAAAAATGGCTTTTTCACAGATTTTTAAACTTCTTATCCTATTGTACAGAGTCTAGTCCTGCTTGAGCAAGGGGCTGGACTAGAAGACCTCCAAGGTCCCTTCCAGCTCTATTCCTATTCCTATTCTATATTCCATTCTATTCTATTCCACTCCGTATTTTCTATTCTATTCTATTCTATTCTATTCTATTCTATTCTATTCTATTCTATTCTATTCTATTCTATTCTATTCTATTCTATTCTGTTCTATTATGTTCTGTTCTATTCTATGTTCTATTCTATTTTCTGTTCTGTTCTATTCCATTCTGTAATTCTATTCCATTCCATTCTATATATTCTATATTCTATTCTATTCTTCATATTTCTATTCTATTCTATATTTTATTATTGTTTTAATTCTAATTCTATTCTATTGTATTCTATTCTATTCTATTCTATTCTATTCTATTCTACTCTACTCTACTGTACTGTACTCCTTTTATTCCTATATTTATTCTATTCCATTCCATTCCATACACAATGAATATAAAACATGATTAAAAATACAAATAATCAAATAATCAACCCTAAAATAAAAGATTTGCTACAAACTGTTTCTTTTAATTCCTGTTTCTGGCATAAAAAACCAAACCCCCCCCACACATTGCGTCAATGAGTTTGCTTAGAGACTGCCACAAAAGAGGTCATAAAATTGGGTGCAGTTTCGTAGTGATCCCGCTTAATGACCGGCACAACTTAATTCAGGGCTCAGTTCCAGTCATACGTCTATATAATATCACGGAAAGAAAGGGTTTTTACGTTATTACACGCTAGCATTTGCTTTTAAGGCCCGGTCTCTGGATCAAGTCTCAGGGATCTGCTTTTTGGGGGGAACTAAGTTTCTAGTCCTCAAGGCTGTCGAGCGATACTGGAACGCCGCAGATCTGAGAAATGACACTTGGGGCACTGTGCCGAATGTACACACACACACAAGCGCACGCCTGTTTTGCACGCCCGTACCTCGGTCACGTAGTGCAGCAACGCCATGCGGGCGAGTTTTTCCTGGATCACCCCAAAAGTGTGGATTTTTTCCCCAAACTGAGTCCGGTTAGCGGCGAAGTCCACCTTTGGGACGGAAAGGGAGGAGGAGGAGAAGAATTTGAGCAGGGGCACCCTCCGTCCTCGGCTTACAATGGTTCATTTAGCGACGACTCAAAGTCACCACGGCGCCGAGACAAGGGACTTGTGGTCCATGTTCACACTTACGACCTTTGCATCACTGCGGGATCAAAATCCGGATCCTCGACCGTATTTATGATGGGTCGCAGCATCCCAAAAGGGTCCCATGATCCCCTTTTACGGGGGAAGGTGCATTTGCTAACAGCCGTGCGGCTGACTTAACGGCCGCAGTAGAACGACGGTGGCAAGAACGGTCGTAAAAGGGGACATTCTACAACAGTCTCGCTTTAGCAACAGAAAAGTCGGGCAAAATTGCAGTCGCAAGTCGAGGACTACCTGCATGAGGGGGTACAGGGGGGGAAGAAGAAAGCAGGGTGGGGGGCGCTCACCGCTTTCTGGATGAGCGCCCGCATGGTGCCAGCCATGGCCGCCGCCATGCCGAAGCGCCCGTTGTTCAGGATGTTCATGGCCACCTTGAAGCCGGCGCCTGGCGCACCCAGCACATTCTCTACCGGCACCCGGACGTTGTCAAAGTGGACTTCGGCCGTGTTGGACCCCTTGATGCCCATCTTCTTCTCGGGGGGGCCGCTGGGGGAGGGCATGAAAGGGAATTAGAGCCCCCCCAGAAGACACCCGAAAAGAGGGGGGTCCTTCTCTGCCCGCCCCACCGGCTCGAGCTCCCCCCCCCTCCTTTGCTCAGCACCCTAAAGCAGGGGTCTTCAAACTTGGCCCTTTGATGACTTGTGGACTTCAACTCCCAGCATTCCTCAGCCAGCGTGAGGGAACTGGGACCCTTTGATGACTTGTGGACTTCAACTCCCAGAATTCCTCAGCCAGCAGGAGGGAACTATGATGACTCATAGAATTCAACTCCCAAAATTCCTCAGCCAGCGTGAGGGAACTATGACCCCTTTATGACTTGTGGACTTCAACTCCCAGAATTCCTCAGCCAGCGTGAGGGAACTATGGCCCCCTTTATGACTTGTGGACTTCAACTCCCAGAATTCCTCAGCCAGTGTGAGGGAATTGACCCTTTTATGACTTGTGGACTTCAACTCCCAGAATTCCCCAGACAGGCACGCTGGCTGAGGAATTCTGGGAGTTGAAGTCCAAAAGTCATAAAAGGGCCAAGTTTGAAGACCTCTGCCCTAAAGGTTGTGAACTCCAGTCCCCTCAACACCTCACCTGGTGACCCCCCCGAAAGACCGCTCCACCACAAATGCCGTGATCTTGTCCTTCGTCTTCCCCGTCTCGTCCTTCTGCGGCGTTTTGGCAAAAACGGTGAAGATATCGGCAATGCCGCCATTGCTGGGCAAGGAAAGATGCAATTTTAGGACCCTCCCCCAGGAAATCCCCCCCCCCGTACAGAGACACCCCCCCTGGAATTGAACCGTTGTTATTGATATAGGGTATAGGGCAGGGGTAGGCAACCTTGGCTCTTGTATGACTCGTGGACTTCAACTCCCAGAATTCTTGAGCCAGCGTGAGGGAACTATGACCCCCTTTATGACTGGTGGACTTCAACTCCCAGAATTCCTGAGCCAGCATGGGGGAACTATGGCCCCCTTTAGGACTGGTGGACTTCAACTCCCAGAATTCCTCAGCCAGCATGGCTCAGCTTGGAAACCTCTCCCTTTCCACTCAGCATGGCTGGAATTCTGGGAGTTAAAGTCCATGAGTCATACAAGAGCCAAGGTTGCCTACCCCTGGTATAGGGTTTCCTGCATGAGCAGGGGGTTGGTCTATATGACCTCCAAGGTCCCTTCCAACTTTTTAATTATATTATTATTGTTGTTGTTATTTCTTCCCTCATTTCAGTTCTGGTTTGTTAATCTTTTTCAGACCGTCTTCAACTTACGGCCGTTCGTTTAGCGACCGTTGGACGTTACTGAGAAAAGTCAGCTGGTGCCCTGTCCTCGCACTTACGACCGTCGCAGCATCCTATTGGTCCCCAAACGTGGGCACTTGGCAACCGGCCTGTATTTACGACGGTTGCCGGGTGTTTGTGACCTCCTGAGGGGCAACGTCCACAGGGAAGCCGCATTCGCTTAACGACCACTGGATTTGCTTAATGAGCATGGATTCGTTTAGCGATCACTGGATTGGCTCAGCGACCACTGGATTCACTGAATAACCACTGGATTTGCTTAGCAACCACTGGATTTGCTTAGCGACCACTGGATTCACTTAATGACCACTGGATTTGTTTAATGACCACTGGATTTGTTTAATGACCACTGGGTTTGCTTAACGACCATTGTAACCTCGGTCACTAAATGAACTCTCGTAAGTTGAGGACCACTTGTATTTCAAGGACCCTTCCTCTGGATGATGGGAGGGGGCACCTCACCTGTTGCCCCCCCCGCCCCCCCCCCCAGTCTGCCTCACCTGATCCAGAGTTTGCTCCCATTGAGGGTGTAGTAGGTGCCGCAGGGGCTGAGTTCGGCTCTGCTCCGGATCGAGGCTGCGTCGGAGCCGCTGGTGTTTTCGGTCAGGCAGAAGGCGGCGATGGTCTCACCTGGGGTGGGGGGCGGAAGTAGCACAAACAGTGTTCCCCTATGCCCCCCCCTCAGCACACCACAAAGACCAAGTCACAGGCGAGGGAAACGTTGGGGTGAAGGTGCTGGGCTAGAAAACGGGAGAGGGAGAGTTCTAGTTCCACCTTAGAAAAGCCGGCTGGGTGACTTTGGGCCAATCACCAGGAGACGGTGAGTTCTAGTTCTGCCATAGCCATAAAGCTGCCGGGGTGACTTTAGGCCAATCACTAGGAGATGGTGAATTCTAGTTCCACCTTAGAAAAGCTGGCTGGGTGACTTTGGGCCAATCACTAGGAGATGGTGAGTTCTAGTTCCTCCTGGGTGACTTTGGGCCAATCACTAGGAGATGGTGAATTCTAGTTCCTCCTTAGAAAAGCTGGCTGGGTGACTTTGGGCCAATCACTAGGAGATGGTGAGTTCTAGTTCCTCCTGGGTGACTTTGGGCCAATCACTAGGAGATGGTGAATTCTAGTTCCTCCTTAGAAAAGCTGGATGGGTGACTTTGGGCCAATCACTAGGAGATGGTGAGTTCTAGTTCCTCCTGGGTGACTTTGGGCCAATCACTAGGAGATGGCGAATTCTAGTTCCTCCTTAGAAAAACTGTCTGGATGTGTCAATCTCCAACAGACAGAGAGTTCTCGTCCTGTCACAGCCATAAAGCCAGCTGGGTGACGTTGGGCCAATCACCAGGAGTCGGTGAGTTCTAGTTCCATCTTAGAAAAGTCAGCCGGGTGACTTTAGGCCAGTCCCTCTCTCTCCCAGCCCAACCCACTTCACAGGGCTGTTTGGGGAAAACTGCAGAGGCCACCTTGAGCCGCACAACCCACGACGGGACACAAACCGAATTCTAAAACCACTCTAAAGAGACCAGACCTCAGTAAAACAGACAGAAATCAACCTCAGACTTTTCGCTCCTCGCGAGTAAGAGACGAGCGGCCGGTTGCGGCACCAGCCACGCAGCCCGAAGAAGCAAAGATCCAGTTTTTCAGGGGTCCCATTCTGGGTTGGGGGGGCACCCTCTCACCCCCCACCCACCCTGGCTGTGCCAGCCCCCCATTCCCCCCCCCCCCCGTGCCCAGCCCTACCAGATGCCAATTTGGGCAGGTACTTCTTCTTCTGCTCCTGGGAGCCGTAGAGCAGGATCCCCTTGAAGCCGATGGACTGGTGGGCGCCCAGGGTGATGCCCACACCCAGGTCGTGCATCCCCACGATTTCCACCAGGCGGGCATACTGCGGGGCAAAGACACCCCTAAGCACGTGCAGAGTTCAGCCCCCTTTGGAGCGCCGGCGGACGCTGCCAATCTGGGAAAAAGCCCCCCCCCCCACACTTGCAGGGGAGGGGGATACGGGACCGACCTGGGTGTTGGTGAGCCCCAGGCCCCCCAGCGCCGTGGGGACCTGCAGGCCGAAGGCCCCCATCTCCTTCAGCCCCTTCATGGTCTTCTCCTGCACCTGGGCCAGCTCGTCGTTGAGCGAGGGGTTGTTCACCTCCTGCGAAAACGTGGGGGTGGGGGGCAACAGCCGGCGTTGCTGGAGGGGAGGGGCCTGACCCCCCCCAGCAGCCCCCCAACCCCATAATCCCCCCCCTACCTCAAAGAAGCGGGCAACGGGGCTCACCAGCTCCCGCAAAGTCTGCGTCTGCTCCTCGTTCAGAACTGCGACGAAACCAGAGGGGGGGGGCGTGGGTTATTATTGGGGGGTGGGTGGGTGGGAGAGTCCTCGACTTACGACTGTCCGTTTAGTGACCGACCGAAGTTTGTTAAAAAAAAAAAAAGGACTTATGACAGGCCCTCGACTTATAGGCCTCCGTTCAGCAGCCATTTTGGACAGGACAGGCAGTCCTCAGGTTACAACTGTTTCTTTAGTGACCGTTCAACGTTACGACGGCACGGAAAAGTGACTGATGACCGTTTTTCATAGTTACGACCGTCGCAGCCCCCCCCCCGTGGTCACGTGATCAAAATTGGGACGCTCGGCACACCTGACTCGTATTTATGACGGTCGCAGCCTCCCCGCGGTCACGTGATAAAAATCGGGATGCTCGGCACCTGACTCGTATTTATGACGGTCGCAGCCTCCTCCGGGGGTCACATGATCAAAATTAGGATGCTCGGCACCTGACTCGTATTTATGACGGTCGCAACGTCCCCCGGGGGCCACGTGCCCCCCTTTTGCGGCCTTCTGACCAGCAAAGTCAAGGGGGGGGAAAGCCGGATTCACTTAACGACCGTTCTTCATTTAACAACCGCAGCGATTCACTTAACGACCGTGGTAAGGGAGGTCGCAAAAGCTCCCTTAGCGAACATCTCCCTTAACGACGGAAAGTTTGGACTCAGCTGTTAAGTCGAGGACTACCTGAACTTTTCAATCCGTGTGCTGGACCAGGCAATCCTGCCCACGCAAACGCACACTCACAGACCCACAAACACACCTGGCCCACCCCTCCCATCCTGCCCCAGCCGCCCGCCCCCCATTTTTTTACCGGAAGGATAAGGGAAGACTTGGTCCGTGATGATCTGGCCCTTGAAAATGCCCACGGCAAAGGACTTGGTTTCCTGCAAGTCGGAGAGAGGGGGAAAAAAGAGAAGATTAAAGGGCCACTGATCCAGGGTCCTGGGTTCAAGTCCTGACACGTCCCTCTTTCGGGCCCTGAAAAGGCACCGTCTCTTTGCTAGTGGTCTGGTTTCTATTCCCCAGATTGTAAAAAGTCAAGATGGCGATGCCAGCCCCTCCCTCTCTGCCAGACCCTCCCCCACACACGACCCTCAATCTCTCTGCAGCCCCCGCCCCATTTTGCCCCAATCTGGCTTAGGCTGCCCCCTCCCCCGGTGTATGTTATCCCCAGCCCTGTGTAAGTTTATTTTTAAAATACAGCTATACAGGCAGTCCTCGAATTACGACAATTGAGAACAAAATTTCCGTTGCTAAGCGAGACGGTCGTTAAAGTGAGATTTGACCCGCTTTACGACTTTTCTGGCTACCGTCGTTAAGTGGATCGCCGCAGTCGTTAAAATAGTAGCCCGGTCGCTAAGCGAATCTGGCTTCCCCCGTTGACCTAGCTTGTCAGAAGGTCGCAAAAGGGGATCACGTCACACACACACACACACACACACACACACGGGGGACGCTGCAACCGTCATAAATACGAGTCGGTTGCCAAGCGTCCGAAATTTGAACACACGACCGGGGGATGCTCCAACCGTCTTAAGTGTAAAAAATGGTCGTTAAGTCTCTTTTTTTCCAGTGCTGTTAACAGTCGCTAAATGAACCGTTGTAAGACGAGGACTGCCTGTGTTTCGGATCTGGATGACTTGGCAGAGGAAAATGTCAACAGCTTATTGGATTTGTCCACACCAGAAAACGGGTTTCGGGGTGACTATTTTCTTGACCTCAGAAACAGCCGACACCCGAAAGGGAGGAGGTATTAAATTAATAATAACAAGATTTAAGATTGGAAAATTGTAGGGTGTTTGCTCATTAAAGGGCAGGAGTGAGTTTTGGTTTGTCTATTAACCAAGGAGAGAAGCAACCTGGAACAAAGGAGAAATTTCCTGACAGTGAGAACAATTAATTAGTGGAACTACCTGCCTCCAGAAACAGTAAATGCTCCAACACTGGAAGTTTTTAAGAAGAGACTGGACAGCCATTTGTCCGAAATGGAATATAGGGTTTCCTGCCTGAGCAAGGGGTTGAACTAGATGACCTCCAAGGTCCCTTCCAACTCTGCTACTTCTATTCTATTCTATTCTATTCTATTCTATTCTATTCTATTCTATTCTATTCTATTCTATTCTATTCCTTATTCTATTCTATTCTATTCTACTCTACTCTATTCTATTCTATTTTATTCTATTCTATTTTATTCTAATTCCTTATTCTATTCTATTCTATTCTATTCTATTCTATTCCTTATTCTATTCTATTCCTTATTCTATTCTATTCTATTCTATTCTATTCCATATTCCATTCCATTCCACTCCACCCTACCCTATCCTATATTTCTATTCTATTCTATTCTATTCTATTCTATTCTATTCTATTCTATTCTATTCTATTCCATTCCATTCCATTCCATTCCATTCCATTCCATTCCATTCCATATTCTGTTCTATTCTACTCTATCCTATCCTATCTTATATTTCTATTCTATTCTATTCCTTATTCTATTCTATTCTATGCTATGCTATGCTATGCTATGCTATTCTATTCTGTATTCTATATTCTATTCTACTCTATTATATTATATTCTAAATTTTATTATTCTATTCTATTCTATTCTATTCCATTCCATATTTTCTATTGTATTCTGTTGTATTGTATTCTGTTCTATTGTATTGTATTGTATTGTATTCTATTCTATTCTATTCTACTCTATTCTATTCTATTCTACATGTTGTTCTGTTCTACTCTACTCTATTCTGTTCTCTCTGCCTTTCCTTATCCAACTTGGTGCTGCTTTGCATCAAAATTGCTCCCCCCAATATTGCCCCCGAGACCCCAAGAAGGGAGAGGAGGGGGAGGAACAAAAGACCACATACCGTCGGTAGATGCTTTTTCCCCAATTCTTCTTGGGGCGCTGACTCTGGCTTCAATCTGTGCTTTTCCGGGGCGGTCTGCAAAAGAGGGAGACAGCGTGACATTCCTTCAAATGTATGGGGTGCTCCTTTCATCCTAGGGGTTTGCCTGTGCAACAATGCACAAAAATGGAAATTGGGTGCTATATTTAGCAACATTGCCTATGCGTAGAATTGGGTACAAATACATTGCATAAAAGTGGAATTTGGATGCAAGGCTGCAAGAAAGTGGAATTTAAATGCAACGCTGCAGGAAAATGGAAATTGGATGCAACGCTGCCAAAAAGTGGAATTTAGACGCAACGCTGCAGAAAAATGGAATTTGGATGCAACAATGCGAAAAGTGGCATTTAAATGCAACACTGCAGAAAAGTGGCATTTAAATGCAACACTGCAGGAAAGTGGCATTTGGATGCAATGCTGCAGAAAAGTGGAATGTAGTTTTTTTTTTTTTAAGTGAACAAGATTGGGATGGAGACAGGTCACAGCCAGGACAGGTGGTCAAGCCGCCTGGCCACAGCATGTGGCGTAGCATGATTAGCTTTTAAACCTTCATGTGATTAATCCGGAACGACCATGCCCAGGTGGAGGGATTCCAGGGCCTCATAAATAGGCTGTAAACCAGTGGTTCTCAATCTGTGGGTCGGGACCCCATTTGGGGTCGAACGGCCATTTCACGGGGGTCGCCAAACAACGCAGTCCGCCATTTTTCCCCCCTTTTCCTTAGCTGTGCTCCTCCCTTTTATTCTATTGGCTTTTGAAAGCCAATAGAAGAGACTCTCTTGAATAGTCTAATTCTATTGGCTTTCAAAAGCCAATAGGAATTGTCCAGGCTGTCTCTGCCCTGCTGAGCCCGCCAAAAGTCCCATTCTGCAAATGGTGCTGCACCAGTTGAGTAGTCCTCAACTTACGACCGGTTGAGTAGTCCTTGACTTATGACCGGTTGGGGGTCGCGGCATTAAAAAGGTTGAGAACCACTGCTGTAAACCGTCTGCTTATTTCATTTATTTCACCCTCAGAGGTGGTCCTCCACTTACGACATTAATGGAGCCTATCCACCCCAGTCAGAGTCTTCCCTGTCCACTACCTTTTTTGTGGTGGCTGTTAAACACACACATATACACACACACCCCGTTGTTAAGCGGATCGTTTGCTGTCTCTGTCTCTTTTGAATTCTGAAGTTTAACCTGCGTGTTTTCAACTCAGCTTTTATCTCTGGGGCGTGTTGAGTTGGGTGCTTGTGTGGTTGCGTTATGCTGTTTGTAAACAGCCTGAATCACTTGAGGGTGGATGGGTGGCACAGGAACCCCGTAAACAGATAAATAAGTAAACAGGTTTGCAAATTGCAAGCCTTGCCCTGCCAGCATCCTGAGTTTAGGAGGCACCTGGGGTTGGGGAAGGAAGGAAGGAAGGAAGGAAGGAAGGAAGGAAGGAAGGAAGGAAGGAAGGAAGGAAGGAAGGAAGGAAGGAAGGGAGGGAGGGAGGGAGGAAGGGGAAAAAGAAAAGGAGGGAGGGAGGAATAGATAGGGGAAGGAAGGAAGGAAAGTGAGAGGGAGGGAGAAAGGGAAGAAAGGCAGAAGGAAGGAAGGAAGGAAGGAAAGGGAGGGAGAAAGCAAAGAAAGGCAGAAGGAAGGAAGGAAGGAAACAAGCAAGGAAGGGGAAAAAAAAAGGAGGGAAGGAGGAATAGATAGGGGAAGGAAGGAAAGAAGGAAGGAAGGGGAAAAAGAAAAGGATGGAGGGGGGAACAGACAGGGGAAGGAAGGAAGGAAGGAAGGAAGGAAGGGGAAGGAAGGATGGAGGGGGAGAGAAGGAGGGAAGGAAGACTAAAAGGAAGGAAGGGGAGAGGGAGGAAAGAAAAAGGAAGGAAAAAGGAAAAGGGAGAAAGGGAGAAAGGAGGGAGGGAAGAAGGAAAAGGAAGGGAGAGACGGAGAAAGGGAAGAAAGGCAGAAGGAAGGAAGGAAGGGGAAGGAAGGATGGAGGGGGAAAGAGGGAGGGAAGGAAGACTAAAAAGGAAGGAAGGGGAGAGGGAGGAAGGAAAAAGGAAAAGGAAGGGAGAAGGGGAGAAAGGAGGGAGGGAGGAAGGAAGGAAAAGGAAGGGAGAGACGGAGAAAGGGAAGAAAGGCGGAAGGAAGGAAGGAAGGAAGGAAGGAAGGAAGGAAGGGGAGGGGGAAGGAAGGATGGAGGGGGAGAGAGGGAGGGAAGGAAGACTAAAAAAGGAAGGAAGGGGAGAGGTAGGAAGGAAAAAGGAAAAGGAAGAGAGAGACAGAGAAAGGGAAGAAAGGCAGAAGGAAGGAAGGAAGGAAGGAAGGAATTCCTGTCCAACTCAGCCAAGGGACCCTGGGGGGGGGGCGGGGTTGGGGGCTATTCCTGGCCTCCCGGCAGAGGGGGAGGGCTGGGCTGGCCCCTCCTTGGGAAGGCATGGGGGGGCGTAATCTCCCCCCCCCATTAATGCAGACAATGGCACTCGGGAGCCGCCCTCTCCTCCCCCGCGCTGACCTTTCCCCCAGATAAAGCACCTAAATCTTCCCCGGGCTGACGCGCCTGCCCTTCAAACGGCGCTCCGGACTCCCATCTGGGCCAACCTGAGTCGGTCGTGGGGATCCGCGCAACGCAGATCCACCGGGGCGGGGGGGGCAGCGTTACCAGGAGGACCCCAGACCCAGCATTTAAAGAAGAGGAATGCAGAGCGCGGCTGCAAGAAATCCCAGCGCCCGCGCGGATCCCGCAGACTTCAAGCTTCTAGTCCTCACGGAGGCAGGGGCTGACCCGCGCGGGAGGCCAATGCCGCGGCGGGGACCCTTCGGAGCTCCCCTTTTCCAAGCCAGCCCGGAGCGTGGCACCAAGGCAGACGACCCCGCGCCCCCTCCCCAACATACCTGGGGGGCGGCGGCGGCGGCCGCGTGGGCGGCGTAGAGTCTCCCCGCGAGTGGGCGGGCGCGGGACGTCCCGGGCCTGCAAAGTGGGGAGGGGGTTGCAGTGCATTGCAATGAAAGGGGAGGGGGCGTCTCAAGGTTCCCCCACCCACCCACCCACCCCAGCCCTGGCGGGGATCCCCCGCCCCACCACGAGCCCCCACTCACCCCCGCAGGGTCCCGACCCCCAGGAAGAGGCGGGGGGTGAGGCGGAGGGCTGCCATGCTTGGGGAGGGGGCTCCAAATTGGGGGGGTCCGACAGGGTCCTTCGGGCAGGCTGGCGGAGCTGCTATTGCTTCTTCTACTGCTGCGCTCGTTCCGCTTGCTCGCTCCGCCCCCCCCCCAAGTCAAAGGGGGGGGAGGAGGAGGAGGAGGAGGAGAAGGGCGGAGCATGCTGGGAGTTGAAGTTTGCCCGGGCTGCAGACGTGGCTGCTCATGCGCAGCGGGTTCCCTCCCTCCCACCCCCCCGCCCCTTTTCCCCTTGTTTTTCCCAGTGGGGCTTGCAAGGCGGTGCCTCTGAGCATGTACAGAACGCCCTCCCCCCTCCACTTCCAGAGAACGGTCCCTTTCCCCTTGTTGGGGCTTGCAAATTGGTTGCCCTGAGCATGTACAGAGCGCCCTCCCCCTCCCCCTTCCGGAGAACGATCCCTTTCACTTTGGGGCTTGCAAATTGGTGCCCCCGAGCGCGTACACAGAGCCCCACCCCCTTCCGAAGAGCGATCCGTTTCCCCTTGGGGCTTGCAAAGCGGTGCCCCTGAGCGTGCACAGAGCGCCCACCTCTCTTCCGCGGAGCGATCCCCTTCCCATTGCAAGCAGGGACGGCTTGCATAAGAGGAAAGCGGTGCCCCTGAGCATGTATAGAGCTCCCCCCCTCCTTTTTGGGAAACAATCCCCTTTCTGTTAGGGCTTGCAAGGGGGGGAGCTTGCAAAGAGGAAGGCGGTGCCCCTGAGCGTGTACAGAGCGCCTCCCCCTTCCGAAGAACGATCCCTTTTCCCCTTGGGGCTTGCAAGGTTTGTGCCCCTGAGCGCGTACAGAGCGCCCCACCCCGCTTCCGAAGAGCGATCCGTTTCCCCTTGGGGCTTGCAAAGCGGTGCCCCTGAGCGTGCACAGAGCGCCCACCTCTCTTCCGGGGAGCGATCCCCTTCCCATTGCAAGCAGGGACGGCTTGCATAAGAGGAAAGCGGTGCCCCTGAGCATGTACAGAGCACCGCCCCCTTTCTGGGGAACAATCCCCTTCCTGTTAGGGCTTGCAAAGTGGAAAGCGGTGCCCCTGAGCTTGTACAGACCGCCGCCCCCCCCCCTTTCCGAAGAACGATCCTTTTTCCCCTTGGGGCTTGCAAGGCTTGGACTCCTGAGCATGTCCAGAGCGCTCCATCCTTCCGGATAGAAAAGGGGCGAGCAGAGTCGCTCCCAACCGGATTCTTGGGACGGGGCCCGGGGATAAAGCGGCTATTTTTAAACCTTGTTTTTCCCGCGACTCGGATTCCTGCGGCGGGGGGGGCAGGTGGCGCCCACCTTGCAGCGTCCTTTCGCCCTTGCTGCCTCTTTGGAGGTCCTTCGCAGAATTGGGGGGGGTCCCCACTCCACCCCCATCATTTGGATTTGAAAAGTTAAAATAAAGTTTTGAGGACTGGACAACCCGCTTGCCTATTTTAATGTTCTGTTAATTCTGCTATTCCTGATTGCATCTGGGTTCCCCCCCACCCAACCTTTGGCTAGTTTGAGATGGGTGGACTGCAACTCCCAGAATTCCACAGCCCACATTGCTGACTGGAGAATTCTGGGAGCTGAAGTCCACCTGTCTTCAAAAGACCAATCTTGAAAAATACTGCTTTACAAGACGATCATCCTCACTTATATAGACCTTGTCTTAGTACAACTTGGCCCTTTGATGATTGGTGGACTTCAACTCCCAGAATTCCTCAGCCAGGCATGCTGGCTGAGGAATTGTGGGAGTTGAAGTCCACAAGTCATAAAGGGGTCCTAGTTCCCTCAGCTGGCTGAGGAATTCTGGGAGTTGAAGTCCACAAGTCATCAAAGGGTCATAGTTCCCTCACGCTGGCTGAGGAATTCTGGGAGTTGAAGTCCACAAATCATAAAGGGGTCCTAGTTCCCTCACGCTGGCTGAGGAATTCTGGGAGTTGAAGTCCACAAATCATAAAGGGGTCCTAGTTCCCTCATGCTGGCTGAGGAATTCTGGGAGTTGAAGTCCACCAGTCATCAAAGGATCATAGTTCCCTCACTCTGGCTGAGGAATTCTGGGAGTTGAAGTCCACCAGTCATAAAAGGGCCAAGTTGGAAGACCCCTATCTTAGCATCTTAACCTATGGGGAGTCCTCAACTTAACAACGGTTTACTGACCAAAGTTACATCACTTAAAAGGGGACATGAACATTTTTCACACTTACGACTATTCTCGTAATCATGATCTGAATTCAGACCCTTGGCCACTGACTCATATTTATGACAGTCACAGCATCCTGGGTGTGTGTGTCACGTGATCCCCTCTTGCAACCTTCTGACCAGCAAAGTCAACTGGGAAAGCCAGATTCACTTAATGACTGAGGGGAGAAAGGTCGTAAAAGGGGCAAAACTCACTTAACAACCGTCTTGCTTAGCGACGGAAATTTGTGGGCTCAATTGTGGTCGTAAAAGGTGGTAAAACCTTTTTTAAAAAATGTATTCATAAGATTGGCCCGTTCAGATGAACTCACAACTGTATCCCCACGTGTATTTTACCCACAACAAACCCCCCTTGTCACAACTTTTTACAAAACAACACAGCTGCGTGCCGAGTTTGGTTTTTCTCAAGCTTTTATTTATTTTTTTTATTTGAAGGCTTTTTGTACACAAAAGAGCTAAAAAATAAATATGTCATTACAAAAAGAGTGATCTAACAATCACACAAACCCTGCCACACCCGTGCACAGACACCCCCCCCAGAGATATAGGAGGGCTAAATAGTCAGGGTCCGACGCCAAGGATGCTCATTCCCAACATGAGACTTCCTCGACCCATCAGGACTGACACCCTGCGCAGGGGACGATGGAGCTTGTAGTCCTCCACATCTGGTAGGCCAGAGCGGTGGCCGGCCTAATAAAGGATGCCTGCTATTTCTCAAACTGGGCCAGGTTGAAGATGGGCGGGGTTCAACTCCCAGAATTCCCTGGCAGTAATACACTATTTTTTCTTATATGATTTGCATACTCTCTTGTAATCCCTTTCTCTGCAATCTCTCCACTCTAGGGGATAAAATGGAGAAAAAAAAAGGCATGCCTGGCTAGGCGATTCTGGGAGTTGAAGTCCACCCATCTTCCAGCAGACAAGGTTGAGAAATACTGGGTTAGAGCAGGGGTCGCCAAACGTGGCCACTTTAAGCCTTAAAGGTTTGGAGACCCCCTAGTCTAACCCAATATTCCTCAACCTTGTCTGCCGGAAGGTGGGCGGACTTCAACTCCCAGAATGCCCCAGCCGATATAGCAGCCTTCTGCTGAATTGTCCTGTCATCTAGCCCACATTTAACTAGCTTATTCATTCGGCTTGTCCTGGGGTTATTATAATTTGTCTCGCTTTGCTTGCAAGTCAAGATATATTATGTCTACCGCATTCCCACTGTCTATTAAGAAACTTATTTATCTATTAAGAAGGTTATAAAAAAATGCAATTAAAAAAGGCATTCTAGCTACGTCTGTTCTATCCATGATGAATGCTGGGAAACCCTCGCTGGCCGGGGAATTCTGGGAGTTGAGAAACACTGATCTAAAACATCCTGGTGGGCTCGGGGCAAAGTAGCACCATGGTAGGCAGAGTCCGTACCCTGTTTTGGGGGGGGCGGGGGGGGGGGGAGAACGGAACGAGGCAGAAAGATTGGGGGGGGGGAAAGGGGGAGGTATAAAATCAGCCCCACTTCCTGTGGTTTGCATCGCCCCCAATTCTATCCTACCAAGCTGGAAGACGGGACCAAGAGAGTTCGGCCCATTTTTGGGGGGCGAAGGACCCCAAAACTGCACGGCTTTGGAGAAGGAAGTGGGGTAGAAAGGGGGGTCCAGAGGCCTCTGCAGGGTGCAAAACCCCAATACCTGCTCGCTTGCCGCCCCCCCCCCGCATGGAGACAATTGGGGGACAACGGGATCTGAAACTTTGTGGCTTTTTTGCAACGAGGGGGGAATTATGCTGGTATGCAAGCCCATACGGGGTGCTGCTTAACACCCCCCCCAATAGTCTACCTCCAGTTCCTTTATCTGTGACTTCTGGTGTTCTTCTCCCAGTTAATCCCGCCCCCCAGGGGTGAAACTGAACGAGTCCGCAGGTTGTAAAGATGGGGGGCAAGCGAGAAATGAGGCAAGGCGTCCCTCGCAAGGCAACCTAGAAAATCAGGCACCAACGGTGGCATTTGGGGTGCGAACGCCCCCCGCCCCACGAAGATACAAAGAGGGGGTTCAAAATGAAGTTAGGAAAGAAATAAAGGCCCCCCCTTCAAAGACAGGCCGGGCTGTAGTGTTAAAATATAACTGGGGGGGGGGGCAGGATGCCCTATACAAGTTTAAAGGAGAGAGGAGTGAGCCCCCCCCAAAAAATGTGAATTAAAAACAAACAAAATCTATAAAAACATTTTAATAAAAAAAATAAAAAATAAAACACAAGAACAAAAAGACCCCTTCATTGATACCGGCTCGGTGACCCACTCTAGAACAGGGGTCTTCGAACTTGGCCACTTTAAGACTTGTGGACTTCAACTCCCAGCATTCCTCAGGGCTGGCTGAGGAATTCTGGGAGTTGAAGTCCACAAGTCTTAAAGTGGCCAAGTTCGAAGACCCTCTGCTCTAAAACAAGGCCTGGAAAGTACCCTCCAGACGAGGCTGTGCCCGCCGCTGCGACAACCGGGCAGCGTTTGCCGGGCGAGGTTCAGCACTGGGAACGTACCGTTGCTTCGGCCATTTTGACTTTTTTGACCCCGCCCGGCCGAGAAGCAGGAAGCCCCCTTTGCAAACCACCCAAAGCACGGGAAGGAAAAAAAGGAAGGACTGACAGCCCCCCCCTCCCTCCCAGGGTCCCAAATCTTGGGAAGAGGTAAAAAAAAAAAAAAAAGATATCCGGATGACCGACGGACGGACGGCATTTCTGCACCGCCCGGAAGACGTGATTATTTTTAATTTTTTTTTTTGCGAGGCTGGTCGGAGGAATCGCTGAGCCTCCCTATCTCAGCATAGCAAGGCACAAACGTCAGAGGAAGACCTGAGTCACGCCAGTCCTGAAGCAGCTCGGCGCAGTTGTGCCCGGGATGAGCGAACCCTCCCGAATGGAAGGCTGGGCAGAAAAAGAGGGAGTCGTACCCCGAGAGTAAGGGGTCGACTGGTCAAGCTGGGACCGGGGAGAGGTTGGCCCATCCTTTGGGGCGAGGGACCCCCCAAGATAAGAGGCTGAACCCCTCGGGATGGCGGGATTCGGGCAGGGGAGAATAGCTGGATTGGGAAGGGAGGTGCGGAGCCCGTGATCCCCGTCACATCACGTCTACGAAGAACTCGCTGGGGTTTCCCATGGCCATGTGGAAGCTCTGGCGGCTGGCGGTCAGCTCGGGCGGCACCGAGCCCAGATCCCGCACGGGAGGGGCTCCGGGAGGCTGTATGGCGGCCGCGGAGGCGGGCGGGGGAGGCGGCGGCACCATCATCACCACCATCGGCTTGTAGCCCAAGGGCACCCCCCCGGGGGCTGCATAGGCACTGTGGAGGGAGGGGTGGGAGCGCAGGCTGAGCCCCCCTAGGCTGTGCTGGCTGCGCTGCGAGGACCCCTCCCCGCCCGGCATCACCGCCGGAGCCCCGCGCTGGCTGCCGCTGCGGATGGAGTATTCCGACTCACTCCCGCTGCCGGATTTCGAATCCGCCCCCGGCTTCTCCTCCTTGGGTCTCCCAGCGCCCCGTCCGCCGCCGCTGCCGCCACCCCCCATCGCTGCGGTTCGAGCCGCTGCTGCGGCTGCCTGCAAGACAGGAAAGCACAAAAAAGAAGTGGGGGGGGGGGGAAAGGAAGGACAGACCACTTTATTGATTTGTTCGTTCAGTTCATACAGGGAGTCCTCGACGTACGACCACAATCGAGCGCAAAATTCTGTCGCTAAGCGAGGCATTTGTTAAGAGACCATCGGCCCACATTATGACTTTTTTTTGAGGCCGTTAAGCGAATCACTGCGGTCGTAAAGTTAGGAATACGGTTGTGAAACAAGTCTGGCTGCCCCCCCCCGATTTGGCTCGTCAGGTCGCAAAAGGGGATCACGTGACACCCCCCCCAAGGACGCCGCGACCGTCGTAAATACGAGCCGGTTGCCGAGCGTCTGAATTTTGAAAACCTCCCCCAGCGAACCAGCGAGGGGGCGTTAATGACCACAGATCCGCTTAACCACCTTAGTGGTTTGCTTAGTGACTGCTGGGAAAAAAAAGTCATAAAATTAGGACGGTCGCGTGATGACTTGCTTTGCAACTGTCCTGGTCGTAAGTAGAGGACTAGGTGTACGCTACCCATCTCCCCCCAAGGTTCAGCAAGAGGCAAACGACAAATATAAAAACAACTCAAATTCTTATTTAGCGGCAATAATAAAAACTACTAGCTTAAATATGAGATAGTAGATATTAAGAGAAGAAGAGAGGAAGTATTAAATGTTGAAATAAGAGAAATTTTGGTTGCTAAATTTAAGATATTTGGAAATTTCCAGAAAGTAAGAATATTATATTGTATTATTAATTGGTTGACATAAGATGGTAAGAAATTCAAATAGATAAGACGTGTATCCTGAACATTAGACCTTGTGATGAAGTGTGACAAAGGGAATTGGGCTTATTTAAAAACTTGGAAATTATAAATATCAAACGTTACATTTAAATATTAATGGGAAACTAAAAACTGGGAAAAACTAACCAGGACGTTGACTGTCTAAAAAGATCGAATGTTAAAACAACTAGCATATATGTATAAACTAAAAATGATGGATAAACGTAAGAAAGTTATTTTTATTTCATCGATATATTAATTCAAATACGAGACAGTAAACACCAAGGGGAAAAAGAGAGGAAATATTTAACGGGATCTTTTGAGATCCGTACTAAAGATATTTGTACATTATTGAATTGTGGACCAACTCAGCCGCCACGCTGCTTTTCAAATATTTTAAATGTAAAACTAGAAAACCAATACAATTTTCTTTAAAAAAAAAAAAACAACTCCAATTTTAAAAAAGGGAACGAGAATTAGCACCAAGGAAGTAAGGACTTTCCCAGCAGCCCCCCACCCCAATTCCAAGCAAGGACCGAGTCCTGAGCTGACCCCACCCCCCAGACCACTTGTCCACCTGAGCCCAGAGCCCATTCTCCCCAGCTGAGTTCCTTGGCCCCGAGTGCCCCACTTTACCTTCGCTCTGCTGGCTGCCGGCACTTCCCACCCCATAGCTGTACGAGGACAGCTCGTGATAGGGCGGAGGCTGGGGGCTGTATGGGTGGGGGGCCGGATACT
The DNA here is from genome assembly GCA_024509115.1 of Crotalus helleri. Classification (NCBI taxonomy): domain Eukaryota; kingdom Metazoa; phylum Chordata; class Lepidosauria; order Squamata; family Viperidae; genus Crotalus; species Crotalus helleri. The sequence continues at coordinate 278,821 of JAKSXO010000081.1, forward strand.
GGTAGGGAAAGGTCGGCATCAGTGGCCAAGGAGTGGCCCCTGGCAGAGGCAGAGGTGCCAGCGTGTCCTGGTCGGAGGCCCCGCTGGATCCGTCGTTGTCATTGAGCGACAGGTTGGCCATATCTAAAGAACAAGGGACACAACGGGAAGCACACGTGCCACGTCAGCCATCAATCACAGGGGTTTTCCTCATTCAAGGCCCGACCCCTCCCTCCACAGATTCAGCTAGTCCTCGTTTAGCGACCACCAAGCAGTTATTAAGCAGTCACTAAGTGAAACTGTAACAGTGCTTACACCGGTGGTTCTCAACCTGTGGGTCGGGACCCCATTTGGGGTCGAACGACCATTTCACGGGGGTCGCCAAACAACGCAGTCCGCCATTTTTTTTCCCCTTTTCCTTAGCTGTGCTACTCCCTTTTATTCTATTGGCTTTTGAAAGCCAATAGAATAGAGTCTCTTGAATAGAGTCCAATTCCATTGGCTTTCAAAAGCCAATAGGAATTGTGCAGGCTGTCTCTGCCCTGCTGAGCCCGCCAAGAGTCCCATTCTGCAAACGGTGCTGCACCAGTTGCGTAGTCCTCGACTTACGACCAGTTGAGTAGTCCTCGACTTACGACCGGTTGGGGGTCGCGGCATTAAAAAGGTTGAGAACCACTGGCTTACACTCTAACTTCAACTTTCCTTTGATTTGCAAAGGTCGTAAAAGCCAGGATTGGTCCCCAAGTCACCTTCTGATCTCCACTACGACGACGGCGCATGGCCGCTAAACGAGCGATTTACAAAGGTCATAAAAGCCAGGATCGGTCCCGAAGTCACCTTTTGATCCCCACTACGACGGCAAACGGCCGCTAAACGAGGCAATCGCCCAACGAGGATTATTTGAACACTGTTCGAGCAAAGGGGAGGCCCACAGAAAGAACGGCAGGAAAAACAAAGGGGCGGGAAAGGTCAGGAAAGGGTGAAAAGACACTGGAACGATCAAGGTCCAATTGTGCAGGACAAACCCGGCTTCTGAACAATTAAATTTAGTCATTGAAACGCAAGTGGTCCTCGACTTACAAAAGTTCATTTAGTGACTGTCCAAAGTTACAACGGCACTAAAAACATGTTAACTTAGGAACATTTTTCACACTTACAACCGCTGCAGCATCCCCGGGGTCACGTGAATGAAATTCGGATGCTTGGCAATTGATTCATATTTATGACAGTCATCCAGAGACCCCCCTTTTGCGACCTCCTGAAAGCAAACTCAAAGGGGAGGCCAGATTTTCTTAACAATCGTATTCCTGACTTATGGCACGGCAAGAAAAGTCATTAAAAGAAGCACCGTTCACTTTACAATTGTCTCGTTTAGCGATAAAAATGTTGGGGTCAATTGTGGCCGTTAAGTCGAGGACTACCTGTATTAGAAAAAACTAAATTGAGCAATTTTTTGGAATGCAGAGTTTCCTTTTTTTGAGAAATTTGCCTCCATTCAGACCTGCAGAGAAGCCAAAATAAACCAAGACCACCTTAAGTTGGGATCGGATCTTAGGCAGAGTCAGGTGCCTCGGTGGTCGCCATTTCGTAACCACGCGAATTATCCAAAGCCTACATCACCGATTCAAACAATCCCAGCGGAGGGAGATGACGTTCATTTATCTCTTTGTCTGTCCCTTTGTCTGTCCCAGCCCCCCCCCAAAATGTTTAATATTGGAAAACTGGAAAATTTATAATTAATGAATTAAGAGGTGGTGGATTCACAACCGGAAAATCAATGAGCAGCAACAGGGATTGATTCGTATGGATGTCGAGGGGTCCTACTGAACTAAAATCTCCTCCTGTGGTCCACAAAATAACAGTGTAAAGCAGGGATGTCTAACGTTGGCGACTCAACAATCCAATTTAGTTATTTAAAATAATTTTAAAAAATATTTTAATTTTTGTCGTTCACGTTTCACTTCCTTCATCATCCTTTCTTCCGTGATTCGATTCCAACATTTCTTCGATATTAGTGTAACTCTTGTCCCACATACAGTCGTTGTAGACCTACCGTTGTGGGACTCAGAAGCCCTGCCCGTTACGGATCAGCTCCCAACAGCCCGCCGCTACTTACAGTTCTCACAGCTGCTGAGGTCTCCAAAGATATAATAGCACTGCTCGGAGAAGGTGATCTTGTTTACGGTGTGGCGGATGAAACCGGCCTTGAGGAGGTTGCTGGCATACTTGCGGGCCTCGCGGCGGTCCTGGAAGCCTTCCACGTGATGATACAGCCAATCCACCACATCCGAACCTGGCGGGATAACGAGAAAGACAATTGGGTGATGGGGGGTAACGAGGAGGGGTATGCATTGCAGGAAGAGGCAATTCAGCCAGGATATACACGACATCCTCGATTTGGAACAGTTTGTTTAGCGACTATTTGAAGCTACATCACTGAAAAAATGACCCACGAGTTTTCGCACTTATGACCGTTGCAGTGTCTCCAGGGTCACATGATCAACATTCAGACATTCTGGCAACGGACGCGTATTTATGACAGTTGCTGTGTCCCGGAATCTGCTTTTGCGACCTTCTGACCAGCAAAGCCAATGGGGAAACCAAATTCACTTAACGACTGAGTGACTAGCTTATCAACTGCAGTGACTCGCTTAACAACCGCGACAAGAAAAGTCGTAAAACCGAGCAAAACTCAAACTCGAGAACAATTTTCTCACTTCGCAGCACAAACCTGGGGCTCAATGGTGGTCGTAGGTGGAGGGCTACCTGTATAAGGTGATGAGGACGCTTAAAAGTGTTTCTCAAACTCAGCAACTTTTAAGATCTGCGGGCTTCAATCCCTATTTGCCACCTTCCTAGCCTGTTTCCAGCAAAGTCAACTGCAGCAATTCGCTTAAAAATCCTGGCAATAAAATGAAATTGCGTGCAATTTATTGAACAACTGCCTTGATTGGCAACGGTCCCAACTGTGGTTGCAAAGTCAAGGATTACCTATATAAGTGTGAACCCTGAATTGCTCAGCTTGGAAAAATCTCTTGTGTGTCGTTTTTTAGTTTGGGACCCGGCAGGTCCTTACCTTACAGGGGGTAAGGGGCGGGGGGCTCCTTTGGGAATGCTAGTGTTGTGAGTCTGCGCCAGTCAATGGACCCGGCAGCTGAGTCTGGGGAATCAGAAGAGGAGGACGAGGGGCCTGGAGTGCCATCAGTGTCAGAGGAAGGCTCTGATGTGCTCCAGGACTTACAATCTGATGAACAGCTTGGCCCCTCCACGCATGCTCAGCCTGAGACTCAGCTGTGCGGGGAAGATGAGTCAGATTCTGAGGACTCACAGCTGAAAGACATCGTAGACGCTCGCAAACGCAGACAGGCAACATGAGCAGGACAGAGGGAGGCAATGGGGCGGCTCCAAGGGAGGAGGAGAAGGCATTGAGAAGCCAGGCCTCGGGGCTGCATAATAAAAAGGGAAGGTGTGGGCGGTGCTGGTTGCTGCAGGCAATCGTTTGCAAAGGACTCAAGCTTCATGGAATCCTGTTTTGTTTGCCTTGCTTGTGAACAATTCTCCGTTTGCATCGTGTTTTCTTTGCCTTTGCTTTGGGGACATTTTGCAGGTCTGTACCTACTTAATAAAAGGGGGTTGTTTTCCCTGCATTTCCAGCCTACTTGTTAAAAGAGGGGTTCGTCCTTGTGAATTAACAAGGACTCACATAGGCTGGGACAGAACAGCTAGTCTCTGCTGTTGGCTGCCCCGTTTGGAGATCAGCTCCACCCCGACCCCCATCCTGCTTCCCCCCCCCGATACCTAGAAAAGCATCCGGGATGGTAATCTTCAACCACATGCGGTCGCGGACCTCCAGGCCAGACTCGGGGGAGGCCATGGCCTTGGTGACCGAAGCCATGTCCGTGTGGATCGAGAGATTGAAGTCGTCGAAGCCTAACGAGGAAGGAACGGAATCCGTAAGCGTCCCCCAGGAGTCGCTGCTCTTTCGCACGCCCGGGAGTCCTTTTCTCTCCCTCCAGGGTGTACAATCCCCCTCCTCCCCTTCCAGAGGTGGCTAGGGGTGTGTGTGTGTGTGTGCCAGACTCACGTTCAGTCTCCGTGACGGAGGTCCCCGAGGTGATGGTGCTCATTGAACTGCTGCCCGGGTAAGGGACAAAGGCCCCCGTGAGAGCGGCCGAGTGAGACACCCAAGCTGCCGGGTCAATGGGCTGGATGGGCTCATCTGGAGGGGACCAGGAAGGGATACTGTGAGTACGCCGCAAGATTCCTTTTGCCTGGTCCCACCACCCTCACTCCCTGGCCTGGCTCCACGGATTCCCACTGATTTCTTAGCCCAATCGATCGACTGCCGGGGAACCCACCTCCCCCCCCGTACCCCGTTTGGCCCAGGACCGACCCAGAGGACTTACTTCTAGGCAGAGTGAAATACCCTTGTGGGGAGGGGTCCCAGCACTTGGCCACCGTCAGCACGATTGGGCTGCGAAGGAAGGAAAGGGGAAGGAAATCATTTTTGGAACAGCGGGAAGCCCCCTCCCCACGTGCGAGGGAGGGCTGGGGCCATTGGCCAGAACTCACCCCGGCTTGTGCACGATCTCCCGCAGGACCCTCACGGCGTCGTCGTTGCTCATGTTCTCGAAGTTGATGTCGTTCACCTGGGATACAAAAAGGGAGGGAGGGGGTGCTTTTAGCCATCTGGAGTCTGGCTCCCCTTCCTCTCAAATTCGCCCCTGCAGGAGCTGAGAGACTCCGAGGAAGGAGGGGAAGATATTTGTTTGGTGGGGTCCTCGGTGCTCTCTGAAGTTGGTGGCTCCACTAGGGGACGTCATCGGTGCTAGAGGGGAGAGGGGTTTGCAGGGAGGAGGGAGGGAGGGAGGAAGGGAAACTATGACGTTTTTGGTGCTTGGTGGGTTTCTTGCAGACCTCTCATAACCCAACTAGGGAACGTCATCAGTGCTAGAAGGGAGGGGGGTTTGCATGGAGGAGGAGGAGGAAGAAAGAATAGGAATAACAAAGAAGAAAGAAGAAGAAGAGGAAGAAAGAAGAAAGAAGAAAAAGAAGAAAGAAGAAGAAAGAAAAAGAGGAAGAAGAAAGAAGAAAGAAAAAGAAGGAAGGAAGAAGGAAGAAAGAAGAAGGAAGAAGGAAAAAGAAGAAAAAGGAAGAAGGAAGGAAGAAGAAGAAAGAAGAAAAAGAAGGAAGAAAGAAGGAAGAAGGAAAAAGAAGAAGAAGAAGAAGAGGAAGAAGAAAGAATAAGGAAGAAAAAGGAAGAAGGAAGAAAAAGAAGAAGAAGAGGAAGAAGAAAGAAAAAGAAGGAAGGAAGAAGAAAGAAGGAAGGAAAAAGAAGAAGAAGAAGGAGAAGGAGAAGAAAAAGTAGTAGTAGCAGCAGCAGTGCAGGACAGTGGGGTCCTTGGTGCTCTCTGAGCTGGGTGGTTTTCTTGCAGACGTTTCATTACCCATCTAGGTAACGTCATCAGAGCTAGAAGGCAGTGATGTTTGCAAGGAGAACAACTGTGGGGTCCTCGTTGCTCTCTGAGCTTGGTCTTTTTCTTGCAGGTGTTTCATTACCAAAGTAAGTAACACCATCAGCACATTACAATAGTCTGGGTACTCAAACATCTGCAAAAAAAAAAAAACCCTCCCAGGAGCCCCCAGTTCACCGCTCAGCGACAAGATATTCTCACAGTTTCACGCTGCGCCGCGCAAAGGAGAGACGGCGCCCGCGTCCCTCACCTGAAGCAACATGTCTCCGGGTTCAATCCGGCCATCGGCTGCCACGGCCCCCCCTTTCATGATGGAGCCAATGTAGATCCCCCCGTCTCCCCGCTCGTTGCTCTGCCCCACGATGGAGATGCCCAGGAAGTTGTATTTTTCTGCCAAAACAGCAAGGAACAGAAACACAATAAGGACAAGAGAGGAGTCGGCGACCTCTGAGCTTGCTTCTTGCAGGCGTTTCATTACCCATAATAGGTACGGTAGTATCACCACCCAGGAGGAGTTTGGGTAAGGAAACGTCTGCATGGAAACAACACAGCTCAGAGACCACCAAGGACCCCTCATTTCAACTCCGAGCTGCAAATGTTTGCCTTTATTGACAACGGCGCTTTAAATTTCTTCAGTGTTGTAAGCTGCCTAGAACAGGGGTCTCCATTCTGTGGGCCGCGGCCTGGGCCAGCGGGCTGCGGAAATGTCTGGCTGGTGCGTGCATCCGTGGGCGCACATTGCCCACTCGCGCTAGCGCCAGTGGCCCCATTTGTGCATGCACGTAAATGCTAACATGCAGTGAGTGTCTGTGGCCTGTTTGACAAGCACACGAACCGGGACGCTAGCACAGGGTGAGTGTCCGTGGCCCGGTTTGCACATGTACACGGATGGGAATGCTAGCACAGGGCGAGTGTCTATGGCCTGTCTGTGTATGCACACGAACGGGGACGCTAGCATGGGGCAAGTGTCTGTGGCCCGGTTTGCACATGCACACGAATGGGAATGCTAGCACAGGGCGAGTGTCTATGGCCTGTCTGCGTATACACGCAAACAGGAAAGCTAGCACAGAGTGAGTGTCTGTGGCCCATTTGCGCACGCATGCACATGGGAATGCTAGCATGGGATGAGTGTCCGTGGCCCGATTTGCACATGCACACGAAGGGGAACGCTAGCACGGGGCGAGTGTCCGTGGCCCAGTTTGCACATGCACACAAATCGGAATGCTAGCCTAGGGCAAGTGTCTATGGCCTGTCTGCGTATGCACGCGAACGGGAAAGCTAGCACAGGGCAAGTGTCCGTGGCCCGATTGTGCATGCATGCAAACGGGGACACTAGCATGGGGCGTGTGTCCGTGGCTTGGTTGGCACATGCACACGAATGGGAATGCTAGCACAGGGTGAGTGTCTATGGCCTGTCTGCGTATGCACACAAACAGGAAAGCAAGCACGGAGCGAGTGTCCGTGGCCCATTTGCGCATGCATGCACACGGGAACGCTAGCGCGGAACGAGTGTCTGCGGCCCATTTGCGCGTGAACGGCCGGCTTATCCTGCGTCTTGATGGGTTGTCAGAGGAAGTTAAGAGCCAAATGAGACACCTTAAATCTCTCCGTTAAAAACGGATCTATCCCCCACTTCGGAATTGCAGAGACTGAGGCCACGGGGAGACCCCACCCAACTGAAAGAGGACGGTCCTGTCACTCTTAAGGAGGGGTGGGGGTCGTTTGCAAAGTGACACATGGACCCGGCTCTCGCCCGCCGCCTTTTCGGCCCACGCGGGGTCTTTACCCATGTTCAGGGTGACGGTGATGATGTTGAGGGACATGGTGGAGTCGGTGACGCTGCTGAAGGACGACGTCTGGAAAACAGGAGGAGGAGAGAGGGGGAGATGCAGGATGAGACCACCTACGTTCCCCCCCCCCACAGCTTCCGTCCTGCTCCGGCGCAGAGAGACCCTCCTACTGAGACCTGGCCAATGGCCTGCCCTTGCCCGCCCCTCCCCGGGCTTACCCGTTCGAGACGGGGCGGGCGCTGTTTCCTCCTGCGACGGTGACGCTTCAGAAGACGGGAGGCGCTGCTCTGCTCCGTAGAACTGCTGAATCTGCCGACGAAACGGGCGACCAGCTTATAGGAGCGAAGCCACGATGGAAGCGCCTTCTGGAAAGGGACACGACCCCCCCCAGCCAGGCTTGCCACCACCCACAGGTAGTCCCCCACTTACAGCCGAGGGGAGCCCCAATTTTCTATCGCTAAGTGAGACATTTGCTAAGCGGGTTTTGCCCCAGGTTACGGCTTTTTTGCCACTGTTAAGTATATAGAGAAGAGAATAGGAGCTGGAAGGGACCTTGGAGGTCTTCTAGTCCAGCCCCCCGCTCAAGCAGGAGAACGTATACCATTTCAGACAGGTGGCTGTCCAGTCTCTCCTTAAAAACTCTCTTCGCCTTTGTGCCGCCTTTTGATTTTTGTGAAGCTGCTTGAGCAGGGGGTTGGACTAGAAGACCTCCGGGGTCCCTTTCAAGTCTGACACGTTCTCTGTTCTAACCACCCCCAACGTGAAGCCGCTCTGTCGGAGCCCTTAGGCCAGGGGTAGGCAACCTTGGCTTTTTTATGATTCGTGGACTTCAACTCCCAGAATTCCTGAGCTAGCATACTCATTGTGGCCCTGCTTACTCTCTTAAAATCCCTTCCTCTCCAATCTCTCTGCTTTAAGGGATAGGTGAAAAAAAAACAGGCATGGCTGGCTCAGGAATTCTGGGAGTTGAAGTCCACGAGTCCTAAAAGAGCCAAGGTTGCCTACCCCTGCCTTACGCTCTCGGGGAAGGTCTTCAAGGTTGTGAGCCGACCTCACATGGGGGGAGGATGTTCCAAAAGGGGGGAGCAATGGCAGAGAAGGCTCTTTTCCTTCCTGGACCCCACCAGCCACGACACCTTGCCCGATGGGGGCCTCGCATGCTGGCATGGGTGGGGAGGGCCAATCCCAGCGGGATGAGTTGTGGGAAGGCAACTCAGCTCAGCGCAACGGGGAGCCCCAAATTCCGGGTACCTCCGCCCCAGAGCGAGGAGGGATGGCAGCCCTTCCCAAACTCAGGAATCGGGGACTGCCGCCCGCCCAGGTTTGCGGCTGCCCTTGCCCTCGTCGCTCACCGGCTCATGGCGTCGTCGTCTTCCGAGTCGCACAGGCTGGTGGTCTCCAGCTCGCTAGTGAGCAGCGTGGAGGAGCTGTCGTAGCCCGCCAAGTGGCGCTCCAGCCGGGATTGCCCGTTGATCCGGTGCCCGCCTGAGTCGGAAGAAGAGGGGGGGGGTGTTAGAGCGGTCCGCCCGCCGGGATTCGATCTCCTGCCTTCCCTCCCCATCGGGAAACGCCTTTCCGAGGGTTACCTCCGTGCTCCGTGCTCTCCCTGCGACGCGGCCGGTCCCTCCTCAGCGACACGACGGACTCGGTCTCCGTTTCGTGGTCCGAGTTCTCACAGCTGCCCGAGAGGTTTGGACTGCCAAGAGAGTCAGTTGGGGATAGTGGGGAAGGGGCAGAAACCGGGAGACGGTGAGTTCTAGTCCCGCCTTAGGCATGAAACTCAGCTGGGTGACTTTGGGCCAATCACCAGATGGTGAGTTCTAGTCCTGCCTTAGGCATGAAAGCCAACTGGGTGACTTTGGATCAATCACCAGGAGACGGTGAGTTCTAGTCCCGCCTTAGGCACGAAAGCCGGCTGGGTGACTTTGGACCAATCACCAGGAGACGGTGAGTTCTAGTCCTGCCTTAGGCACAAAAGCCAACTGGGTGACTTTGGACCAATCACCAGGAGACTGGGAGTTCTAGTCCCGCCTTAGGCACGAAAGCCGGCTGGGTGACTTTGGACCAATCACCAGGAGACGGTGAGTTCTAGTCCTGCCTTAGGCACAAAAGCCAACTGGGTGACTTTGGACCAATCACCAGGAGACTGGGAGTTCTAATCCCGCCTTAGGCACAAAAGCCGGCTGGGTGACTTTGAGCCAATCACCAGCAGACGGTGAGTTCTAGTCCCGCCTTAGGCACGAAAGCAACTGGGTGACTGGACCAATCACCAGGAGACTGGGAGTTCTAGTCCCGCCTTAGGCACAGAAACAATCATTCTCACAGGGGAGAAAATAGAAGGAAGAGGAAGAATTATATACGATTGGCAGCTTGAATTACTTACGAAGCAAAACAGGCAGGATAATAATCTCATAAATAAAAACCAAAGCTGCTTCTGAAAAAAAAGTGAGCCCCAGCTTTCCTGCCATTAAGCTAAGAGATCCCCCCCCTCCCCAAAAAAACACCTCCAAACTTCATCCCGATCCATGCTGGTTAGCCCCCCCTTTTTATTCCCACAATGTAGAATTCCTCCCTCCCCTCCATGACCGGTCCTACTCACTGGAAGGAAGGAGGGCGGGAGTCCCCGATGCCACTGGTCCTCTCTACGGGCAACGGAGGAAGAGGAGGGGGCGGTGGGGGTGAAGGCTCTGGCCGGGCTTCCACAGGAGGGGGCGGAGGGGGCGGCTCGGGTGGGGGGGCCTCCGAAGACACCAGCTGGGTGGGGACAAAAAGGGGGGAGAGAGGGAGCTTAAGGCTTCCATCCTGCCCTTTCCTAAAACTGGGGGGGGTCTTCCCCTGCATCCCAACAGAGTGGGGGCCCAGCTGGATCAGCCTTGGGGGTCTCTGACCCCTCCCTATCAGAGTCAGCTCTTCCCCTTTGGTCTGCATGAAACAATACAGTCCTTCATATTTTCAGCACATGCCTACGTTGAATATAAACGTTTTTTAGCGTTTATGCGCATTAACGATAAAGAATATTACAGGGAAGAGAGGATCAAGACATATGTTACCAACCAAGGTATTAATTGTAGAAGTTAATTATCATTGACTGTTTCAAACATATGAACCCAGATGACACGCTGTTCACAGGCGCTAAAGCAGTGGTTCTCAACCTTTTGAATGCCACGACTCCCCAACCGGTTGTAAGTCGAGGACAACTCAACCGGTCGTAAGTCGAGGACTACTCAACTGGTGCAGCACTGTTTGCAGAATGGGACTTTTGGTGGGCTCAGCAGGGCAGAGACAGCCTGGACAATTCCTATTGGCTTTGGAAAGCCAATCGAATTAGACTCTATTCAAGAGAGTCTATTCTATTGGCTTTCAAAAGCCAATAGAATAAAAGGGAGGAGCACAGCTAAGGAAAAGGGGGGGAAAAAATGGCGGACTGCATTGTTTGGCGACCCCCGTGAAATGGTCGTTCGACCCCAAATGGGATCCCGACCCACAGGTTGAGAACCGCTGCACTAAAGATTATGGTAAAAAAAATTCATAAAAATAGATTTTTTAAAAAATATACAGAGTCAGCTCTTCTTCCCGGAAGAGACCAGACTGCCCCCCCCACCCCACCCCACCCCCGGAAGCCTTTCCAGAGGCTCTGCTTCCGAATCCCTGAGCCCATCATCCCCGGCGGGAGGGCAGGGGCTGCGTACCCAGGAGACGACTCTTCCGTTGAAGCAGGGCAGCTGGGCACCGTCGTCCGTGATCTCCTCCTTCACCACCCTGCAAAGGGAGGTGGGCTCAGCTGGGGGGGAGGCCGGCTGAGGAGTCCCTTCCTCAGCTCCAGGAACAATGGGGGGTGTGTGTGTGTGAGTGGAGCCCCTCCCTCCCTCTCCAGAGAAGCAAAGGATGCTGGGAGCTCGGACTTGCCCCCCTAATTTTGTCCTCGGGAGGAGGGTCCACGGCCCTCAGGGCTTCTCCAAAGCACCCAGGAGCCCCCCCCTGCAAAGAGGCAGAAAGCAGGGTCTCCTCCTCCTCCCATTCCAGGAGGGGCCCCTTAAGGCCCAGAAGACGGGCCCAGCAGGGGGTCTCTTGCCCCCCCCACCGCTCTCCTTGCAGGGGGAGGATGCACGGGCCCCCCGTCTTCTGAGGGGACCCCATGAACCCACCATCTCGAGAGGCAGAAAGACAAGCCCAGGGAGGGGGGGCTCTCGACCCCAATGCTTGGGGGGAGGCTGCGCGGCCCCCCCCCCCATGGCTGCTCTGGGCCACCTATACTTTGGCAAGCAGGGCTCCCTCCCGCCATGGGGGCCCCTGGAGGCCCACAAGACGGGCCCAGGGGGTTCTCTTGTCCTCCCTCTCTCCTTAGGGGGGGGAGGATACACAGCCCCCCCATAGCTGCTCTGGGGTGCCCAGGACCCCCCTCTGCAGAGACGTGGAAAGCAGGGTCTCCCCCTCCTCCTCCCACCCCAGGAGGGGCCCCTCGAGGCCCACAAGACGGGCCCAAGGGGTCTCTTCCCCCCCAACGCTCTCCTCGCGGGGGGAGGATGCAGGGCCCCCCACGGCTGCTCTGGAGCACCCAGGACCCCCCCTCTGCAGAGAAGCAGAAAGCAGGGTCTCCTCCTCCTCCTCCCACCCCAGGAGGGGCCCCTCGAGGTCCAGAAGACAGGCCCAGGAGGGTCTAGCCCCCCCAGCGCTTTGCTTGCAGGGGGAGGATGCAGGACTCCCACGGCTGCTCTGGGGCACCCAGAACCCCCCCTCTGCAGAGACGTGGAAAGCAGGGTCTCCTCCTCCTCCTCCCACCCCAGGAGGGGCCCCTCGAGGCCCACAAGACGGGCCCAGGGGGTCGCTTGCCCCCCCAACGCTCTCCTGGCGGGGGGAGGATGCAGGGCCCCCCACGGCTGCTGTGGGGCGCCCAGGACCCCCCCTTCTCCTAGGGTCCTTCTGCCCCCCCCCCAACTGCGGGCACCCTCGAGGTCCAGAGGTCGGGCCCGGGGGGGGCGCGTCTCTGGGCCCCCCCTTCCTCCCCCCGGGCGGGGGGGGGTCTGCGGGGCCCACCCGAAGTCCTGGTCCATGCTCTTGAAGAAGTACTTGGCGCCGGGCCGGGCCAGCGCCGCCTTGACGTGGCCCAGGGTGAGGCGCTCGGCCGGCACCGGGATCTTGACCAGGTAGGGCGTCTCCTCCTCGTCCAGGTGGTAGATCACCTTCGTCTCGCCCGCCGAGGGGGGGCCGCCCGCCGTCGCCATGGCGACCCGGGGAGGGGACGGCCCGCCGGGCGCGCGGGGAGGGGGAGGGGCGTGCCTCGCGGCGGCGGCGGCGGCGACGGCGGAGCAACAGCGGCGGCGGCCACCCGCCTCCCTCCCGTGCGTCACTACGTCACCACGCACGGCCCCGCCCCCCGGCCTCCGCTCCCTCCCGGCGCGCATGCGTCATCACACACGCGACTCCGCCCCCGCCCCGAGGAAAAGCCGCCCCCCCCTCTCTTCGGAACGCACGCGTCCAACGCACGGCCCCGCCCCCTGAGGGCGCACGACTGCCTCGGCTCCCTCCCGGCGCGCATGCGTCAGCTCACACGCGACTCCGCCCCCCCCAGTGGAGAGCCGCCGCCCTCTCTTCGGAGCGCATGCGCTCTACGCACGCCTCCGCCCACCCGAACTCATGACCGCATTTTCCCTCCTTCTAGCTCTTCACTCCGCCCCCGAGAATTCTCCTGCCGCCCTTTCTCTTTCCCCCTCTGGCGCGCATGCGTTATATCGACTCCGCCCCCCCGAGGAACATTTTTTCGCCCCCGCTGCTTCCAGCGCGCGTGCGTCCAACGTAAAAGACCTCCCTCTCGGCGCGCACGCGTCAGTTACACCACTCCGCCTTGGCGAGGCGTCCTTTGGCCCGCCCTCCTCCCATCCCTCTGGCGCGCATGCGCCAGAGGCAGCACTCCGCCCCGGAGAGTCGTCCTAACGACCTGCCTCTCGGCGCGCATGCGTCGATTAAACACCACGCCGCCCGTGAAAGGCATCATTTTTGACTTTCTGCCCCGCATGCGCAACTCACCTGTCATTCTTGGTGCGTCATGGCGGAAGATCACGCCCCCCGACAGTGGGCGCCCAACCGCCCTCTGGCTGGAGGAGTGTCACGTGACAGGAGGGACACGCCGCCGGAAGTCAGGCCTAGCTCGGCATCACGTGGGCGGAAGTGCGTGCGGGGCACGAGAGCCTCTCTAGCCAGGGCAGTCTACCTGCCTCCCCTTGCCCCCCCCCACCGAAAAAATAATAAATAATATCAATGAATAGCCGACGCCTCTGTAGAAACTGCCAAAGGGTCTACGTCTCTTTATTTACAGTCGAAAACTCTCCCATGTACACGTCTGCCAATATTAAAAAGAAAAAGGGGGGAGGGAGGGGCCTGGCCCGGCCTCTCCCCCCCAACCCGGCCTCAGGGGGGCCGGAGGGGGGGTCAACATGGGGTGGTGAGGGGGAACCAAAGAAGCCCCCCTCCTCTCCTGCTCTTCACTGCTTGAAACTAAGGGGGTCTCCAAAGTTTCCCTCCCTTTGATGACTGGTGGACTTCAACTCCCAGAATTCCTCAGCCAGGCAGGCTGCTGAGGAATTCTGGGAGTTGAAGTCCACCAGTCATCACAGGGCCAAGTTGGAAGGCCCCTGCTTGTGGACTTCAACTCCCAGAATTCCTCAGCCAGGCACGCCAGCTGAGGAATTCTGGGAGTTGAAGCCCACAAGTCATCAAAGGGCCGAGTTGGAAGACCCCTGGTTTAAACTCAGGGGTCTCTGAACTTTCCCTCCCTTTTAAGACGGGTGGACTTCAAGTCCCAGAATTCCCCAGCCAGCATAGCTGGCTGGGGGATTCTGGGACTTGAAGTCCACCCGCCTTAAAAGGGAGGGAAAGTTCAGAGACTCCCAGTTTAAGTGCCTCAATACGAACGGGGACCAAGTCAAACTGCGCCCCTCTTTGAAGCACAACCAAAGAAACTGGGGTCCGGGGGTCCCCCTCTCCGTCTCTCGGACCCCGGGGAGGAAATGAAACAAGATTCGGACGAGTCCAAAACCAGAAGCACAAAACATGTGTTCAAAACATTCCCAACCGGGAAACCAACTGACCAGCCGACCGATCCAGCCGGGGAAAGAAAACAGAAAAAAGAAAGAAAGAAAAAACACAACCCTTTTTGTCTTCTATTTACAGAGAAGAAGTCGGAGCAGGACAGGGAGGGAAGGAACAGGGTCCAAAATAAACCGAGAGGCTTCGCCCCCAAAAAGTGGACACCGGACCTTCCCGATCGAGCCCACAAGCAGGAGACGGGGAGGGGGGGGGGCGAAGGCCAGGAGGGCCCGCTGAAACCTAGCCGGTTTTAATAAGCGCCGGGAGTCGTTGCCGGCACTTCCGCCGGCCCGGCGCCTCGTCTTCGGGGCCCGACACTCAAAGGGGACCCCCAAATCCAGAGCAGGCCTCCCCCTCTCTTTCTCTCTGCTCCGTCCAGTCTGTTTTTCCCTCTGCGGGACAAAAGGCCCGCCGAGAGCCGTGGCCCCTCCTGTGCTAGGGTTCCCCGCCTGCCCGGGACGCCAGGGGGGCCGTTGCGCCGAGCGCCGTGGGGGGCTGAGGGCTCAGCAGCGCCTGCTTCCGCGTGCTTTCTTTGCATTTCTGGCAGAAGAAAATGTCGGGCACGTTGGTCTTCTTGATCTTGGCGCAGGAGAGGTGGATCCAGGTGCCGCACTGATTGCATTCGATCATGGGCCGGCCGGCGAAGGGCTTCTGGCAGTAGCAGGTGATCAGGTCCCACGAATCGTCGCCTGGAAAAGCAGACGGAAAACGGATCCTTGAGCAAAGAGCGCAGAGACATTTTAGAACAGTGGTTCTCACCCTGTGGGTCGGGACCCCATTTGGGGTCGAACGACCATTTCACGGGGGTCGCCAAACAACGCAGCCCGCCATTTTCCCCCCCCTTTTCCTTAGCTGTGCTCCTCCCTTTTATTCTATTGGCTTTTGAAAGCCAATAGAAGAGACTCTCTTGAATAGAGTCTAATTCTATTGGCTTTCAAAAGCCAATAGGAATTGTCCAGGCTGTCTCTGCCCTGCTGAGCCCGCCAAAAGTCCCAGTCTGCAAACGGTGCTGCACCAGTTGAGTAGTCCTCGACTTACGACCAGTTGAGTAGTCCTTGACTTACGACCGGTTGGGGGTCACGGCATTCAAAAGGTTGAGAACCACTGGTTTAGAACATTTAAAAAGCCCGGACAATTCACTTTCTGGGATCGAACGACCCTTTGTTTGAAAGGATACGTTTCCTGCTGGAGCAAGGGGTTGGACTATAAAAACAATAACAGGGAATAACTCCTCCCCTTGGATAGTCCTCAACTTACAACACTTTTATGTGGTGACTGCTCAAAGTTCACAATGACACCGGGAAAAGTGACTGTTTTTCACACTTACAACATCCCTGGCGGTCACGTGATCAAATTTGGAAGCTTGGCAACTGACTTTATAATGGTCGCAGCGTCCCAGTGTCACGTGGTCCCCTTTTGCAAGCTTCTGATGAGCATATCCAAGGGAAGTCAGATTCACATGTCACTAATTTAACAACTACAGCCTTCCCTCCTTCCGAGGTCGGTAAAATGAAGACCCAGATTGTCGGGGAGTCAAATAATGTTGACTCTGCGAACCGCTTAAAGCCCTGCGAAGCGGTATATAAGTCTTAAGTGTTATTGCTGTCGTGATTTACTTAACAGCTGTGGCAGGAACGTTTGCAAAATCGGGCAAAATTCAGTGAATTGTCTTGCTTAGTAAGAGATTTGTGGCGTCTGTTGTGGTCATAGACTGAGGACTTCCATCAGTGGGAGATAAAAGTGTCTACTTTCGCTTTTGGCTCTTCAATGTTAAGATTCTGTCAAAGTTTCCAAAAAACAAAAAGTGCAAAAGAGGGAGGGGCGGGCGATGGACCACGTTTTCCAGCCACATTGAACAACGTATTCCTTTCTGAGGGTTCCAAAAAGTGCACAACTTAATCCCCCTGCGCAATTTTGAGTATTTGGAGAGACTCTAGGGCAGTGGTTCTCAACCTGTGGGTCGGGACCCCATTTGGGGTCGAACGACCCTTTCACGGGGGTCGCCAAACAAGGCTGTCCGCCATTTTTTCCCCCTTTTCTTTGGCCACGCCCCTGGCACCCAGTGATGTATAAGTGGTTGGGGGTCACCACAACATGAGGAACTGTATTATGGGGTCGCGGCATTAGAAAGGTTGAGAACCACTGCTCTAGGGTTATGAGATACACAGGCGCTAAAGAACTGACGGCCCCGTCGTTGATTCAAAATCTCCCACAAATCTGACGATAATAAGTAGAGAAAGTTGCTGTAAAGGGTGGTTTGATACGCTGAAGGGTATAAATTTAACAAACAGCTAAAGAAAAGTGGTTGGGATCTTAGGAGGGGTAAGGTAGAGGTGGGAAAATATGACTTGTGGATTTCAACTCCCAGAATTCCCGAGGCAGCTGGCTCAGGAATTGTGGGAGTTGAAGTCCACCCAGCCGTAAAGGGGCCATAACGCTCCACCTCTTGGGTAAGGGAACCAAATTCAAAAAAAAAAGTCTCCAATATTCCAGGATTGGGCAACTGGATCTTGAACAAACGGGTCTCTAGGGGGGGAACAGACTTGGCTGCTCCCTAATGGGGGACTGTCCAACCTGGCTTCCTGTCTCAGGTCCGGGGGAGGCTGGGACTCTAACCCAGTTTACACAAACCTGGGACTGAACCAGCTACGATCTTTCATCTGCCATTAAGCAGGGATAAAGCTAAAGCCACTGGAACTCAACACTGCCTATGGTAGTCCAGCCTTGCCCCAGAGGTTGGGAATGGTGCCTGTGCATGTTTATTTATTAAATTAAATTATTTATTTTATGCTGCCTTTCCTTTTTCGTAAATAAAGATGGCAGATATATACCTAAGCTGTTCTCCTCCCCTTATTCTCTCCACAAGAACCCTGTGAGGTGGGTTGGGCTGAGGGAGAGCGATTGGCCCAAAGTCAGTCAGCCGGCTTTCGTGCCTAAGGCAGGACTAGAACTCCCAGCCTCCTGGTGACTGGCCCAAAGTGACCCAAACTGGCTTTCGTGCCCAAAGCGGGACTAGAATTCACCGTCTCCTGGCGATTGGTCCAAAGTCACCTAGCTGGCGTTCAGGCCTAAGGAGGGACTAGAACTCACCGTCTCCCGGTGACTGGCTGAAAGTCACAGAGCTGGCTTTTATGCCTAAGGAGGGACTAGAACTTCCAGCCCCCTAGTGATTGGCCCAAAGTCGCCCAGCTGGCTTTCATGCCTTTAAGGCTGAACTAGAACTCACCGTCTCCCGGTGACTGGCTAAGTCACAGAGCTGGCTTTTATGTCTAAGGAAGGACTAGAACTTCCAGCCTCCTAGTGATTGGCCCAAAGTCGCCCAGCTGGCTTTCATGCCTTTAAGGCTGAACTAGAACTCACCGTCTCCCGGTGACTGGCTGAAAGTCACAGAGCTGGCTTTTATGCCTAAGGAGGGACTAGAACTTCTAGCCTCCTAGTGATTGGCCCAAAGTCGCCCAGCTGGCTTTCATGCCCCAGGCGGAACTAGAACTCCCAGCCTCTCAGTTCCTAACCTGGTACCTAAACCACTAAACCCCAAAACTATCGATCGGTGAACGTAAGAGACGTCAAGACAGGGGCACCGGATATGCAGCCCCCTGCCCGAGTCCCGACAGGCTCACCCTGACCCTCCAGGGAGGTGGGGGAGGGGGTGTCTCGTCTCACCTGATTCCACCATGATGTCCTCGTCCATCACCCTCATCTCTCCTTCGCTGGAGCTGCCTTCCTCCCCGTCCTGGCTGGTCTCCGTGCTGATGCCCTCCTTCCCTTCCGTGTCCTCCAGCTTAATGGGAAACGGGGTGGCCAGCAGCTCCGGCGGCGCCTGGGCCGTGACCCGCACCGCGGCCGCCCCTTCCTCCCCGCCCGGCCGCAGAGGGGCCACCCCGTCCACCACCTCCTCCTCCTCCTCTTCCTCCTCCTCCTCCTCCTCCGAGTCCGTCTCGCTCACGGAGGTTTTGTGCTTCTTCTCGGCCCGCTCGGACCGTTTCAACTTCCGCTTCTTGCTCTTTTTGATGCGCGAGCGCTTCTCGCCCACCGAGTCGCTCCGGTTCCGCTTGGCGGCCCCGGCTTCCAAGGAGGCCTTCCGGCTCCGCTTGTCCTTCTTCTTGTCGGCGGCGGCTTTGGGCCCGGCTAGCGGGGGCGGCTGCTTGCCCACCGGGTCCAGGTCGAAAAGGGAGTCTTTGAGTTTCATCTTCTCCAGCAAGGAGCTGTCGGATTTCAGCCGCCGGAAGGCCGTTTTTTTCTTCGAGGAGTTGGCCTTCTTGACAAAGGTCTCGATGGTGTGCAGGTCCGACTGCGTGGACTCCCAGCCGTCACTGTCCACCACGCTCTCCGGTCGGAGCGGGGAGTTGGACCCGGAGGCCGTCCAGTCGTTCTCCTGCCAGGAAGAGAAGGCAGATTAGCCCTAATCACCCGGATGAACCAACATCCAGATTCCGGGAAAGAACCTAGCTGACCCGACACACAAACATTAGCAGGTTTCCATGCCAGGACAGAGAATCCTCGATTTACAAAAAGTTCACTTAGTGACAATTTGAAGTTGCAACACCCTGCGGCAGGGGTAGGCCACCTTGGCTCTTTTAGGACTCGTGGACTTCAACTCCCAGAATTCCTCAGCCAGCATGGGGGAACTATGGCTCCCTTCATGACTCGTGGACTTCAACTCCCAGAATTCCTGAGCCAGCGTGAGGGAACTATGTCCCCTTCATGACTCGGGGACTTCAACTCTCAGAATTCCTCAGTCAGCGTGAGGGAATTATGGCCCCTTCATGACTCATGGACTCCAACTCCCAGAATTCCTGAGCCAGCATGGGGGAACTATGGCTCCCTTGATGACTTCTGGACTTGAACTCCCAGAATTCCTCAGTCAGCGTGAGGGAATTATGGCCCCTTTAGGACTGGTGGACTTCAACTCCCAGAATTCCTCAGTCAGCGTGAGGGAACTATGGCCCCCTTCATGACTGGTGGTCTTCAACTCCCAGAATTCCTGAGCCAGCATGGGGGAACTATGGCCCCCTTCATGACTGCTGGACTTCAACTCCCAGAATTCCTGAGCCAGCATGGGGGAACTATGGCCCCCTTCATGACTCGTGGACTTCAACTCCCAGAATTCCTGAGCCAGCGTGGCTCAGCTTGGAAACTTTCCCTTTCCCCTCAGCATGGCTGGCTCAGGAATTCTGGGAGTTGAAGTCCACAAGTCATAAAAGAGCCAAGGTTGCCTATCCCTACAGCATAAGGGACTTATGATCATTTTTCACCAAGCGTCAAACATTTGGCAACTGACCAGTTGCAGTGTCCCGGGGGTGTCACCTGATCCCCTTTCCCGACTTTCCAGCCAAGCTGTTTACTTAACAATTGCTGTGATTCAGTTAACAACCAGGTCGTAAAATGGGGCAAAACTCCCTTAACCGCGGTCTCACACATCGGCAGAAATGTTGGGCTTAATTGTAGCGGTAAAGCTGACGACAACCAGGAGGAAAAGCAGATTTTCTCCAACTAACGAACGCAATGCTTCACTGGATGGCCTAGATTTGAACACCCTAGGGCTCTTCCAACTTGGCCCTTTGATGACTCGTGGACTTCAACTCCCAGAATTCCCCAGCCAGAAAGCGTTTACCAGAATTCGGCGAGGAGAAGAAATATGGCTAGACTTTTCCAAAGTTTATTGCATTGCTTGATGAGGTAACTTTCTTAATCAGGGGTAGTTCAAACGCCTGGTTACTCTCTTGTAATCCCTTCCTCTGCGATCTCTCTTTCTCTCTCTCTGCTCCAGAGCGTGGGAGGCAGAACACGGGCATGGCGCCTGGCTGAGGAATTCTGGGAGTTGAGGTCCACAAGTCATCCAAGGGCCAGGTTTGAAGACCCCTGGAATATACGGACCCCTTGATTCCATTCTCGGGGAGCCCACGTACTTCAGCCAACGCAACCTGCTAACTTATGCGTGACTTCTTGACTTCCTCATACTTTACAAAGGTGATTACATACTTGCATTGTGTACGTGCCATAATATTATAGGCTGCTTTTATCCATGTGCTACATGTAAATAATTAAAGCCCTGATCGCCATCTTGGAGAAGGCCTTGATCTCTAAATTTGTTCTCTGAAGCCCCCGAACCCACATTTTATGCCCACCCCACCCCAGGCTACATCCTACCCTATGGCTGTCCCTGTCTGGCCTTCGTGGATTGCTTTTATTTTGAGGAAGACCTCCCCCCCCAGTGTATATTATATGGGTGTGAGACCTCCCCCCCAGTGTATATTATTTGAGGGAGACCTTCCCCCCAGTATATTATATTATATTTGGTTTGGCCCTCCCTCCTTCCACAACAATGGCCGTTTTTCCTGTGGCTCCTTCCGGCATCATGTCACTGGGCACCCCCAGATTTGGTGACTTCCCTTGCATCCCAATTGGTCTCCCTCTGCACCCCAACAGCTGGAAAACTGCGACAGGCGCAAGGGAGAACTGAGGGACGCAGAAGCGGTGAGCTTTGCAGATACGACCCTACCTCAACTAATCAATCAATCAAACCAGAGCTGGGAGGGACCTAGGCCGACCCCCCTGCTTGAGCGGGGGACTCTGTATCATTTCAGACCAATGTCTTAAAAAACTCCAGAGATGCGGCACTCACAACTTCTGGTGGCAAGCTGTCCCACTGGTTAATTGCGTCCCGTCTTTCGTTTGCGCTCATTTTTGCATGGTTTTCTAAAATCCATACATGGTTTCATACAAATAATTACAGAAAAAAAGGCTCCCTTCCTTTTTGGGGTTGGGATGGTCCAAGAGCAAATCAAACATTCATAGCGGGTGGTTACCCAGGTCAAAACAAATACTGCCATGCTTTAAACTTGGATAAGAGGTTTGGGGGGGGGGGGGCTAGGAAACATTTGCTTTGAATAAACAGTTTGTGGGAACGCAGCCAACGGGCCAGTCTCCCTTTTAGCTCATGGATAAGAGGCACCCAAAACAGCTGCGGAGTCCAGTTGTAGCGTTACAATAAACCCAGGTTCTCCAAGATTGGCTACTTTTAAGACCTATGGACTTCAACTCCCAGAATCCCCTTGAAAGCCCACAGGTCTTAAAATGGGCCAAGCTTGGAGACCCCCGGACTAAAGCAACGTAAATTTTGATCCCCTCTGGACTTCCAACGATTTCAAAACCCACAAACCACGGTTTAAAAATGTCCCACGCACCCAGGATTTACGGGAAGCTCCCATTTTGCCAGCGCCCGTGCGCTTCTAACTCCTCCGTACGTAATTGGGATTAAAACCAGGAGTAACCAAGGAGTTGCAAGCCATCTGCTCCTTGGAGACGCGAGGAGGTTAAGCCACGGTCCGGGAAACAGCCCAGCTTAGCAACATCCAAGGTTGCGGGGAAAGGATTGCAAAAGCACCACTAATCCCAATCCAGGGTCAGCTCAAACAGCCAGGAAAGCCAGCTAGAACGCTCAGCCCGGCTGGGGGGGGGGGCAGAACTACACTTCCCAAGATGCACCGCGCCAAGCCGCACAAGCCGAGGCACGTCCTGGCCCGCCTTGGCAAAGGAGCTGCCTACACTTCCCAGCATGCACCGCCCGGCCGTGTCGGGCCGAAATGGCCTCCGAGGCGTCTGGGAGTTGCAGTCTCTGCCGAGTTGCAGTCTCTGCCGGAGCTTTGCAAGCTCCAGGCTGGGAAAAAGCAGCGGGGGGAAGGCGAGAAGGGGCAGCGGGGCTTCCGATGCAACCAGGGGCGGGAGGGGGGGGTGGAGGTCGGGACCCCCCCCACCCAGAAGCGCCCCCCCACCCTCCCTTTCACCCCCCCTCCCGCCCATAGAAAGTGGCCCTATTGTTAAGCCGCCCGGGAAGCGTGCCTGCGATTTAGGGGAAGGGGCGATCTCCAAGCCCTCCCCCCCCTCCCCACTCACCTCTTTGGAGGAGGGGATGTAGCCGGCATAAGCCAGGACGAAGCTGCAGAATTTGTTGAAGTCCTCAATGGTGCGTTGCCGCTTCTCCGGAGGCTGGTAAGGGAGTTTTTTTTTTTGGGGGGGGGGAGAAAGAACGGACGTTAAATGGAGGCAGGAGGAGGTGCTTTCTCTGCCCCCCCCACCACCAGCCCAGTTCACTTCCAGGAGTCTCAGAGGGAAGGGAGACCCCTAAGAGCCCCCCTCCCCATCTGCTCCTTTGCAGCCCCCCCCCACATGTAGGTCCTCAAGGCTGGAGGGGGGGTCTGAACACTCCTGAGAGCCCCCTCCCCATTTGCTTCTTTCCAGCCCCCCCACATGTAGGTCCTCAAGAGTGGGGGGGTTAAACACCCCTGAGACCCCCCCTCCCCATATGCTCCTTTCCAGCCCCCCCCCACATGTAGGCTCTCAAGGCTGGGAGGGGGGGTTAAACACCGGAGAGCCCCCTTCCCCTTTTGCTCCTTTCCAGCCCCCCCCACATGTAGGCTCTCAAGGCTGGCAGGGGGTTTAAGCATCCCTGAGACCCCCCTCCCCATCTGCTCCTCTCCAGCCCCCCACATGTAGGCTCTCAAGGCTGGCAGGGGGGTTTAAACACCAGAGAGCCCCCCCCCTACCCATCTGCTCCTTTCCAGCCCCCCACATGTAGGCTCTCAAGGCTGGGAGGGGGGGTCTAAAGACCCCTGAGAGCCCCTTCCCCATTTGCTCCTTCCATTGCTCCCCACATTTGGTTCTCAAAGGTGGGAGGGGGGGTTAAACACCCGAGAGCCCCCTCTTTTGCTCCTTTCTAGCCCCCCCCCCACATGTAGGTTCTTAAGGCTGGGACAGAGGGGGGGGGCTGAACACCGCTGAGAGCCCCTCCCCATTTGCTCCTTGCATGCCCCCCCCTTATGTAGGGTTCTCAAGACTGGAAGGGGGGGGTCCTGAACACCCCTTCCCCTTTTACTCCTTTCCAGCCCCCCCACAGGTAGGTTCTCAAGGCTGGGACGGAGGGAGGGGGGAGCTGAACACCGCTGAGAGCCCCCTCCCCATTTGCTCCTTGCATGCCCCCCCCTTTATTAAGGGTTCTCAAGACTGAAACGGGGGGGGGAAAGGGAGAGCTGGCGGGCGCTTCCCATCCGGAGCACATGCGGCAATGTTGCAAGCAGCCCTGGCTTTGAACGGCGGGGGGGGGGGGGAAGGAGGAGAAAGCCCCCTCCCCAGCACGCCTAGAGCGGAAGAGCCCCCCCCCGCCGCGCGCCCCCCGTCCTCCTCCCCCCCCGCGGAAGGGAGCCCCCTCCCCCCCTTGAAACTTTTGCCCGCCTCTCTTCCCTTCCCCTTCCCCCCCCCCCCGGTGGCTCTCCTTACCTGCGTCTCGGCTTTGAGGCTCGGAGGGGGATCTGGAGGGGGGAGACAGAACAAGGAGGGGGGGTTGTTTTGTGAGGGGGGGGTCGAGGGAAGGCCTCCGGGCGGCCCCCCCCATCCCCCACTCCACCCCGCCCCAGGGAGGGAGGCAGGGAAAGAGCCGCACAAAGCGGGAGGCGCCGCGGCCGCGGAAAGAAGAGACCCCCCCCTCCAATTCCCGGGGAAGCCATCCGGCAGCCCCCCACCCACCCACTCCCAGCATGGCCCCCCCACCCACCCACCGTCCCCAGCCCCCCCCCCCGTGGGGAGTGCAGCCTCCCCCCCCACCCTCCTCTCTGCGGGGAGGGGGGCTCGGAGGAGACCCTCCCCCGGTTGAAAGAGGGGTGGGGGCTGCCCGGGAGCCCCCCCCCACACACACCCCGGGTGGGAAGCGGGTCTCCGGCCCCCCAACTTTCCCCCCCCACCACCCCCGACTTCCTCCTCGGCCGGCCCGACTAGCCCCCCCCCAGCCTCGCGGTGCCCCATACCGGAGGGGGGGGCGCTCCGAGACCCCCCCCAGACCTCCCGCCCGCCCCCCTCCCTCTCTCCCTCTCTTCTCCCCCCCCCGCCCAGTCTGGCTGGCCTCTCCCTACCTTCGGGGCTCGGCTCCGCATGGCCGGCCCCTGCCGAGCCGGCCGCCCTGCCCGCCCCGGGACTCGCAAAGCCAAAGCCGCCGCCGCTCTCGCCGCCTCGCCGGTGCCGCCGCCGCCGCCCTCCTCCTCCTCCTCCTCCTCCTCGCCGCTCCCCCTCCCTCCCGCAAGCTCGGAGCGGCCGCCCCTCCCCTCCCTCCCTCCCTCATGCCCCGCCGCGGAGCATCTCGGGAGGTGGAGTCTCGCCAGCCGCAACGGTGTCCCGCCGGCAGGGCGGCCCGCACTACGGCTCCCGGCAGGCGGCGCGCGCGACGCGCCTGCGCCCTTCGAGGACGCTCCCCTCCTCGCCCGGCTGGAGGGAGCGAGGCATGCCGGGTAGTGTGGTCTGGGCTTTCGGCCCGGAGGGAAAAGGAGGCGGCGGCGAAGGAGGATCTTGGGGGCTGTAGTTTCCCCTCGCCCGTCCGCGGGAGGCGGGGGGGGGAGGCACGCGACGGGCGGGCTTCTTCTTGATAGGCCCAGGACCCTGATGTCCAAGTTGCCCCCCCCTCCCCCGCGCGCTGGGGAGACGGGCTTTTCAGGACACGCGTCTCGTGTGAATGCAGCCAGAGCCGTCCGCTTGTGCAGCAGCTTCTGCAATAGCTGCAGGGTTCGCTTTCTTGTGGGCAAACCACCATGTTCGGCCGGCCGGGGAGTGCTAGCCTTTGCCAAAAGGGCTTGTTGTGGGGAAGCCAGCTTTTGAGACCCGAAGGGGAAGAGACCCACGTAGGTCTCCAGCCCGAAACGGGGACCAAACTTGCTAAGGGGCGAGTTAGGTTTCATTGACCTGGCAACTCCCAAGACTGGTGGACTTCGACTCCCAGAATTCCCCTTTCAACCACGCCTGGGTTGTGTTTTTTTTCTCTCCTACTCCTTACAGGGAGAGATTGCAGAGGAAGGGATGAGAAGAGAGCAAGCTGGCAAAAGTCCACCAGTCATAAAAAAGTGGCCAAGCTGGGCAGCCCCTGACCCAGAGCAATGCAAGTCCGGAGGGTCCTTTAGCCGCCAATCAAACCAGCATTGCCTTCAGCACGAAAAGCCCCCCACCAGCCCAGGTGACTTCCTTCTGACGCTGGCTGGCTTTTACCCCCCCTTTACTAAACCTTAGCAGAAAGAGAACGCTACGCTTATCCAAGATAGCACGGGTGGATCCCGGTTGCGTCAACTCACACCTTTTATTAAACGCTGCCGCTCGCAAAAGGTGTGATCGGGCACATCTCCTGGAAGGATCCGGCGGGTTGAATTATACCTCGGCCAGTAAGGATTTGACCCACCACCACAATCCCCTTTAGGGCTGGAACAGAATATGGGGCAAAATTCCGAGAGTCATAATTGAGATTCTTCCCCTCCCTCGGCCAGTTAATTCAACTCCGCTGGCCCAGATTGTTGCAACGTCCCAGATGTATGTTAATAAACCTCGGCGATAAAAAAAAAAGTCTCCAGAGTCCAAGATGTTCTCCTTATATACTTTTTTTTAATTAGCATTCGGTTTCCCTCCCCCCCCGCCCCCAAACTCTGGTTACAGAAATCTACCAGGCGACGCACATCCCTGATGAAAGCAAAGTTGGAGCACGTAGCAAAGGAAATTTGAAAAAACAAAACAAAACGGGGGTGGGGGGCGAGTAGGGTGGTCTGTGTCGCTTTGGAGGGAGAAATTGGAGATCTCCTACCTTTTCACAAAAAAAAGAAAGAAAGAAGGAAAGAGGAGCAAGGAAGGGGGGGGCAGAAGAGAGAGAGGGGGGGGAAGAGAGAACCATCACGGAGAGGTATTTAATTTTAGCCACCACCACCTCAAAAAGAAAAACCCAGAGCAAAGCCAAAAGGAGGGAGGGGCGAGTTAAAAGAGGAAGAGAGAGTTAAAGATTCACAGCCAGAAATAAAAGGGGGGGGGGAGGAACGGGGGAAGAGAACCCTCCGTTTTCCTGGAGCAAAAAAACCCAAAAAAACAAAACAAAACTTTCTTTTTTTTAACATAAAGTCAACAACAAGTAACAACAGAAAGTGCAGGTCCCTTCGGGGTCAGGTGCCCCTTGGCGGCAGACGGTGGGCTCAGGGGTCTTACATGCTGCCTCTTACATGAGGCTGCCGTAGACGCTCTCATCGCTGTAGGCAATATAAAGGAAAAAGTCCTCCTCATGGTGTTCCTGAAAAATAAAAAGGAGGGGATGCTGTTAGATCAAAGAATTGGGGGGGCGAAAATCTCAGATAAACCCACCCAACCGGTTTAAGCTTTATTGCATTGATTGTAAATTTACTGTAAAATTTACACTCTGCCTCTTCTTTAGTAAGTCAAACGTGCTCCCCCCAAACCACTGCCTGTATGATGACTAAGCCAGGCTGAGGAATGGTCTGAAGCCCCCCCCTGAAGCCCCCCCAAACAAACCTGCCTTCTTACTTTCAGTCCCAAAGACTACAATTTCCCCTCAACCCTTCTCCTGCCCAGCCTTGGGACTTTTTTAAAAGAAATTTTATTGGAAAACTCTAGGCTGCTAACAAAACGAAAGGAACAGAAGAAAACAGTAAAATGTCACAAACAAAAGGAATTGTTTATTGCTTTTGTTATTTTTTTTTAAACTTCCTACCTGTATATTATTATTATTATTATTATTATTATTATTATTATATTATTATTATTATTATTATTATTATGTTGTTGTTGTTGTTGTTTTGAAAGTACACAGAGTGTTTCTGTACCGGAAATAAATTCCTTGAATGTCTAACCACACTTGGCCAAAATAAATAAAAAGTATAAAGCACAATTTGTAGCAGGAACATGGAAAGATGACAGGAATCCGAGTCAGTTAGGAGGCTGGCCTCATCCGAAGGTTTTCATTTGCCCAGAATATATTTACATTTACATTTACATTATATTATATTATATTAGATAGATGAGAGAGAGAGAGAGAGAGAGAGGGAGGGAGGGAGGGAGGGAGGGAGGGAGGGAGGGAGAGAGAGAGAGAGAGAGAGAGAGAGAGAGAGAGCGCATTTGTACACCTTTTTGCCAATTCTCCCCAACCTACATTGTTTAATGTGGTTGACAGTAAACAACAGTTTGTCATTTCGGAGAGGCTGATGTTTTTTTTCTTGTCATTTTGGAGAGGCTGATGTTTTTTTTCCTGATTTTTTTTTTTTGGTCTCCTTTTTTTAAGGGGAGGAAAGAAAAATGAGTTGGGGGGGGGGGGGAGACCCACCTGGTAGAGCTGCCCCATGGTGCACTGGTCGGAGGGATGACGTTGTTGACGAAGAAGAAGAGGGCGTCCTCGGCCCGCAGGTGGATTCGTTTCCGGATGAGGAAGTAAAACTGCCCACTGGGGAAAGGGCACCAAGAGGAGAGCCAGTCACCCGGAAGGAAGCTCTTATAATAAAGGGGGCGGGGGGGGGAAAACCCCTTATAAGGGGAGGGGGGCTCTCAAGACTGGGAGGGGCGGTTTTGGCCTCCGGGGGGGCTTCTTCGACCCCCCCCATCAATGAGCACCCCCTCCCTCCCCTCCCCCTCCCGCACCTGTCCGGATCTCACCTGTGAGGTCGGAGGGTACCAGGTACTTCTTCTTGTCCAGGTCCCCTATTCGGGCCTTGGGGGCTTTTTCCACAATGACCTGCCGGAGAAAGAGAGGCGGACGCTCAAGGGGGGGGGAGAGAGAGAGAAAGGCAGCCCGGTCCGGGAAAGTCCGGACGCCGTCTTAAAGCGGGGCGTCGGGCCACCGACTCACCGGGACCCTGTCCGGGTACTTCTTGCGGATCTTCTCCCCCTCGGAGCGGCGCTTCTCGAAGGGGTGCTCTCCTTGTAGACGAACTTCATGGCGGCGGCGGTGGCGAAGGCGACGGGCGGAGGAGGCGACGCGGCGGACCGAGGAAGGGCCGCTGCACCTAACCAGCGCGCAATGCGCGGGGCGGACGTGGCGCAGCGATCCGAAGACGGGGAAAGTAGCGCCGGCGCGGAGCGGCAGGGCGCACCAACGCCACATCGGGCTCCGCCGGCCTTTCTTGCTTGCTCCGAACGCCCGCGAGGGAGCAAGACGGGGCGGCGGGGCGGCCCGGCCGGATGGGATTCGAACGAAAAAAAAACCGGATTTCTCCCCCCCCCCCGCTCGCTTAAACTGGGCCCCGCCCCCCTCGGGCGCGTGACGTCAGCGAGCCGTGCGTGGCTTGCGTGGCCGCGTGACACCAAAACAAAGTAGTGCGGGAGCCGTCGCGGCGGAAACGGGGCTGAAAAAAAGGACTCGGGGGGGGGCTCAAAGAAAAAAAAGGGTTATGAAGGGAGAGGCCCCTCCTCAGAAAAAAGCATCCCCCCGCTCCTCCAAAGCGGGTTTCGGGAGAGAGGCGCGGAAGGACACGTCAAAAGGGAATGGCGGTGCAGCGTCCCATCATGTGGACTGACGTCAGCAGAGAGGAATAGTCACGTGGGCCTCGCCCACGGCTGGCCCAACCAGGCGCGGGTCACGTGGGACGGCCGCCCCCGGGCTGGATGCCAAGGCGGATTACAAAGCCCCTCCTCCTTCCGCTGTTTGATTGGGGATGGGCGTTGTAGTCCCGCAGCGGCATCGGGGATGGCACGAGGGGGTCCCAGACATGGGCAGGCCTCGGCCTGGAGCAGCCCCAACCCCACGCCACCCGCATAAACCACAATTTGGGGTTAACCAACAGATCATGGTTTACGTCAGGGGTCTTCAAACTTGGCTCTTTGATGGCTTGTGGACTTCAACTCCCAGAGTTCCACAGCCAGGCAGTGCCTGAAGAATTTCTGGGAGTTGAAGTCCACAAGTCATGAGAGAACCAAATTGAAGACCCCTGCTTGTGGACTTCAAGTCCCAGAATTCTCCAGCCAGGCATGCTGGCTGAGGGATTCTGGGAGCTGAAGTCCACAACTCATCAAAAGGGCCAAGTTTCAAGACCCCTGGCTTAAACGTAACAAACAAATGGAGGCTGGCTGAGGAATTCTGGGAATTGCCACAAGTCGTGAGAGAACCAAGTTTGAAGACCCCTGCTTGTGGAGTTCAACTCCCAGAATTCCTCAGCCAGGCACGGCTGACTGAGGGATTCTGGGAGTTGAAGTCCACAAGTCATCAAAGGGCCCAGTTTGAAGACCTCTGGTTTACGTCAAAGATTTGGGGAACTAGCACACCGGCTCTGGGTGCGAGACATGCCACCCTGTTCCTTCTTCCGGCTGTCCCCTCCACCACCCCCATTGACCTCGGGGATAGAAAGGAATACAGGGGTCCTTGGCTTATGACCACAATGGCGCCCAACATTCCCACTGCTAAGTGGGACATTGGTTAAAGGCAGCTTTGCACCGTTTTGCGACGTCTTGCCACCGCTGTTAAGGGAATCATCAGCGGATCTGACTTCCCCCACTGACCTTGCCAATCAAGACTCGCAAAAGGGGATGATCCCGTCACACACACACACACACACACCCCGGGACCTTGCGACCGTCATTAATACGAGTCAAGTTATCAAGCGCCGGAATGTTGACCATGTGACCGCAAGGATCTCGTAAGATGTTTTCAGCGCCGTTGTAACTTCGAACGCCCCTTGCAAATCCAGGACTGCCTGGAACCAAGGGGAAAAGCCGCTGCCGTGCCCGCCAGACAGCCTGCCCTGCCCACGCTACGCCAACTCCCTTCCGGCCCAGAAGAACAGGCACGAGTCAGTTTCGGTGTTTTGGTTTTTTTTCTTTTCTTTTAAACCACCTCAGTTCAAGCCTATACGGTCTCCTCCTTCGGAGCCTCTGCCCACCCCAGAAGTCCAAGGATTAAAAACCCAGCAGGGGGCAACGGGGGTGGGTGGGTGGGTCCTCCGCCAGGCCAATTTGGAGCCGGAAGGGCCGCCTGCTTCCACCAGAAGGGGAAGGACGGGGGGGGGAGAGGGATCGGAAAGAAAGCTGGACTTGGCAGTCATCGGAAAGGTCCTTCTTGGATGAAGAAGCCCCCTCCCCACTTTATCCAAGGATTTTGTTGGCGGGTGGTGGGGGGAACGGAAAACCACAGGAAACAAAAGCCGGGATGGAGGGAGGCAAGGTGCTCTTCCCACTGAGAAACGCAGCCTCCTCTTGGGGGGAAAAAAAGTCTTGTCGTCGTGTCGCTGGTGCGGTTCACCCCCTTTCTTGTGCGTCTGGGTCCCCCCCCCACGGGGGCCGCCGGTGTCGTGCCACGCGGCGCGGCCTTCTCCCCGCCTCTGCCCGGCTGGCTCGCTGCCAGTCCACAGGGTGCCGCCGTAGGGGGAGAGGGCGGCTGACGGCCACGGGGCGAGGCCGAAACGGAGTCCCACGGGGCAAGGTCCTCGGTCGGCCGACTGGCCGGCTGAGTCCGAAGGCATTTTGTCAGCCGCGGCGCCTGGCGAGGAGGGGGGGGGAGTCACGATAGCGGGCTAAGGCAGAGGTCGTCGCCAAACCCTGAAGAAAGGAGGGGCCGTCGTCACCACAGGCGGTGCTGATGGAGATTGCGGCTAAGCACCGACCGGACGTCCGCTGTGAACCTGGGGGGGGGGGAGGAGAAAAAAGCAGGGGTCACTTCGGCCGTCGCCATCTTGGTCTGCAGCCTGTCTTTCAATTTTTGCAAAGCATTCAAGGGGGTGGACAGATCCAGCACCTCCTCGCATTTGGGCCCACCACAACAACCCTGTGAGGTGGGCTGAGAGAGAGAGAGAGAGAGAAAGAGAGATGGACTGGCTCAATCCCCCAGCCTCAGACGGGACTAGAATTCACCGTGTCATGGTGATTGGCCCAAAGTCACCCAGCTGGCTTTTGGACCTAAAGCGGGACTAGAACGTCTCCTGGTGATTTGTCCAAAGTCACCCGTCAGCTTTTATGCCTAAGGCGGGACTAGAACTCACTGGTGCCTAGTGATTGGCTCAGATTCATCCAGCTGGCTTTTATGCCTAAGGCGGGACTAGAACTCACTGGTGCCTAGTGATTGGCCCAAAGTCACCCAGCTGGCTTTTGTGCCTAAGGCGGGACTAGAACTCTCCGTCTCCTGGTGATTGGACCAGTCACCCGTCAGCTTTTATGCCTAAGGCGGGACTAGAACTCACTGGTGCCTAGTGATTGGCTCAGATTCATCCAGCCGGCTTTTATGCCTAAGGCGGGACTAGAACTCACTGATGCCTAGTGATTGGCCCAAAGTCACCCAGCTGGCTTTTGTGCCTAAGCCGGGACTAGAACTCTCCATCTCCTGGTGATTGGCCCAGTCACCCGTCAGCTTTTATGCCTAAGGCGGGACTAGAACTCACTGGTGCCTAGTGATTGGCTCAGAGTCATCCAGCCGGCTTTTATGCCTAAGGCGGGACTAGAACTCACTGGTGCCTAGTGATTGGCTCAGAGTCATCCAGCCGGCTTTTATGCCTAAAGCGGGATTAGAACTCACTGTTGCCTAGTGATTGGCTCAGATTCATCCAGCCGGTTTTCATAGCTAAGGCAGGACCAGAATTCACTGTCGCCTGACGATAGGCCCAAAGTCACCCGTCAGCTTTTCATGCCTAGGGTGGGACTAGAAGTCACTGTCTCCTGGTGATTGGCCCAAAGTCACCCAGCCAGCTTTCATGGATAAGGCAGGACTAGAACTCACCCTCTCCTGGTTTTCTAGCCTTAACCAGCCGACCAAACACATCTGCAAGCCAGCCCCAGGACCGGCTGCAAAGGTCCGGTTTAGGAGCCCACCCTCCCTTTCTGTATGAAGCCCACCCTCTCCTCCGAGGCTGAGACCCCCCCCTCCCTCGCCCCGGGCTTTACCTCAAGGCATCGAGCATGGGGAGGAGGTTGAGGAGTGCCGTGTCGCTGGGGTCGCTGAACCACGACTTGATGGGGATGGCGTTATCTGCCGGAGAGAAAAGCAAAGGCGCCTCGTTCATCCAACCCAGCGGACCGTGGGAAGCAAGTAGCCCGAGGCCGGCCAGAGGAAGTCCATGGCTGCTAAGCGACTCTGGCTTGCCCGTGGACTTTGCCCGTTGTAGGAGGACCTTAGGGCAGGGGTCCTCAACCTTAGCCACTTTAAGACTTGTGGAGTTCACCTCCCAGAATTCCCCAGCCAGCCATGCCTGTTTTTTTTTTTCACCTATCCCTTAAAGCGGAGAGATTGGAGAGGAAGGGATTACAAGAGAGTAAGCAGGGCCACATTGAGTATACTGGCTAAGGAACTCTGGGTGTTGAAGTCCACAAGGGGCCATACTTGCAGACCTCCTGCTCTAGCATCAACGTTTAAGGTCCCCTCCCTGGGACCAAGGAGACCATGTTCCCCCACCCAAAAAAACCCCAATTACTTGTAGCCACCTTCCCCACAGATGATCAAGTCTCCACCCATATTTTCCCTATGGTGCCTGCTTTATTTTTATTTCTATCCTGCTTTTACGATTAGTTTTTTGAACAACTCAAGCTGGAAAACATATCCAATTCTCCTTTTTTCCTCCCCCCATCTCAATAATAACTTTGTGAGGTAGGGCTGGACTGAAAAATTCTGGCCGAAAGTCACCCAGTCCGTTTTCATGGATAAGCTGAACTAGAACTCTCTTGTCTCTTGGTAATTGGCCCAAAGTCACCCAGTTGAGTTTCTTTCTAAGGCGGGACCAGAACTCACTGTCGCCTGGTGATTGGCCCAAAGTCACCCATCAACTTTCAGGCCTAGGGTGGGACTAGAGCTCTCCGTCTCCTGGTGATTGGCCCAAAGTCACCTGTCAGCTTTCAGGCCTAGGGTGGGACTAGAACTCTCCGTCTCCTGGTGAGTCATCCAGCCAGCTTTCATGCCTAAGGCGAGACTAGAACTCACCGTCTCCTGGTGACTGGTCCAAAGTCACCCAGCTGGCTTTCATGTCTAAGGCAGGACTAGAACTCACCGTCTCCCAATTCCTAACCCGATGCCTTAACTTCTATATCAGTGGTTCTCAACCTGTGGGTCGGGACCCCATTTGGGGTCGAACGACCATTTCACGGGGGTCGCCCAACAACGCAGTCTGCCATTTTTTCCCCCTTTTCCTTAGCTGTGCTACTCCCTCTTATTCTATTGGCTTTTGAAAGCCAATAGAAGAGACTCTCTTGAATAGAGTCTAATTCTATTGGCTTTCCAAAGCCAATAGGAATTGTCCAGGCTGTCTCTGCCCTGCTGAGCCCGCCAAAAGTCCCAGTCTGCAAACGGTGCTGCACCAGTTGCGTAGTCCTCGACTTACGACTGGTTGAGTAGTCCTCGACTTACGACCGGTTGGGGGGTCGCGGCATTAAAAAGGTTGAGAACCACTGCTCTAACCCAATCATCCCTTCTTTGCAATCGTGGAGGTCTTCTCCATTTCCCACCGTGTGGTTCGTTCGACCTCTTCCCTAAGCGTAAAGTCATTCGAATCCAGGGCGACTTTGGCTACAACTGTAGTTGGGAACCGAGAGGGCTGGGTCGCTTCCGTTTTTTTTAAAACTCAGCTTCTCATTTTCCCAAATCTTGCAGGTTCACGCTGGCCAAGAAAAGCCAAAAATAAGGCCCAAGGAGAACTTATTTCTCATAACCGGAGCAACAGGAAGTGACTTGCAGATCAGTTCTCCCACACAAGGAAGGGCGAATCCTCTTCCGCGCTCCTCCTCCTCCTTGTCCCCCTCCTCTCTGCAAACCCCCCTCCCTCCCAGCACTGATGAGGTTCCCCAGTTGGGTCATGAAATGTCTGCCAGGAAACCACCCAGCTCTGAGAGCACCATGGACCCCACAATCCTAATCCTCTTCCTCCTTCTCCTTCCTCCTACTCTCTGCAAACCCCACCCCTTCTAGCATTGATGATGTTCCCTAGTTGGGTCATGAAACGTCTACAACGAATTCACCAAGCTCAAAGACCACCATGGACCCTCCAGCCCTTTTCCTCCTCCTCCTCCTCCCTTCTAGCATTGATGATGTTCTCTAGTTGGGTCATGAAATGTCTGCAAGGAATCCACCCAGCTTAGAGAGCACCCAGGACCCCACAGTCCTCCTCTTTCTCCTCCTCCTCCCTTCTAGCACTGATGATGTTCTCTAGTTGGGTCATGAAACATCTACAACGAATTCACCAAGCAAAAAGACCACCATGGACCCTCCAGCCCTTTTCCTCCTCCTCCTCCTCCTCCCTTCTAGCATTGATGATGTTCTCTAGTTGGGTCATGAAATGTCTGCAAGGAATCCACCCAGCTCAGAGAGCACCCAGGACCCCACAGTCCTCCTCTTTCTCCTCCTCCTCCCTTCTAGCACTGATGACGTTCCCTAGTTGGGTCATGAAACGTCCGCGAGAAACAAATAAGCATAAAGAGTTTGTTTCTCCTCCTCCTCCTCCCTTCTAGCACTGATGACGTTCCCTAGTTGGGTCATGAAACGTCTGCAAAGGAAACTGCCCAGCTCAGAGACCCCCAAGGACTCCACAAAAACAAAATGAAAAACCTTAAAAACCACCCCAAGGTCTTGCCTGGATGGCTCCTGTAGGCTCCTGGGGAATTGTCCAAGATGACAATGCTGGACAGGTCAGTATGGACCACCGAAAGGTCTTTGATGTAGCTGCCCAGTTCCAAAGTGCAGTGCTGGGGGAGGAAAAAAAAAAAAAAAGAGAGAGAGAGAGAGAGAGAGAGAGAGAGAGAGAGAGAGAGAGAGAGAGAGAGAAAAGAGGAGAGAGAAGGGAGAAGAGAGAAGAGAGAAGAGAAGAGAGGGAGGAGAAAAGAGAGAGAGAAAAGAGAGAGAGAGAAGATAGGAGAGAGAGAGAGAAACACATCAGTTGCCTCCAAAGTCAACTTGGCACATGTCAAGTGGGAAGGAGGGCAGCCCAGGAGCTGCCTTGGGCTCCAGGTAAGGTGAAGGTGTCCCCGCGGCCACTCACCTGCCTGTAGTATCTCCGCCTGAGGATGCTCCTGTTATTATCTAGCTTGTCTGCTACAGCCGAGCCATAGATTTCCATGCTGGCTGTGAAGACCACGAGCTCGTACCACTGGCTCACCTGTGGGTGGGTGGGGGTGGGAGGAGGGTAGAAGAGGAGGAGGAGAAGGAGGAGGCAAAAGGTGGGAGGGTTTTCTTACAAAGATTCATTCCCAGAGATTTCCTCAAGGCCAAGGGAGGGCAACTATGGCAGCGGTAAGGCTTTCTCAGCCTCAGGCACTTTATCTCAAAGCGGCTTTTCCAAAAAGGCAACCGGACTTTCTCCTGGAGTCGGCCGAGTGTTCTGGAAACCGCATTCACATCCCCGCACCTTTTGAAGGGCGCTCCTCCCAAAGTGCCTGGCTGAAGGTCTCTGTGGCAACTTGTTTTTCTTAGAATTTCTGTAGGATGTTTGTCCCCAAAACACCTGCGCTCAGCGGGAGAAGGAGCCAGGGCCAGAAAAACATCCCGCAGAAATATAAGGAACATACAAGGAACGGTTGCTGGAATTGGGTCTGTCTAGTTTAAGGAAGAGAAGGACGAGGGGGGAAATGATAGGAGTATTCCAGTATCTCAGGGGCTGCCCCAAAGAAGAGGGAGTCAAGCTCTTCTCCAAAGCCCCTGAAGGCAGGAGAAGAAGCAACAGATGGAAACTCATCAAGGAGAGAAGCAACCTAGAACTAAGGAGAAACTTCCTGACAGTGAGAACAATTAACCAGTGGAACAACCTGCCTCCAGAAGCGGTGAATGCTCCAACACTGGAAGTTTTTAAGAAGAGACTGGACAGCCATTTGTCTGAAATGGTGTAGGGTTTCCTGCCTGAGCAGGTGGTTGGACTAGATGACCTACAAGGTCCCTTCCAACTTTATTATATTATATTATTATTTGTCTGAAATGGTGTAGGGTTTCCTGCCTGAGCAGGGGGTTGGACTAGATGACCTTCAAGGTCCCTTCCAACTTTATTATATATTATATTATATTATATTATATTATATTATATTATATTATATTATATTATATTATATATTATTATTTGCCTGAAATGGTATAGGGTTTCCTGCCTGAGCAGGGGGTTGGACTAGATGACCTCCAAGATCCTCCAGGACCAGGAGCAGACTTCCCTGGAGTGACTCCCTCTTGACCGCTTTGGCTACTGGACCCCCAAAGGGTTGGTCTCCCCACAGTTAGAGCCCCCCCCAGGACCACCTGACACCCACAGTCCCGCTTTGCCCACTTCCAAACCTGTCCCGAGATTTGTCTGCCTCCCCCCCCCCCGCCAATGTGGTTTTTCGGGAACAGTAGAGATGCCACAGCCGGCAGGGCCCCTTCTTCGGGTCTGTCTAGCTTTCTGCCTCCGTAGCCGGAGTCCTCCGGGGGAATCATCCCGCGTGCATGTGTTTGTTCGAGGCGGTTCTTCGCACCCATAGCCAAGACGCTCTTGTCAGAAATACACACACAACACAGACACACAAACACTGCGGGCTTACCACTTCTAGAAAAAAGTCCACGTGCGGCCTCTTATGTACAAAAAAGCGGACCGGATGCTTATCTATGACGACCTGGGGAAGAGAGACAGGGTCATTCGACGCAAAAGAGTCGCAAAACTGCGTTGGCAAAAGCCAGGAAACCGTGCCACCCTCTCCCCATTTCCAAGAACCAAACTACTGAGTCTGTCCAGGTTAGCTACAGCACGTCAGCACGTCCCAACGAGTAGGCAGGGAAGGCATAGCGATAGCATAGAGATTTCTATACCTCTTCGCCATGCTTTACAGCAGGGGTCCTCAACGTTGGCAACTTTAAGACTTGTGGACTTCAACTCCCAGAATTCCTCAGCCAGCAAAGCTGGCTGAGGAATTCTGGGAGTTGAAGTCCACAAGTCTTAAAGTTGCCAACGTTGAGGATCCATGCTTCTCTAAGCGGTTTACAGTCAGTCTCTTGCCCCCCCCCCCAAAAAAACCAATCTGGGTCCTCAGTTTACCGGCCTCGGAAAGATGGAAGGCTGAGTCAGCCTGGAGCTGATCAGGGTCGAACTCTTGGCTGTGGGCAGACTCAGCCTGCAATGCTGGATTCTAACCACGGCGTCATCAGGACTAAAGAATTCTGACTTGGGGGGGGTCCAGGAGGAGAGCCATCCCTACCATTGCCCCCACCCTGTGGAAGACACCCCCCCCCCACACACACACCCGGCCTTCTGTGGCCTTGCTTGGGACGTGCAGAACGGCGTGCAGCCCCGGGGCTGGCTGGCACTCGGAAAGCCATCCCTCCCCTGCCCTTTAATCCATTTTTTAAAACCTTCCTTCCCTCTTTTTAAATTTTATAGACTGTCTGGATGCTTTTCAATATTTTATGGTACAACTCCCAGAGTCCCTCCCTCTGGGAGGGAGACGAGCGATTCTTAGATAAGACAGATTGGATAAGACAGACGATGAGGTGGATAGATGACACATAGATAAGATGACAGCGATAGAGATAACCATATATGATAGATGATCATACAGACAATATAGAGAGATGATAGATGGAGAGATATAGATAAGTAAATAGCTAGGAGGGAGGGAGGGAGGGAGGGACAGAGAGAGAGATTCGTTAGATATAGATATAGACTGATAGATGATAGACAGATGATGAGACGATAGAGATATCTAGATGGTAGGTAGGTAGATAAATATAGATGATAGATAGATAGATAGATAGATGACAGACAGACAGACAGGGTAGATAGATAGATAGATAGATAGATAGATAGATAGATAGATAGATAGATAGATAGATAGATAGATAGATAGATAGATAGATGATGGGTGGGCGGGTAGGTAGATAGATGATAGATAGATAGACATAGAGAGATGATAGATATAGGTAAGTACATATATAGAGAGAAAGATAAAGAGATGGATGGATGATAGGAGAGATAATAGAGATAAAGAGATAGATGATAGATAGATACATAGAGAGATGATAGATATAAATAGGTAGGTAGGTATATATATAAAGATAAAGAGATGGATGGATGGATGATAGGAGAGATAATAGAGATAGATAAAGAGATAGATAGATAGATAGATTAGACAGACAGACAGACAGACAAGATACATGATAAAGAGAGATAATAGATATAGATGATTGATAATAGATACATGATAGGGATAATAGATAGATAGATAGATAGATAGATAGATAGATAGATAGATAGATAGATAGATAGATAGATATTCCAATAGATGGTAGACAAGAGACATAGATGACAGACGATCAGACAGATGATAAAGATATAAAGATGATAGATGATGGGTAGGTAGGTAGATATTCCGACAGATGATAGACAGGTGGAGATAGACATAGATGACAGATGATCAGACAGACAAACAGACAGATGACAGACAGGCAGAGGACAGATGATACATAGATTAGATATAGATCATCGGACGGACTGACTGACTCTTGAGAACTGGGGGCACCCCTTCACGTCCTCCCCGCCCCCCAAAATCCCAAACCCACTCCTCAAATTTGATGGAGCCGCTGGATCCCAGCACTTGGCCGGTCCCGGCCTCCAGGTCAAGAGGACGTTAGTTGACCTCCAGGTTTGGACCCAGAAGCTTCCACAAGCAGCTTGACCCCCCCCGGGGAGGGAGGGGGGCTCACGCCTGCCCCCCTCTTGAGCCCGTTTGTTCCAGAAGAGTCTCACCTTCAGGATGAAGTCGGGAGGGGTGCCGGGCCTCACGGTGGGCCTCAGGACCCCGTCGTGGTGGGAGTGAATCAGCGTCTCATCCAGGTCCAGGACGAGAATCTTCCTCTTCACCTGATCTGCCAGAGAGAGTAAAAAGGGCTTTTTAATACGGGGACTCCTCGACTTACGACCACCATCTCCGTTGCTAAGCGAGACCTGTGTTCCGTGGAGTTTGGCCCCGTTTTACGACCTTCCTTGCGACGGTCGTTCAGCGAGTCACTGCCGTGTGGAGTTAGCAGCGCCGTCGTTAAGCGAAACGGGCTTCCCCGCTGCTTGTGGTCAGAAGGTGATTCCCCCCCCCTCCCCGGAATGCTGCAACCGTCATAAGTACGAATCAGTTGCTGAGCATCTGAATTTTGATCACGTGACCGCACGGGGGCTACGACGGTCGTGTGAAAAAACGGTCCAAAGTCACCTCCGCCCCCTCCAGTGGTGTTGTAACTTAGAATGGCCACTAAACAAATCCATCTGTATATGTTGAACATTTTGGAAGCTGTGTGTGTGTGTGTGTGTGTGTGTGTGTCGAGCAGCTATATAAGCTTGTGTAATCAACAAAGCATAAAAACAGAGGTCTTCAAACTTGGCCCTTTTATGACTCGTGGACTTCAACTCCCAGAATTCCTCAGCCAGGGTGAGGGAACTGTGACCCTTTTATGACTGGTGGACTTCAACTCCCAGAATTCCTCAGCCAGCGTGAGGGAACTAGGACCCTTTGATGACTCGTGGTCTTCAATTCCCAGAATTCCTCAGTCAGCGTGAGGTGAGGGAACTATGAGCCTTTTATGACTGGTGGACTCCAACTCCCAGAATTCCTCAGCCAGCATGAGGGAACTGTGGCCCTTTGATGATTTGTGGACTCCAACTCCCAGAATTCCTCAGCCAGCGTGAGGGAACTACGACCCTTTGATGACTTGTGGACTTCAACTCCCAGAATTCCTCAGCCAGGCGTGAGGGAATTATGACCCTTTGATGACTTGCGGACTTCAACTCCCAGAATTCCTCAGCCAGCGTGAGGGAACTAGGACTTCAACTCCCAGAATTTGTGTGCCTGGCTGAGGAATTCTGGGAGTTGAAGTCCACCAGTCATCAAAGGTGCCGAGTTTGAAGACCCCGGCATAAAAAGGAGGCCAGCGACACCAGGCCCAGCCCCACAAAAGCCCCTTCCAGCCCCCTCCGGCGAGCGTCCCGGACCGGAGAGCAATACTTACTCAGCCGTTCCCGCGAAACCCGGGATAGAGGAAGGATATCGTAGCGCACCGTTTGATACTGGATCACCTGCCGGCAGAAGACACAAAACGACGACAAGGTTGGGACTGTGCAAGCAGGCGGAAATCCGAGGGTCCGACGGGCCGAGGGCACAGCCAGGCGCCGGGCGGCCAGTTCCACGGGAGCGGCTGGCCAGCCGCGGAGGAATGCAGACAAGAGTGTGGTGGCCCCGTTAACCCTGATCCCAGCATTGCGGCTGAAGTGCTGCGAGGCCAAATCCAGCACATCTGGGTCCCCGAGCAGTCCCCGATTCGTCCTTGCTTACTGACAGACGTTAAGGGAGGAAATGACAGGTGAAGGTGCCTGGGAGGGGTTCAGGGTTGCTGCTCAGTCACAAAGGAGGAGGAGGAAGGAAAGAGGGAAGGGGAGGGAAGGGAGGGAGAAAGGGAAAGAGGAGGGAAGCTGGTGAGAAGGAAGGAAGGATGATAAGAAACAGAAAGGAGGAAAAGAGAAAAAGGAGGTAGGGAAGATGAAAATGGATGAGAAAGAGGGAGAAAAAAGGAAAAAG
The DNA here is from genome assembly GCA_024509115.1 of Crotalus helleri. Classification (NCBI taxonomy): domain Eukaryota; kingdom Metazoa; phylum Chordata; class Lepidosauria; order Squamata; family Viperidae; genus Crotalus; species Crotalus helleri. The sequence continues at coordinate 319,424 of JAKSXO010000081.1, forward strand.
ACAGAAAAAGGAAATAGAGAAGGGAGGGAGATGGGAAGGAAGGAAGGAAGGAAAGAAAGAAAAGAGGGAGGAAAAAGGAGATAGAGAAGGGAGGAAGGTGGGAAGGAAGGAAAAGAGAAAGGGAGGGAGGAAAAAGGAAGGGAGGACGGAAGGAAAAGAGAGGGAGGAAAAAGGAGAGAGAAGGGAGGGAGGTGGGAAGGAAGGAAGGAAGGAAAAGAGAGGGAGGAAAAAGGAGATAGAGGTGGGAAGGAAGGAAGGAAAGAAAGAAAGAGAGGGAGGAAAAAGGAGATAGAGAAGGGAGGGAGGTGGGAAGGAAGGAAGGAAGGAAAAGAGAGGGAGGAAAAAGGAGATAGAGGTGGGAAGGAAGGAAGGAAAGAAAGAAAGAGAGGGAGGAAAAAGGAGATAGAGAAGGGAGGGAGGTGGGAAGGAAGGAAAAGAAAAAGGGAGGAAGGAAAAAGGGAGGAAAAGAGAGGGAGGAAAAAGGAGATAGAGAAGGGAGGGAGGTGGGAAGGAAGGAAGGAAGGAAAAGAGAGGGAGGAAAAAGGAGATAGAGGTGGGAAGGAAGGAAGGAAAGAAAGAAAAGAGAGGGAGGAAAAAGACAGAGAAAGGAGGGATGTGGAAGAAAGGAAGTAAAGAAAAGAGAGGGAGGAAAAGGAGATAGAGAAGGGAGGGAGGTGGGAAGGAAGGAAGGAAAGAAAGAAAAGAGAGGGAGGAAAAAGGAGATAGAGAAGGGAGGGAGGTGGGAAGGAAGGAAGGAAGAAAGAAAAGAGAGGGAGGAAAAAGGAGATAGAGAAGGGAGGGAGGTGGGAAGGAAGGAAGGAAGGTAAAGAAAAGAGAGGGAGGAAAAAGCAGATAGAGAAGGGAGGGAGGTGGGAAGGAAGGAAGGAAGGAAGGAAAGAAAAGAGAGGGAGGAAAAAGAAAGAGAAAGGAGGGAGGTGGGAAGAAAGGAAGTAAAGAAAAGAGAGGGAGGAAAAAGCAGATAGAGAAAGGAGGGAGGTGGGAAGGAAGGAAGGAAGTAAAGAAAAGAGAGGGAGGAAAAAGGAGATAGAGAAGGGAGGGAGGTGGAAGGAAGGAAGGAAAAGAGAAAGGGAGGGAGGAAAAAGGAAGGAAGGAAAGAAAGAAAAGAGAGGGAGGAAAAAGGAGATAGAGAAGGGAGGGAGGAGGGAAAGAAAGAAGGAAGGAAGAAAGGGAAAGAGATAGAGAAGGGAGGGAGGGAGGGAGGGAGGGGGGAAAACAGGTAGGCAAGGGCCACCCATCCCAGGGGGCAACGGGGCCCAATAGGCCGAGGGGCCACCTTAACATGGAGAAGCTCTTCCAGGTCTATTTTTACCTCTCCCCCCCTCCCACCAGCTGTTCCTCCGCAAAAGCCTCACCTTGCTTCCTTGCAAGGGCACCAGGGTAGCGGGCACCCCCCCCTCCCCTCCCCTCCCTCTCATACATGTCTGTGTCAGTGTGCAAGCATGTGCGTGTGTGTCCCCTCCAGCCCCACCGGCTCCTCTTTCCAAAATTAGCCCCCTGTGGCCGGGAAGCTGGCCAAAGTCTCCGGGTCCCAGCAGGGCAGGAGGGGAAGGGTTGGCAAGGAGAGGAGAGGACCAGAGGCCTGGAGGACCAGACCTGCTCTAGGCCGGTCAAACCCCCCCCCCCAGTTCCGAGGGGGGGTCCTGCCCGCATCTCCCTGGCTTGGCCGAATAGGGGAGGGGTCCACAAGCAGGAGTGGAAGAATGGGGACCCTCCCTCTCACCCCAAGGGCTATGGGGGGGTCCTTATCACAGGGGGGGCTCGCCACGGGACAGTTCCACCCCGTGCAGGTAGTCCTCTGACTTACGACCGCAATTGGAGTCCAGCCTTTCTGGGGCTAAGTGAGACATGGCTTAAGGGAGCATTGCCCCACAGTTGTTCAGTTGTCCCATGAACCCGGCTCCTCCCGTAGGAGGGATCACGTCACACACACACACACACACACACACACACACACACACACACCCCAGGACACGGCGGCCGCCGTAACTCTGAGCCACTTACCAAGCCTTTGGATTAACAAACTGTGGTGACCCGCTTCCTAGCTGGGGCAAGGAAGGTGGTCAAATGGGGGGAAAAAACTCACTTAATGACTGTCTTGCTTAGCAACGGAAGCGTCAGGCCCAGCATTTGCGGCCGTTAAGCTGGGGGGGGGGGACCGCCTGCACGGTCTTAACGCAGCCTCCTGCTCTCCCCTTTTTTTCTCCGAGGGATAAACCGTGTTTTCTACCCCCTAGTTGGGGAACACCTTCCGTCACCAGCTTTTCGGTGTGGGTTTTTAAAAAGGGAAGTTCCCTTTTACTTTCCCGTCGCAAACAAGAGACGTGACACTTGATCCCGGCTACTTTCAGCTCTCAGAGGAAGCACGGAGAAAGGTCCTCAACTAATAATACGATGAGGAGCAACTCAAAGAGGATCCAAGGCCTGGAGACTAAAACCTACGAAGAACGGCTGCGGGATTTGGGTCTGGCTAGTCTAAAGAAAAGAAGAAATTAGGGGAGACAGGATAGCAGCGTTCCAGTATTTGGGGGGCTGCCCCAAAGAAGAGGGAGTCAAGCTATTCACCAAAGCACCAGAAGGTAGGACGAGAAACAATGGATGGAAACTGACCAGAGAGAGAAGCAACTTGGAATTAAGGAGAATCTTCCTGACAGGGAGGACAATTAACCAGTGGAACTGCTTGCCACCAGAAATCGTGGGCGCTCCATCACTGGAGGTTTTTAAAAAGAAATAGGATAGTCACCTGTCTGAGATGGTATAGGTTCTCCTGCTTGAGCAGGGGGCTGGACTAGAAGACCTCCAAGGTCCCTTCCAGCTCTATTCTAATTATATTCTCTATTCTATTCAATTTCTTATTCTATTCTATTCACTTAGAACAGTTCATTTAGTAACTGTTCAAAGTTACAACGGCACTGAAAAAAAAAGGGACTTGGGACCACTTTTCCTGCTTAGAACTATGGCAGCGTCCCCTTGGTCACGTGATCCAAATTTTGGCAGCTGGTTCCTATTTACGACCCTCGTAGCGTCCCGGGGGGGGGGGGGAGGGATGTGATCCCCCTTTTGCGACCTTCTGACCAGCAAAATCATTTCACTTCACAACCGGGCAACGAACTTATCAACTGCAGTGATTCACTTAACAACAACGGCAAGGGGCAAAATTCACTTAAGTGCCTCTCTTAGCCACATAAACGTTCGGCACCATTGTGGTCGTAAGGCGAGGACTCCCCGTGTTTGCAAACTGAGGACGGCCTTCAATGTTTGCCTGCCGGAGACACGTTTGACCTCTGAGCACAAACTGAAGTCTCCACTGGGTGATGAATTTTAAATGTTTTTCCTCCTCCTAATCCTCTCTGCACTCTCCATTCCCTTCTAGCACTGATGACGTTCCCTAGTTGGGTCATGAGACGTCTGCAAGAAAACCAGCCAAGCTCAGAGAGCACCAAGGACCCCCATAGTCTGTCCTTCCTCCTCCTCCTCCCTTCTAGCACTGATCATGTTGCCTAGTTGGGTCATGAGACGTCTGCAAGGAAACCACCCAGCTCAGAGAGCACCAAGGACCCCATAGTCTTCTTCTTCTTCTTCCTCCTCCTCCTCCTCCTCCCCCCCCCTACATCCCCTATGCTCCAGCTATACTGGGAGGAGAAAGAAAACCAGCCAATATCTCGGGAGATATTATCTAGAATCCCTTAAAGCTAAGAGTGCAGCATCCACAAAAATAATCAAAACAACCCACTTGGGCTTACTAAGTCTGATTTACGACGGCGCTTAACAAACCAGGTTCTATGTGGCCTCAGCTTTCTGCCTCTGAACTCCTTGAAGGATCATAGACCATGATTTATCAGATTAGCCAGCCCCACTACGCGACTATTTCACTCCTACATCACTCACTCCTATCATTTGTAGGACATTTGTCATGAACGCAATTTTTCTTGCAGACACAGGTTTAATTTGTCTGACTGCAGATGTTCAGGGATGGGGACTATTTCCTTCTGCCTTGAATTTACCCTGTTGTTACAGTCCCAGCAAGGTCTTGTCTACTGCAGGAATCCAAAATGAAGCCTTACAAGCTTGTTTGATATCGGAAGGTGGTCAGTGGAAGCATCCAAAACCTAGGTAGGGTTCTGTACAGAATATGGGGCATCCATAGGAGAGGATGTTGGTAGCCCAGGGTTCAACTCTGGGGGTCTTTGGTACTCTCCTTGCAGACGTTTCATGACCCAACTAGGGAACATCATCAGTGCTGGAAGGTAAGAGGGAAGCGCTCTCTGTTTATATACTAGTGCAGTGGTTCTCAACCTGTGGGTCGGGACCCCATTTGGGGCCAAACGACCATTTCATGGGGGTCCCCAAAAATCGCTGTCCACCATTTTTTTCCCTTTTCCCTAGCTGTCCTACTCCCTCTTATTGGTGGCCACACCCACTTGGGGATCACCACAACATGGGGAACTGTATTATGGGGTCACGGCATTAGAAAGGTTGAGAACCACTGTACTAGTGGCTTGCCCTGTCCGTGTTGTTGGTGGGAGTGTTCTTGGGAATTCCTTAATTACAGCAGGAACTGCCCTAGCCCTTGAGGAGGTGCTCACTGGTAATCAGCACCCAGAGAAGCAGAGATTAAAATCAGAATTGGTGTCAGAGCAATTACCGGGCAGTAAACAGTGTCCAGAACAAGGAACTATCAGCTCCAGACAAACAGTCAAATAGTAAAAACAGGCTAATTAAGGACACACCAACGTTCTTCCAACATTGACAGGACAAACCACTTTGATGGACGGTAAACCTTTCTAGCACGGATGACGTTACCTAGATGGGTCATGAAACGTCACGAAGAAAGCAAGCCAGCTCAGAGAACACCCAGGACCCCCACAGTGCTTTTCTCCTCCTCCTCCTCCTCCTCCTCCTCCTCCTCCTCCTCCTCCCTCCCAGCCCTGATGATGTTATCTAGTTGGGTAATGAAAGGTCTGCAAGAAAATAACCCAGCTCAGACAGCACCCAGGACCCCATGTTCCTCCTCCTCCTCCTCCTCCTCCTCCTGTGTCCAAGCCTCCCTTTCTAGCCCTGATGATGTTCCCTAGTTGGGTCATGAAATGTTTGCAAGCAAACTACTCAGTTCAGAGAGCACCAAGGACCCCACGTTCCTCCTCCTCCTTTCTAGTCCTGATTATGTTACTTACTTCGGTCATGAAAGGTCTGCAAGCTCAGAGCACACCAAGGACCCCACAATCTTCCTGCCTTCTTCTCCTCCTCCTCCTCCTCCTCAGTGAGCACCAAGAGACCCCCCCCGGCCCGTCGTCCTTTTGCTCTCCACAAATCTCCCTCCCTTCTAGTCCTGACGAGGTTCCCCAGTCTGGTCATGAAACGTCTGCAAGAAAACAGCCAAGCTCAGACAGCACCAAGGACTCCATGGTCCTCCTCCTCCCTTCTAGCCCTGATGAGGTTCCCTAGCTGGGTCATGAAATGTCTGCAAGAAAACCAGGCAAGCTCAGACAGCACCAGGGACCCCACAGTCTTTCTCCTCCTCCTCCTCCTTTTCCTCCACCTCCCCTTCCTCCTCTTCCTTCTTCTCTTCCTCCTCCTCCCTTCCTCTTCCTCTCCCCTCCACACCACAAACCCCACTGACTCCCTTCTAGCCCTGATGAGGTTCCCTAGCTGGGTCATGAAACGTCTGCAAGAAAACAAGCGAAGCTCAGAGAGCATCCAGGACCCCACAATCCTCCTCCTCCTCCTCCCTAGCACTGAAGATGTTCCCCAGCTGGGTCATGAAACGTCTGCAAGGGAACCACCAATTCAGAGAGCAGCAAAGACCCCCCCCCTATTATTTTCCTCCTCCCTCCCAGCCCTGATGAGGTTCCCTAGTTGGGTTATGAGACGTCTGCAAGAAAACCACCAATTCAGAGAGCAGCAAAGACCCCCACACACAATTATTTTCCTCCTCTTCCTCCTCCTCCTCCCTCCCAGCCCTGATGAGGTTCCCTAGCTGGGTTATGAGACGTCTGCAAGAAAACCACCAATTCAGAAAGCAGCAAAGACCCCCCCCCAATTATTTCCCTCCTCTTCCTCCTCCTCCTCCCTCCCAGCCCTGATGAGGTTCCCTAGCTGGGTTATGAGACACGTCTGCAAGGAAACCACCCAGCTCAGAGACCACCAAACCCTCCCCCACCACAGAATACCGGGGGGGGCAGAGCATTCCCAGCCTACAGAGACCATCCCGCCCGGTGAAACGATGGGGAGAGAAGGGAGAAGCCTGGGGGGGGGAGGAGGAGGAGGAGAAAAAGAGAGAGAGAGAGAGACCCCCGGCCCAGGGTCCCCAAGCCTCCCCGCCCTTCACCCCCCAGAGGCCCTTTCGGCTTCCCCAGCCCCCTCCCTCCCTTCCCCCCCCCCGCGCGCACTCTGCCCGTGCTCAGAGGCGCCCTCGCCCAGCCCTACTCACGGTGCGGGCCTGTCGGCGCAGCAGGTAGAGCAGGAAGCTCCAGAGCTTGGCGGCGAAGGCCAGGAAGGCCCGGAGGCCCAGCAGGCACTGCGAGCGCATCATCCCGCCGGCGGGGCCCGCCGCGCCCCCGGCCCGGCCCAGCTCCGCCAGCTTCCAGCCGGGCACGAAGGACGGAAGACGGGAGGAGGAGGAGGACGGCAGGGCCCTCCGCTCAGCCCGGCCCCGCCGGCCCCGCCATCGCCCCACCGCCGCCGCCGCCGCCTCGGTCGCCGCCGCCGCCTGAGAGGGGGAAGCGCTCCCCCCCTCCCCCGCCGACGCTCGCCTCTGCTTCAGCGCCGGTCCGCTTCCGGGGCAGCCGACGGAGCGCCAGCCTCTGCTTCCGGGTCGCGGCAGAGGGAGCGCGTCCAATGAGAAGGCGAGGCGGGAAGAGGCGGGGCCGGCAGGGCTCCACGCATGCGCGGCTCCGCTTGGGGGGGGAGGAGGAGGGGAAAAAAAGCGAAGAGCGAAGAAAGAAAAAGCGCGTCGAAGGGATTTGAAAGCGGAGCGCGGGGAGGGAGGGCCTGGGGCGCATGCGTCGTCCAGAGAGGAGGGGGAAGAAGGAAAAAAAAAAACCACGAAAGGCAGCGGAAGCGCATGCGCGGAGAGTTCGCGCGCTTCGCTTTCTCTGTGAGGCGAAGTTGAAATGGGGGGGGAAGAAAAGGATTTAAATCGAGAGGCCGAAATTGTTTCACGGTATTAGCCAATGTTTGCTTCCTGCTCGACCCTCCAGGACAGGGTTCTCCAAACTTGGCCCTTTGATGACTTGTGGACTTCAACTCCCAGAATTCCTCAGCCAGCGTTGCTGGCTGAGGGATTCTGGGAGTTGAAGTCCACAAGTCATCAAAGGGCCAGGTTTGGAGAACCCTGCTTGTGGACTTCAACTCCCAGAATTCCTCAGCCAGACACACTGGCTGAGGAATTCTGGGAGCTGAAATTCACAAGTCATCAAAGGGCCAAGTTTGGAGAACCCTGCTTGTGGACTTCAACTCCCAGAATTCCTCAGCCAGACACATTGGCTGAGGAATTCTGGGAGTTGAAGTCCACAAGTCATCAAAGGGCCAAGTTTGGAGAACCCTGCTTGTGGTTTGCAACTCCCATAATTCCTGAGCTAGGCACGCAGGCTGAGGAATTCTGGGAGTTGAAGTCCACAAGTCATCAAAGGGCCAAGTTTGGAGAACCCTGCTTGTGGACTGCAACTCCCAGAATCCCTCAGCTAGGCATGCAGGCTGAGGAATTCTGGGAGTTGAAGTCCACAAGTCATCAAAGGGCCGAGTTTGAAGACTCTTGTTCCAGGGAGAAACCACAAAAGGGCCAGCCATGAAAGGCAGGCTAGGTTTTCTACTGAGCTGATATTATGGACAGTGGGCGCCACCGCAGGGTTGTTGTACAGTGCTTTTTCTCCCAATTATTAGCAGGCAAGGTGTATTTTTTTTTCCTCCTTCTCTGTCCTGGAGTCGTTCTGCAGCCTCTCCAAAGCTGTCTGGACAGGTTTCAGGTCTTGAAATCTGGTTAGAGTTTGTGCGTTACGCATCCTTGCAACTTGTGCTCTTTTCTGCTTTTTGTCTTTTTTTTTTTTTAACAAATCTACTTATGTTTTTCTTCATGTGAAAAAGGTGTCTAGATTTACCTTAAAATGAGCCCACAGGCTCTAACAGTGTTTCTCAACTCTGGCCAGTTTAGTGGACTTCCACTCCCAGAATTCCCCAGCCAACCTGCTTTAACATGGGTGGTCTTTGATTCCCAGAATCCCCCAGCCAACCATGCTTTAAGATGGCTGGACTTTGACTCCCAGAATTCCCCAGGCAGCCTGCTTTAAGCTGGGTGGACTCCAAGTCCCGGAATTCCCCAGCCAGCCTGCTTTAAGAGGGGAGGACGTCCACTCCCAGAATCCCCCAGCTAGCCTGCTTTAAAATGGTTGGATTTCAACTCCCAGAATCCCCCAGCCAGCCTATTTTAAGCTGGGTGGGCCTCAACTCCCATAATCCCCTAGCCAGAGGGTCAAAAGTCATCTGTAACTGTGGGAAGGTCCATTCCCAGATCCCCTAGCTGGCCCACTGGAATTCTGGGAGTTCCACCCTCAGCCTCATCCCCTGTGAAGGGCTGACAGTTTCCTGAGCACGTTCCTAGGAAGTCAGGCTGGCTGGGGAATTCTGGGAGTTGAAGTCCACCCATCTTCAGAGGGGTCAAGCTGGAGAAACACTATTCTACGGAGTTTATATTGCCCCAAAGACGCAGTCATGCATTGTAAGTCACCCACACAAGTAGTGTAGTCCATTGCAAAACCTTAAATGCACAGAAAGACGCATACGGGGTCTGGCAATAAAATAGTGTGATCGTTTATTACAGTGGTTCTCAACCTGTGCCCCATTTGGGGTCGAGCGACCATTTCACGGGGGTCGCCAAACAACGCCGCCATTTTTCCCCCTTTTCCTTAGCTGTGCTCCTCCCTTTTATTCTATTGGCTTTTGAAAGCCAATAGAAGAGACTCTCTTGAATAGAGTCCAATTCTATTGGCTTTCCAAAGCCAATAGGAATTGTCCAGGCTGTCTCTGCCCTGCTGAGCCCGCCAAAAGTCCCATTCTGCAAACGGTGCTGCACCAGTTGAGTAGTCCTCGACTTACGACCGGTGGAGTAGTCCTCGACTTAAGACTGGTTGGGAGTCGCGGCATTAAAAAGGTTGAGAACCACTGGTTTATTGCGTTAAGAGCCGCACAGAGCCTGTCATATCGGCACTCAAAATAGTTTACTGGCTACGAATCGCTCCAAAAAAGGGACCGGGGGGGGGGAACGCCAAATCGCTTTTCACTGTCCTCATCACCTTCAGCAAAGGCTTCTTATCCGGATTCCAAACCGATTTCCCGAAGGCCATTTCTTATCCGTGTCCTTTCCCAGGGGAAGCAAATCTGGACTGTGTTTATCCTGTTCGGATGGCCCCAGGTTCCGCTTTGCCCTGCCAGACCGTTCCGGCAGTGGATTGCTTCTGTCCGCCATCGTTCCCAAGTTGCAAAAGAAAAAGAGCGGTCCAGATAGACGTAAAAAGGTTCCGGTTCCAGATCTGGAAAAACAAGCCATTTCTCCTTCACACGTCTAAATCGTCGTCTGGATCTTCGTCGTCAAAGTCATCGGCGGCGTCGGGTTGATAGTAGATCTTGGCTTCCTCTGTCGAGGTCTGCAGCAAGGAGGATTTCCTGGGAGAAGAGAAAAAAAATATTGGTCTGCCTGTCTGTCTAAAGCAGGGGTCTTCCAACTTGGCCCTTTTGTGACTTGTGGACTTCAATTCCCAGAATTCCTCAGCCAGCATGAGGGAACTAGGGCCCTTGTGACTGGTGGACTTCAACTCCCAGAATTCCTCAGCCAGCGTGAGGGAACTAGGGCCCTTCTGACTTGTGGACTTCAACTCCCAGAATTCCTCAGCCGGCGTGAGGGAATATGACCCGTTGATGATTTGTGGAGTTCAACTCCCAGAATTCCTCAGCTGGCATGAGGGAACTAGGACCCTTTGATGACTGGTGGACTTCAACTCCCAGAATTCCTCAGCCAGCGTGAGGGAACTAGGACCCTTTTGTGACTTGTGGACTTCAATTCCCAGAATTCCTCAGCCGGCGTGAGGGAACTAGGACCCTTTGATGACTCGTGGACTTCAACTCCCAGAATTCCTCAGCCAGCGTGAGGGAATTAGGACCCTTTGATGACGTGTGGACTTCAACTCCCAGAATTCCTCAGCCAGCGTGAGGGAACTAGGACCCTTTGATGACTGGTGGACTTCAACTCCCAGAATTCCTCAGCCAGCGTGCCTGGCTGAGGAATTCTGGGAGTTGAAGTCCACAAGTCGTCAAAGGGCCAAGTTGGAAGACCCCCTGGTCTAAAATCTCTCATCTCTCTCATCCATCCCTCCTGTGGAAGTTGCCGGTGCTCCATCACTGGAGGTTTTAATAATAGTAAAGTTGTAAGGTACCTCCGAGGTCATCTAGCCCAACCCCCTGCTCAGGATACTTTTATATCTAGAACTCACCATTGCGTGGCAATTGGCCCCAAATCACGCGGCCCGCTTTCATGCGAAAGACAGGACTGGAACTCACCGTCTCCTGGCGATTGGTTCAAAGGCACCCAGTTGACTTCCATGGCTAAGGCAGGACTGGAACTCACCGTCTCCCGTTTTCTAGCCTGGTGGCTTAACCACCAGACCAAACTGGGTCTTGAGGAATGTGCCAACTGAACTTTAACACGTTTTCCCCCATATAACGAACATGCCAACTAAATATCGGTCCGTTGCACCCAAAACCGGCTAAATGGGCTCCGTTTAACTGACTTTTTTTGCAGATTAATCCATTTTTTTTGCACAGCAGATTCTCTACTCGCCAAACATTCTAAGGCGCCCACAGTTGCTTTGCCGAGCGAGCCGGGCAGGATATGAATTTAATCGACGGATAAATAAAAATACGCAGCGAAATAACGAGAGATGCACGCAGGCCCTTACTTTTCCTCGCTGAAGTGGTACGGGAGAGGCACCGATTCCCTGGCCTGGCGCTCGGCCTCCGTGAGGCGCAGGTTGAAGGTCAGGCGGGCCGTCGGATCAACCTGGAAAGATCCCAAGATCAACGGGGTTCATGGATCAAGAGGACAGGAAAGATCTCCCTGGGAAGGTTGAATTTAGCCCAGGGTCTTCTCAGCCTCGGCAACTTTTAAGCCGGTTCGGCTTCAACTCCCCGATTTCCCCATCCAGCCTTTTTTCCCCCACCATCGTGCCCTGATTTCCCACCTCCTGTCCCATAAAGCGGAGAGACTGCAGAGGAAGGGACTATAAGAGAGTAAGCAGGCCACAATGGGTGTATATATCAAAAGGACGGCATTAGCGCCAGGGAATTCTCGTAGGTGAGGCAATTTGCTGAACGACCGGGGCCAAAAGTGTCCTAAAAGTCAGCCGGGGCTCATTTTAACAACCCTCCCACTTAGCGGCAGAAATTCTGGTCCCATAAGCCGAGGACTACTTAAAATAACGCATTATTTCTAAAATGCTTGTGTGCTCAGCAAACCTGGCCCTTCCTGATGTCCTTGACAGAGCCCATCTGAATCCCCCTTCCCCCCAAACCAAACCAAACCCCGTTCCAATATGTCTGCCACAAGCCCAAGACCGGCCAGGCACGTACCGCGGCTGGTTCCCGTCCTTCCTCCGCGTCTTCCTCTCTGGAAACGCCTTTCGGTGGCAGCTCGCCAAGGAATTTGAACACAAACCCCGGGAGGACGCTGAAGAATTGTGTCTAGGGAGGGAAGGGCAGAAAGGGTTAGGGTGTGGGGGGTGGATCCAAAGAACCTGCCTCAGCCTTCCTCGGCAAAGCCCAAATCTTCCACCGATCTGTAGTCCTTGACTTACGACGGTTGCTAAATGAATTCCGCCCCATTCGGACGACTCGTCTGGCCGCCGCCGCCAAGCAAGCGGCCGCGGTTATGAAGTTGGCAACACAGTCGTTCAGCAAATCCAGCGTTGCCTTGGTCAAGAGGTCGCAAAAGCGGATCATGGGACACACACACACACACACACACACACACACACACACACACACACACACACACACACGGGCAGTGCGACCATCGTAAATGCGAGTCAGTCGCCGAGGGTCTGAATTTTAATCACGTTAAGGGTGGGGACGCTGTAAGGGTCATTAAGTTTGAAAAACCGGTCCTAAGTCATGTCTTTTTTAGTGTCGTCGTAACTTTGAACGGCCGCTAAAGAGAACCGTTGTAAAGTCGAGGACTCCCTGAATTTTCATATTGAGAAACTTATTTATCTCAATGGCAAAAAGGGAGGTGCAAGGCTTCCAAAAAGGAGGGGAGGGGTTCCACCTATTCTCCGAAGCGCCTGAAGGCAGGACAAGCAACAGCTGGAAATTAATCAAGGGGAGAAGCAACCTGGAACTAAGGAAAAACTTCCTGACAGTGAGAACAAGTAACCAGTGGAACAACCTGCCACCAGAAGTTGGGGTGCTGCATCACTGGAGGTTTTTAAGAAAAGACTACACAATCACCTGTCTGGAATGGTATAGGACAGGGGTAGACAACCTTGATCCATTTATGACTGGTGGACTTCAACTCCCAGAATTCCTCAGCCAGCATGAGGGAACTATGACCTCCTTTATGACTAGTGGACTTCAACTCCCAGAATTCCTCAGGCAGCGTGCCTGGCTCAGGAATTCTGGGAGTTGAAGTCCACGATTCATAAAAGAGCCAAGGTTGCCTACCCCTGGTATAGGGTTTCCCGCTTGAGCAGAGGGGACTGGACTAGAAGATCTTCACGGTCCCTTCCAGCTTCTATTCTGATTACATATTTGTCTGAAACAGTATAGGGTTTCCTCCCTGAGCAGGAGGTTGGACTAGATGACCTCCAAGGTCCCTTCCAACTTTATTATCATTATCATTATTATTGTTATTAGTCTGAAATGGTGTAGGGCAGGGGTAGGCCACCTTGGCTCTTTTATGACTCGTGGACTTCAACTCCCAGAATTCCTCAGCCAGCCATGCTGAGGGGAAAGGGAGAGGTATCCAAGCTGAGCCAGGATGCCTCAGGAATTCTGGGAGTTGAAGTCCACCAGTCATGAAGGGGCCATAGTAACCCCATGCTGGCTCAGGAATTCTGGGAGTTGAAGTCCAGAAGTCATCAAGGGGTCATAGTTCCCTCACGCTGGCTGAGGAATTCTGGGAGTTGAAGTCCACCAGTCATGAAGGGGCCATAGTTCACCCATGCTGGCTCAGGAATTCTGGGAGTTGAAGTTCATGAGTCATCAAGGGAGCCATAGTTCCCCCATGCTGGCTGGGGAATTCTGGGAGTTGAAGTCCAGGAGTCCTCAAGGGGGCCATCGTTCCCCCATGCTGGCTGGGGAATTCTGGGAGTTGAAGTCCACGAGTCATCAAGGGGGCCATAGTTCCCCCATGCTGGCTCAGGAATTCTTTTCGGAACCATGACACCAAGGTTGCCTACCCCTGGTGTAGAGTTTCCTGCCAGAGCAGGGGGTTGGACTAGATGACCTCTAAGGTCCCTTCCAACTTTATTATTGTTGTTGTTGTTACTATTATTATTGTTAGGCAGAACTCCACGGCTCTCATCGACCTCGTTTGACGCTGAAGGAAAAGGACCTTCCCCTCCCTCTCTGACCCCCGGAGCCCTGGCTGAAAGCAGCCCCACCTGGACACCCCCTCACCTTCTGCAGAAACCTGCCCCCCCTCTTCCTGTGGAAGACGACAGCCGTTTGGGGGGTCCCCTCCCCACCTCGCCCGCTCTCCGGTCCCGGCTGCAGCGTCACCGCCAGGCGGGCCAGCGTCTTCAGCACCTCCAGCTGGGCGGGCGGGTGCAAATCCTCGTGGACGAGGGCCACCATCCGGACGACGTTCAGCCCTGGGGGGGGGGGGAGAAGGTTTTTGAGGACACCCCGAGGCGGGGATTTCTTCGGAAAGGTCGGGATTCACCCAGACCTTGGTCAGGATTCACGGAGAACGCCCATGTTTGAAGACCCCCTGCCTTATACCACCCCCAGACAAATGGCTCTCCTTCTTTCGGCTAAATCAGTTTTTGGGGGAAAGTTTCGGGTGGGTGGGCTTCAACGCCCAGAATTCCCGAGCGCTAATCCAGTCTTTTTGATATGTACACCCATTTGTAGCCTGCTTACTCTCTTGTAGTCCCTTCCTCTGCAGTCTCTCCGCTTTATGGGAGAGGAGGGGGGGAATCCGTGCCCAAAGTGAGCTTCCTGGTGGAGTAAATGCCGAGGAAATTCCTGACTTGTGTCTCAATTTGATTGCTGTGTTTTGAAGGCTGTCTGCCGCCCGTCTGGTATCCCGAGATCCAGTCGGGGTGGATCCTTAAGTGACCCCATAAAAAGAGATTTACGCCACGCCAGATATGGGCCTTGTGGGCTCAAACTCAGCCGGAAAGTTTGACTTCCTCCCACTTCGGCAGCAAAAGAGTTAGGGCAGTGGTTCTCAACCTTTTTAATGCCGCGACCCCCAGCCGGTCGTAAGTCGAGGACTACTCAACCGGTCGTAAGTCAAGGACTACTCAACTGGTGCAGCACCGTTTGCAGAATGGGACTTTTGGCGGGCTCAGCAGGGCAGAGACAGCCTGGACAATTCCTATTGGCTTTGGAAAGCCAATAGAATTAGACTCTATTCAAGAGAGTCTATTCTATTGGCTTTCAAAAGCCAATAGAATAAAAGGGAGGAGCACAGCTAAGGAAAAGGGGGAAAAAATGGCGGACTGCGTTGTTTGGCGACCCCCGTGAAATGGTCGTTCGACCCCAAATGGGGTCCCGACCCACAGGTGGAGAACCACTGAGTTAGGGTCTTCGGGCCCCTAGCTATACAGACGGTCGTCTTACAACACTTAGTGGCCGAGATTACAACGGCAACGAATAGAGTCACCCAGGACCGTTTTTCCACACTTACGACCGCTGTAGCGTCCCAAAGTCACGAGATCAACGTTCGGACGCTTGCCAACCGACTCGTATTTACGACGGTCGCCGTGTCCCGGGGTCACGCCATCCCCTTTTGTGACCCTCTGACAAAGCAAAGTCGATGGGGAAGGCGGATCTGCTTAACGACCAGTTACTGATTTAACTGCAGTGATTCACCTAACAACCGAGGCAGAAAAGTGTCGTAAAGAGGGGCAAAACTCACTAGACAAATTTCTCACCTAGCGATATAAATGTTGGGCTTCACTGTGGTCGTAAGGTGAGGATTGCCTGTGCAGGTTTTCTTCCATTCAAGAGCCAGTGGGGTGAAGGGGTTAAGGCGCTGACCTAGAAAGCAGGAGACTGCGAGTTCTAGTTTCGCCTTAGGCACGAAAGCCGGTTGGGTGACTTTGGACCAATCACCAGGAGACGGTGAGTTCTAGTCCCGCCTTAGGCGTGAATGCTGACTGGTTGACTAAGCCAATCAGCGGGAGACGGGGAGTTCTAGTCCCGCCTTAGGCATGAAAACTGGCTTGGTGACTTTGGACCAATCACCAGGAGACGGTGAGTTCTAGTCCCGCCTTAGGCATGAAAGCCCACTGGGTGACTCTGTGCCCAGCACTAGGAGACAGTAAGTTCTAGTCCCATTTTAAGTATGAAAGCTGGTTGGGTGATTTTGGGCCAATCACCAGGAGACGGTGAGTTCTAGTCCCACCTTAGGCATGAAAGCTGGCTGGTTGACTTTAAGCCAATCAGCGGGAGACGGGGAGTTCTAGTCCCGCCTTAGACATGAAAACTGGCTTGGTGACTTTGGACCAATCACCAGGAGACGGTGAGTTCTAGTCCCGCCTCAGGCGTGAATGCTGACTGAGCCAATCACCAGGAGACGGTGAGTTCTAGTCCCGCCTTAGGAATGAAAACCGGTTGGATGGCTTTGGGCCAATCACCAGGAGACGGTGAGTTCTAGTCCCGCCTCAGGCGTGAATGCTGACTGAGCCAATCACCAGGGGACGGCGAGTTCTAGTCCCGCCTTAGGCCTGAAAACTGGCTGGGTGGCTTTGGGCCAATCACCCGGAGATGGCGAGTTCTAGTCCTGCCTTAGGCGTGAATGCCGACTGAGCCAATCAGCAGGAGACAGTGAGTTCTAGTCCCGCCTTAGGCATGGGCGACATTGGGTCAGTCCCTCTTATTCAGCCCAGCCCACCTCACAGGGCTGTTGTTTCAGGGAAGAGCAGAGCCAGGAATAGCTCGAGTGACTTATAAAGGCAAGATAAAAATCGAATAGTAAAGAAAAGCTAAACAAATTGCTGGAAAAGATCCAAGAAACCCTGGACCGGACCAAAAAACCCACCACCAATATTGTCAGCAGCCCCCCCCACGTGCCCCCCCCCTTCGCTCACCAGCAGCACTGGCTCTCCTGGGCAGCTGTGCCAACACCTGGCAGACGGAGGGGAAGGGAAGACGGAGGAGCAGCCAGCTGAGGGAGTCCAGCACCACCGTGGCAGATCCCGGGGAGGCTGCGGCCAGGCGCGAGGCCAATTGCGAAGCAGAGAATTCTCCCAGGGTCAGGGCGCTCCCCCTCCCGGACCAGCCCAGGGGATCTGGGAAAGCGTCGTGGAACAAGATCCTGGAAGGAGAGCGAGCGACAGGTAAGACCTTGACCTACGACCGCAGCCGAACCCAACCTTTCTGTCGCTAAGCGAGACGTTTGCCCCCCATTTTACGGCTTTTCTGGCTACAGCTTTAGAGAATAACAATAACAATAATAGTAATAGTAGTAATAATAATAATAATAATAATAATAATAATAATAAGAAGAAGAAGAAGAAGAAGAATAAGAAGAAGAAGAATAAGAAGAAGAAGAAGAAGAAGAAGAAGAAGAAGAAGAAGAAGAAGAAGAAGAAGAAGTTGGATGGGACCTTGGAGGTCATCTAGTCCAACCCCCTGCTCAGGAAACCCTACACCATTTCGGACAAATGGCTGTTCAAGTCTCTTCTTTAAAACTTCCAGTGTTGGAGCATTTACTGCTTCTGGAGGCAGGTTGTTTCACTGGTTAATTGTTCTCACTGTCGGGAAGTTTCTCCTTAGTTCCAGGTTGCTTCTCTCCCTGATTACTTTCCATCCGTTGCTTCTCATCCTGCTTTCAGGGGCTTTGGAGAATAGCTTGACTCCCTCTTCTTTGGGGCAGCCCCTGAGAGACTGGAAGACTGCTATCCTATCCCCCCCTCGTCCTTCTCTTTGTTAAACTAGACATACCCAATTCCAGCAACCGTTCCTTATATGTTTTAGCCTCCAGTCCCCTGATCATCTCTGTTGCTCTTCTCTGTACTCTTTCTAGAGTCTCAGCATCTTTTTTACATCGTGGTGACCAAAACTGGATGCCGTATTCCAACCAAGGCCTTGTAAAGTGGTATTAACCCTTCACGTGATCTTGATTCTGTTCCTGTTAATGCAGCCCAGCATTGTGTTGGCCTTTTTGGCAGCTGCAGCACACGGCTGGCTCCTATTTAAGGGATCGTCCACTAGGACTCCGAGATCCCTCTCACAGTTGCTACTATTGAGCAAGGTAGATAAACTTTATTGTCATTTTTTTTCCCGTGGGCACAACGGCACCTATTAAAAATGACACTGAGTGGCTTCCTCCCCAGGTACATAATGCACATTTAAAACCTACTATATACAACGTGTGTATAGACCTACATCCTTACGTATAAGTAACATGTAAATATTATTCATTTTTCATCTTGAATACGTCACGGAAGGAGGAAGCGAATCACTGCAGGAGTTAAATCACACAGCGCTAAGTGAGTCTGGCTTCCCCCCTTGTCTTTCCTTGCCGGAAGGTCGCACAATGTGTATTTTGGACATTATATTTTGTTATGAATTGAGGCGAGGAAATTATAAACATCAAAGGTTCAATTGGAATATTGATGAGAGACTAAAAACTGGGCAAAAATTAACAACAGGACATGGACTGTTTATGAAGACTGAATGTAGTTAAGATAGGTATCGGCTAAAAATTTATTGATAAACATAATCATGATGTTTTTTTATTGAGTTGATATAACTAGAATTGTACTAGCAGGAATACGAGACATATAAACGTAATCATGATGGTTTTTTATTGAGTTGATACAACTAGAATTGTACTAGCAGGAATACTGAAACGAGGAATCCTCGGTGGTCTCCAAGCTTGCTGGTTTTCTGGCAGACATTTCACTATCCATTCTCAGCGCTAAACGATCGGAACCTGGGGCTTGCCTTGTGCGGCTTGCTGGCTGTGTACACCACACACTGAACCGCAAAAACAAGCCACCCACACAAATCCAGAAAGCGAAGTGGAGGGAAGCTCAGCTCACATCGGCGAGCGCCAAAGGTTTTTTTTTTCTCAACTAAATGTTGGCCTCAATTCTGGACTGACACACAGTTGCCGTTCCCCGCTTTTGAATCACACACACACACACACAAGTACAAATTTAGGACTTACCGGGAGGTCACTTCAGAGCTCAGCCCAGCCTTGAATTCCAATTCTGGCAGCTCAAAGCTGAGAACGTGGATGGACTCTGCCCTAAGAGAAGAAAAGCCAGATGTGTTTTAGGTTTCTGTAATTCCTAAATGGAAAGACTGTTTTGGTCCTGGCAGCTGAATGTAGGTTAGTCCACTCTATTTTGTTCCCCGTATCTATCTATCTATCTATCTATCTATCTATCTATCTATCTATCTATCTATCAATCATCTATCTATCTATCTATCTATCTATCTATCCATCTATCTATATCCATCTATCCATCCATCCCTCTCCTCTCTGTCTCCATCCTATCTATCTATCTATCTATCTATCTATCTATCTATCTATCTATCTATCTATCTACCCTGTCTGTCTGTCTGTCATCTATCTATCTATCTATCTATCTATCTATCTATCTATCTATCTATCTATCTATCTATCTATCTATCTATCTATCTATCTATCTATCTATCTATATCCATCTATCCATCCATCCCTCTCCTCTCTGTCTCCATCCTATCTATCTATCTATCTATCTATCTATCTATCTATCTATCTATCTATCTATCTATCTACCGTCTGTCTGTCTGTCTGTCTGTCTGTCTGTCTGTCAATTTACCTACCTACCTATCCATCCATCCAACCCCATCCATCCATCCGGAGAGGGAGGACCTCTGCAGCAGTATGGACTACAATGTTCATCAAACCCCAGCAGTATGGGAAAGATGAGTGGCTGATGTGGAATTGTGAGGTGCAGCGCAGAGTCACTTACTTGGCAGAGGAATAGGCGGAATACAAATTTAATAATAAATAAAAAAACAAATACCCATTTCCCACAGAAACCCGACAGCTAGTGGGCAGTCTATCTGTGGGCTGGCATCAAGCAGTCCCGGATGTTTTGCCAAGCCAGATGGGTGGGTGGCCTATCAATTTGATACAGCAACGAATTCAAAGCCTCTCAACTCACCGCTGGGCAGCAGCCACGACGAAGCTCTTCAGCAGCGGGCGCCCTTCACAAGCGACGGAATCTGCGCCAGGGAAGAAGCCAAATAAGTCTTTTAGGTTACGCTCAGTTTTCGTATAGTTCTTAATGATCTTTTAATTCTGCGCTCTTTTAATTTTTATAACTATTTTTTTACTCCTTTTATAATCTGCAAGCTCCTCTGCATGCGATAAACTAGGAGGAAATCCCCTGCAGTGAGGAATGGGAGGCCACCAGGAGAAGCCCTGCATGCAACAGACCACTAGATCAGAGGTCCCCAATCCCCGGTCCGTGGACCGGCACTGGGACGCAGCATGCCAGGAACTGGGACATGCAAACAAACGAAGCCCCACGTGCGGGATGCAAGCAGCATTTGAAACCATGCCCCCTCTCCCACTCCGGTCCACCAAATCCCTGTGCTCAAAAGGTTGGGGGCCACTGCAGTAGAAGGTCCCCTGTGAGGGGATGGGAGGCCACCAGATGATCCCCTACATGTAAGAGACCGCCAGGAGATCCCCTGGAAGGGATGGGAAACCATCAAGAGATCTTCTGCATGCGATAAGACAACTAGATCTCTGAAGGGGATGACAGGCCACTAGGTGACCCCCTGCATGCGACAGACTGCGGGGAGATCCCCTGAAGGGAATGTAGGCCCATCAGGAGATCCTCTGCATGCGATAAGACCACCGGATCCCCTGCAGGGGGGATGGGAGGCCACCAGGAGATCCCCTACATGTAAGAGACCGCCAGGAGATCTCCTGGAGGGGATGGGAAGCTATCAGGAGATCTTCTACATGCGATAAGACAACCAGATCTCTGAAGGGGATGGCAGGCCACCAGGTGATCCTCTGCATGCGGGAAGACCACCGGATCCCCTGCAGGGGGGAGCCACCACCCCCTGCACCCGACAGACTGCGGGGAGATCCCCTGAAGGGTTTGGAGGCCCATCAGGAGATCCTCTGCATGCGGGAAGACCACCGGATCCCCTGCAGGGTGGATGGGAGGCCACCAGGGGATCCCCTGAATGCGATAGAGCACCAGGAGATCCTGCGCAGGGAGGGATGGAAGGCCACCAGGAGATTCCGCCCAGCTTTAAGCTAGCCACCAGTAGCAATCCCCGTTCCTATTTGGCTAAGAAGCCCCTCCCCCTGTCCCATGAAGGGGGGGCGCCCCTCCGCAGCAAAGGGGGGGCAGCAGGGCCAGGCCGGGTGTGGGGGGGAAGCCTCGGCCTCAAGAGGGGCCCCTCCGCCCCGGGCCGGCCGCTCACCCCGGATCAGGATGAGCCCCTCGGCGGCCCCCGAGAGCAGCGCCTCCACCATCCCCGCGCGGCTCTTCGCTCCGGCAGGCGCCGCCCGCGCGCCCCGATGACGTCACCGAACGGCCGCCCGAAAACGGCACCGCCGAGAAAGGACCCTGCGCGCCCCCTGCCGGCGGGCGCCTCCATCGCCGCGGAAGGCCATAGGTGGCTAACCGAGTGCCTGATTGGGGGGGGGAAACCCCGCTTTGAGCGTTTTTGAATTTTTGCCTTCGAAAGGAGTTGTGGGGGGGGGCGCAGAAGAGAGGTTTCGGCGCCATGTCGGCTCTTGTTAAAGCAAAACACAAAAGACGCTCCATATTTTGCATCTCCTCCTCCTCTCGCCGGACCCTACAAAGCCCGTGGGGCGCGCGCGAGGAGAAGGGCCGGGCGGCCACGGCTCTCCTTGCCCCGTCCCGGGGGCGGCCACAACCTCCGGAGACCCTCCCAGACGGTCCTTCTGAGGGAAGGCCAGCCGCCACAAACAACCCCTCGGCCGTCAAGCGCGACGCCGTTGCTAAGATGAGGGTCTCGTTGCCAAGGACGGCCGTCCAGCGCGGCGGCGCTACTACCAGGCGGCCGGTTGGCCCCTCCGGCCGTCAAGAGCGAAAATATTGCTAGGCAACAGCCGCCCGTCGTAAACGACATTTGTCAAGCTAGGCAGGGGGCCGGTCGTCAAGCGCGGCCGTCAAGCGCGGCGTCGTTGCTAGGCTGGGGGCCGGTAGCCAAGCGGGCCCGTCAAGCGCGGCGCCGTTGCTAGGCAGGGGGCCGGTCGTCCAGCGCAGCCGTCAAGCGCGGCGCCGTTGCTAGGCAGCGGGCCGGTCGTCTAGCGCGGCCGTCAAGCGCGGCGTCGTTGCTAGGCAGAGCGGCGGGTCGTCGCGCGGCGCCGTTGCTAGGCAGGGGGCCGGTCGTCCCGCGCGGCCGTCAAGCGCGGCGCCGTTGCTAGGCAGGGGGCCGGTCGCCCAGCGCGGCCGTCAAGCGCGGCGCCGTTGCTAGGCAGGGTCCGGTCGCCCAGCGCGGCCGTCCAGCGCGGCGCCGTTGCTAGGCAGGGGGCCGGTCGTCCCGCGCGGCCGTCAAGCGCGGCGCCGTTGCTAGGCAGGGCCGCCGCTGCTCCCGCGCGGCCGCCAAGCGCCAGCATGTTGCTAGGCAGAGCGGCGCGTCGTCCTGCGCGGCCGTCAAGCGCGGCGGTGGCGGCGGCGGCCGCGGCGGCGACATGCCCCTCTGCCGTAAAGCGCGGCCGGGCGCCCTGCTGCTGCGGGGGCCTGGTCGGGGCGGGATGCTGGGCGGAGGCGGCGGCGGCGGCGGCGGCGGGGGGGCCTCCCCGCTGCCGCTGCTGCACCCGCGGACGGGCCGGCTGGTGACGGTGTCGCGGGGCGGGCGGAGCGCGGCTCGCTCGCAGCCCGGCCAGGAGTTCAACCACGGGCTGGTGCTGAGCCGGGAGCCCCTCGCCCCGGGCGCCGTCTTCACCGTCCGCATCGACCGCAAGGTGAGGCCCGGGGCTGCGGAGGGGGGAGGGGGAGCAGGGGAGCAAGGGAGGGCAGGGGTCCCCAGAGGAAGGCCGAGGCAATGGTGGTGGTGGGGGTCTTCGGGATGGAGATGCGCTGTGGGAGGGGAGGGAGAGCCTGGAGGGGTCTTAGGGGAGGGGGCTGCAGGAGGGAGGGGAGGGTCCCGAGATGGCCAAGGAAGGAGGGGAGGTCTTGGGGATGGACATGCGCTGTGGGAGGGGGGAGAGCCTTGGGGTTCGCAGAGGAGGAAGAGGAGGAGGGGAGGGGTCCCCAGACGAAGGCTGAGGAAGTGGGGGGGGGTCTTGGGGATGGAGATGCGCTGTGGGAGGGGGAGAGCCTTGGGGGTGTAGAGGGGGGGCTGCAGGAGGGAGGGGAGGGTCCCGAGATGGCCAAGGAAGGAGGGGAGGTCTTGGGGATGGACATGCCCTGTGGGAGGGGGGAGAGCCTTGGGGGTCGCAGGGGAGGAAGAGGAGGAGGGGAGGGGTCCCCAGACGAAGGCAGGGGAAGTGAGGGGGGTCTTGGGGATGGAGATGCGCTGTGGGAGGGGGAGAGCCTTGGGGGTCTTAGGGGAGGGGGCTGCAGGAGGGAGAGGAGGAGGGGAGGGGTCCCTAGAAGAAGGCTGAGGAAGTGGGGGGGTCTTGGGGGTGGAGATGCCCTGTGGGAGGGGGGAGAACCTTGGGGGTCGCAGGGGAGGAAGAGGAGGAGGGGAGGGGTCCCCAGACGAAGGCCGAGGAAGTGGGGGGGGTCTTGGGGATGGAGATGCCCTGTGGGAGGGGGTAGAATCTTGGGGGTGTAGAGGGGGGTCTGCAGGAGGGAGGGGAGGGTCCCAAGATGGCCAAGGAAGTGGGGGGCGGAATGGAGATGCCCTGTGGGACGGGGGGGGGGGAGAACCTTGGGGGTCTCGAGAGGGGGCTGCAGGAGGGAGGGGAGGCGTCCCGAGATGGCCAAGGAAGTGGGGGGGGGGTCTTGAGGACAGAAATGCACTGTGGGAGGGGGAGAAACTTGGGGGTCTCAGTAGGGGGCTGCCAGAGGGAGGGGAGGGGTCCCCAGATGAAGGCTGAGGCAATAGTGGGGGGGGCTCTTGGGGATGGAGATGTTCTGTGGGAGGGTGGACAACCTTGGGGGTCTCTGGAGGAGGCTGCAGGAGGGAGGGATCCACAGAGGAAGGCCGAGGAAGTGGGGGGGGGGGTCTTGGGCCTGGAGATGCTCTGTGGGAGGGGAGAGAGCCTTGTGGGTCTTAGGGGAGGGGTCTGCAGGCGGGAGAGGAGGGGTCCCCAGATGATGCCAGTGGTGGTGGGGGGTCGTAGAGGAGGGGTTTGCAGGAGCAGAGCCAGGAAAGTGGGGGGGGAGTCTTGGGGATGGAGAGGGCGCACTCTGAGAGGGGGGAGACCCTTGGGGGGGTCGCAGGGGAAAGGGCCGGATGAGCAGAACGGGGGGGGGGCTTCAGGAGGAGGACTGCTCCCCGAATGAGGGTGGGGGGCTTGGGGGATGGAGCTGGGCAGCTGCCCTCCCTGTGCTCAGAGCTTCAGGGCTGGTGGGGGAGAGGCTGGAGGTGCAGAGCTGCCCCCCCTTGGGGAGGAAAGAGGATACCCCTCCTCTTATTCCCCCCAAACCCCCCCCCATTTCTTCCCAACACCTGTCCTTTCCCTTTCCCACTTATCGCTCTCCGGGCTGCAAAAGGGGGGGGGCAAAGAAAGAGACCACCAGGGACCCCCACTCAGAAAACACTCCCAGAACCCAGGGTGGCTTTCCCAAACCCCCCCCCAACCCAGACTGGGGGTCTCAGAAAGCTTGACCCCCCCTCCCCAGAATTCCCCAAAGCCGCCTCTGAGCAGGAATCCGACAGGTCTAAGTTCTCCCTAAGCCCCATTTGCGGGCGTCGAGTGCGAATCATGCTTTTAACAAGATTTTATTTTAACCAGTGGTTCTCCACCTGTGGGTCGGGACCCCATTTGGGGTCGAACGACCATTTCACAGGGGTCGCCAAACAACGCAGTCCGCCATTTTTTCCCCCCTTTTCCTTAGCTGTGCTACTCCCTTTTATTCTATTGGCTTTTGAAAGCCAATAGAAGAGACTCTCTTGAACAGAGTCTAATTCTATTGGCTTTCCAAAGCCAATAGGAATTGTCCAGGCTGTCTCTGCCCTGCTGAGCCCGCCAAAAGCCCCATTCTGCAGACGGTGCTGCACCAGTTGAGTAGTCCTCGACTTACGACCGGTTGAGTAGTCCTTGACTTGTGACCGGTTGGGGGTCGCGGCATTAAAAAGGTTGAGAACCACTGATTTTAACAGACTGGACAGTTGCCAGTCTGCGACAGTCGAGGCCCTCCTGCTGGAGCAGGGGGCTGGACTAGACGACCTCCAAGGCCCCTTCCAGCTTCTATTCCGTTCTCTTCCTGTTTCCCTCAGGTCAACTCCTGGAGCGGTTCGCTGGAGATCGGGGTGACCGCCCTGGACCCCAACCACCTAGACTTCCCCAGCAGCGCCACCGGCCTCAAGGGGGGCTCCTGGATCATTTCCGGCTGCTCCGTCCTGCGTGATGGGCGCTCCATCCTGGAGGAATACGGGCAGGACCTGGACCAGCTGGGCGAAGGCGACCGGGTGGGCGTCCAGCGGACGGCCGGCGGGGAGCTGCGCCTCTGGGTCAACGGGCAGGACTGCGGCGTGGCGGCCACCGGCATCCCTCCCCGGGTCTGGGCCGTGGTCGACCTCTATGGCAAGTGCACCCAGATCACGGTGGTGCCGGGAAGCCCGGTGGAGGAGGAGGAGGCGGAAGAAGGAGCCTCTCACGATGAAGGTAGCCCCCCCAAAACCGGAGAATTGTTGGGGCAGACAGAAAGATAACCAGGGCAGGTGTAGCGCCAGGTGTGAGTGATAGAATCCAGAATAAGAGAGTTGCGTTGCCTTTCAAATAGTCAAATGTAAAAACTAGAAAACCAATACAATTTTCTTTAAAAAAAAAAAAAAAAGAAGAATAACAAAGTTGGAAGGGATCTCGGAGGTCTTCTAGTCCAACCCCCCCGCCCCTGTCCAGGAAGGAGACCCTATTACCTTCCAACAGTGAGAACAATTAGCCAGTGGAACCACCTGCCTCCAGAAGCGGTGAATGCTCCAACACGGGAAGTTTTTAAGAAGAGACTGGACAGCCATTTGTCTGGAATGGTGTAGGGTTTCCTGCTTGAGCAGGGGGTTGGACTAGATGACCTTCAAGGTCCCTTTCAACTCTATTGTCCTGTTATTCCTCCTCCTCCTCTTTAATAATAATGATAAAGTTGGAAGGGACCTTGGAGGTCATCTAGTCCAACCCCCTGCTCAGGCAGGAAACCCTATACCCTTTCAGACAAATGGCTGTCCAGTCTGTTTTCTAAAAACTTCCAGTGTTGGAGCATTCACTGCTTCTGGAGGCAGGTAGTTCCACCGGTTATTTGTTCTAACTGTCGGGAAGTTTCTCCTTAGTTCTAGGTTGATTCTCTCCTTGATGAGTTTCTCCACCCGTTGCTTCTTGTCCTGCTTTCAGGCGCTTTGGAAAATAGCTTGACTGCCTCTTCTTTGGGGCAACCCCTGAGATATTGGAAGGCTTCTATCATGTCCCCCCTCGTCCTTCTCTTCATTAAACTAGACATCCCCAATTCCAGCAACCGTTCCTTGTATGTTTTCCTTATATGTTTAAGAAGAGACTGGACAGCCATTTGTCTGAAATGGTATAGGGTTTCCTGCCTGAGCAGGGGGTTGGATTAGATGACCTCCAAGGTCCCATCCAACTTTATTATTATTATTGTTGTTGTTGTTATTATTTCAGACAAATGGTTGTCCTGTCCTTTCTTGGACAACCAAGATAGGTGTAAAACGGCGAAGAAAGCGTGGGTATTTTGCTCCAAATCTTCAAATTTGGGGGTGTCTCTCGTTCCATTTCTCAACTTGAAAAGGTCTGGACTTCAACTCCCAGAATTCTCTAGCCGACCAGCGGGATTCTGGGAGTTGAAATCCACACATTGTAACGTCTTTTTAAGAACTACAGACAGTCTTAATGACCATGATGGAGCCCCAGATTTTTTGTGGCGAAGTGAAACATTTGTCGAACGAAGTTTGTCCCATTTTACGACCTTCCCTTCAGTCGTTAAGTGAGTCGCTGTGGATGTTAAGCCAGTAGCCCGGTCGTTAAGCGAATCTGGCTTCCCCTATTGGCTTTGCTTGTCGCAAAAGGGGGATCAGGGGATCCCAGGGGACACTGTGACCGTCGTAAACACGAGTCAGTGGCCGAGCGTCCGAATTTTGATCGCGTGACCATGGGGAGGATGCAACAACGGTGTTGTTGTTGTTATTTAGACGTCAACCTCGGTCAACTGAACTTTGAAATTATTATAAGTATTATTATTATTATTTTATATTGTTGCTGCTGTTATTCATTAGACGTGAACCTCAGTCAACTGAACATTCAAATTATTAGTATTGTTATTGTTATTTTATATTATTATTGTTGGTGTTATTATTATTATTTGTCTAAAATGGTATAAGGTTTCCTGCCTGAACAGGGGGTTGGATTAGATGACCTCCAAGGTTCCTTCCAACTTTACTATTAGTATTGTTATTGTTCATTAGATGTGAACCTCAATCAACTGAACATTCAAATTATTACTACTACTAATTATTGCTTACTACTACTACTTACTACTACTACTACTACTATTATTATTATGGATCATCGCACAGTCAGCCAGATGTTCAGACTGGATTTGGCATTCTGTCTACCTATCGAGTCCTTACCCAGGACCTGGGATAGGCAGATGTGGATGTTTGATGGTATTTCAGGTATCGTCGCAGGATGGAAGCAGTTCCTAGTAAGGCTGCCTTTTGCAATTGACTAATAGCGAATTTGTCAATGCCAATGATGGTGTTCAAGTGGTGCTCCAGTTGTTTTGGGATTGCGCCCAAGGAGCCTATGACTATTGGTACTACCCTTGCTTGCTTTTGCCACAGTCTTTCTATTTCTTTTTGTAGGTCTTTGTATTTTGTTATCTTCTCCAGTTCTTTCTCTTCTATTCTGCTGTCTCCAGGCACTGCCACGTCCACTCTCCAGACTTTTTTGTCTTTCTTATCGACAATTGTTGTTATTATTATTATTACTATTATTGTTATTATGGATCATCGCACAGCCAGCCAGATGTTCAGACTGGATTTGGCACTTTGTCTACCTATCGAGTCCTTATCCAGGACCTGGGATAGGCAGATGTGGATGTTTGAGGGTATTACAGGTCAAACATCCACATCTGCCTATCCCAGGTCCTGGGTAAGGACTCGATAGGTAGGCCGAACCACCGTCTCCCGCCTGGCACCCAAGATGAAGTGGGCAATTCTAGTTAGCTGCCCCTTCAGAACCTTGAGCCATGATTCTTGGCCTGTTCCCAGCCATCATGGCCTGTGTCTGCTCTCGGAAGCACGCCTGACAACTTTTTCTTCCTCTCCTCTTCCTGGGTAGCCCTGGAAGCGCCTTGCAACCAGACCCGGCCGGATAAATTTCCCAGCAGCCTGGAATCGGAGAACGGTGAGTCTTCTCTCTCTTCTGGATGCAAAAGTTGAGGTCCTCTGGGAAAAATGTGATAATTTGTAGGTGGAAGCGGTGTGCCGGCTGTCTCCCCCGGCGATAGGAAGCGCTGGTTTTCGTTACTGTTTTTATATATTTTTCCCCGCGTTTATTATTCTTATCAAGAGCTCAAAGAAGCGAATGTAATTACTACTGCTCCTTCCTGTTCCCCACCCCCCGCAACAACAACCCTGTGGGGTGGGGTGAACTGTGAGAGAGGGATTGCCCAGAGTTACCCTTTCATGCCTAAGGCAGCACTAGAATTCACCATCTCCTGGTTATTGTGCAAAGTCACCTAGCTGTCTTTCACGATAAGGTAGAACTAGAACTCACCGTCTCCTGGTGATTGGCCCAAAGTCACCCAACTGGCTTTCATGGCTAAGCTGGGACTAGAACTCACCGTCTCCCGGTGATTGGCCCAAAATCACCTAGCTGCCATTTATGGCTAAGGTGGAACTACAATTCACCTTCTCCTGGTGATTGGCCCAAAGTCACCTAATTGGTTTTCATGGCTAAGGCGGGACTAGAACTCACCGTCTCCCGATAATTGACTCAAAGTCACCCAGCCGGCTTTCATGCTCAAGGCGGGACTAGAACTCCCCGTCTCCCGGTGATTGGCCGAAAGTCACCTAGTTGCCTTTCATGCCTAAGGCGGGACTAGAACTCTCCGTCTGCTGGTGATTGGCCCAAAGTCACCTGGCTGCTTTCATGCCTAAGGCGGGACTAGAACTCAAAGTCACCATCTGGCTTTCATGCTTAAGGCGGAACTAGAACTCACCGTCTCCTGGTGATTGGGCCAAACTCACCATCTGGGTTTCATGAGAAGATAGCACTGGAACTCACCACCTCCTGGTGATTGGTCCAAAGTCACCATCTGGGTTTCAGGCCTAAGGCGGCACTAGAATTCACCATCTCCTGGTTATTGTGCAAAGTCACCTAGCTGTCTTTCATGAGAAGATAGCACTAGAATTCCCCGTCTCCTGGTGATTGGTCCAAAGTCACCCAACTGGTTTTCATGGCTAAGGTAGGACTAGAACTCCGCATCTCCCAGTGATTGGCCCAAAGTCACCCAGCCGGTTTTCATGCTTAAGGCGGGATTAGAACTCACAGTCTCCTGGTGATTGGCCCCAAGTCACCCAGCCGGCTTTTGTGGCTAAGGCAGGACTAGAACTCCCCATCTCCCGGTTTGGCCCAAAGTCACCTGGCTGCTTTCATGCTTAAGGCGGAACTAGAACTCACTGTCTCCTGGTGATTGGGCCAAACTCACCATCTGGGTTTCATGCCTATGGCGGCACTAGAATTCACCATCTCCTGGTTGTTGTGCAAAGTCACCTAGCTGTCTTTCATGAGAAGATAGCACTAGAACTCCCCGTCTCCTGGTGATTGGTCCAAAGTCACCCAACTGGTTTTAATGGGTAAGGTAGGACTAGAACTCCCCGTCTCCCAGTGATTGGCCCAAAGTCACCCAGCCGGTTATCATGCTTAAGGCGGGACTAGAACTCCCTGTCTCCCGGTGATTAGCCCAAATTCACCTAGCTGGCTTTCATGGCTAAGGCGGGACTAGAACTCCCCGTCTCTTGGTGATTGGCTGCTGGGGGTCCCAACTCCACGTGTGGACGTCCCACGCAAAACCCACACCCCCTCGCAGATTTCTCCAGCATGGAGCTGTCGGAGGTGGTGAGCAACGCCATCCTGTCGGCCTACAACGGCAGCCTGCTGAACGTCAACCTGGGCAGCCCCCCCTCCGACTCGGCCTCCGGCGGAGCCCCCCCCATGACCTCCAACGACGCCCTGCTGTTCCACGAGAAGTGCGGCACGCTGATCAAGCTCAGCAACAACAACAAGACGGCCGAGAGGCGCCGCCCGCTGGACGAGTTCAACAACGGCGTGGTCATGACCAACCGCCCGCTGCGGGACAACGAGATGTTTGAGGTAAAGGGGGCTCCCGGCCCCGCCCTCCCCGCAGCAGCGCCTGGAAAACAACGAGCCCTCCCCAAATCTCCAGCGCCCCCCCCCCAAAAAAGGAAGGAGCCTTTTAGACAGTGGTTCTCCTCCATTTGGGGTCGAACGACCATTTCACGGGGGTCGCCAAACAACGCAGTCCGCCATTTTTCCCCCCCTTTTCCTTAGCTGTGCTCCTCCCTTTTATTCCATTGGTTTTTGAAAGCCAATAGAATAGACTCTCTTGAATAGAGTCTCATTCTATTGGCTTTCCAAAGCCAATAGGAATTGTCCAGGCTGTCTCTGCCCTGCTGAGCCCACCAAAAGTCCCATTCTGCAGACGGTGCTGCACCAGTTGAGTAGTGTTCGACTTACGACCGGTTGAGTAGTCCTCGACGTACGACTGGTTGGGGGTCGCAGCATTAAACAGGTTGAGAACCACTGTTTTAGAGCATTTTTTTTTCTCAACCTGGGCAACTTTACGACCTCTGGACTTCAAAACTCTCAGACTTCCCCAGCCAGCTAAGCTGGATTTCAGGCCTAAGGCGGGACTAGAACTCACCGTCTCCTGGTGATTGGACCAAAGTCGCCCAGCTGGCTTTCCTACCGAAGGGGGGACTAGAACTCAGTGTCTCCTGTGATTGGCCCAAATTCACTCAGCTGACTTTCTTGTCTAAGGCAGGATTAGAACTCCCCGTCGCCTGGTGATTGGCCCAAAGTCACCCAGTCAGCTTTCCCTCCTAAGGAAGGACTAGAACTCACCGTCTCCTGGTGATTGGCCCAAAGTCACTAGCTGACTTTCCTGCCTAAGGCAGGACTAGAACTCACCATCTCCTGGTGATTGACCCAAAGTCACCCAGCCGGCTTTTGATCCCAAAGGCGGGACTAGAACTCACCAGCACCTGCTTTCCAGCCTGCTGTCTTAACCACTAGACCCAGCTAGTGGACTCAGCTGAGTAGAATCGTTGAATTCTGGGAGTTGAAGTCCACGACTGGCAAAGATGGAGAGCAAGGCTGTTTTAGAGCAGTATTTCTCAACTTTTTTAATGCCGTGACCCCAACCGGTCGTAAGTCGAGGACTACTCAACCGGTCGTAAGTCGAGGACTACTCAACCGGCCGTAAGTCGAGGACTACTCAACTGGTGCAGCACGGTTTGCAGAATGGGACTTTTGGCGGGCTCAGCAGGGCAGAGACAGCCTGGACAATTCCTATTGGCTTTGGAAAGCCAATAGAATTAGACTCTATTCAAGAGAGTCTCTTCTATTGGCTTTCAAAAGCCAATAGAATAAAAGGGAGGAGCACAGCTAAGGAAAAGGGGGAAAAAATGGCGTACTGCATTGTTTGGCGACCCCCGTGAAATGGTCGCTCGACCCCAAATGGGGTCCCGACCCACAGGTTGAGAACCGCTGGTTTAGAGGGAAAGAGAGCTTCCCGGGGAAAAAAAAAAAACAGGGAGTTCCAGGCGCCGGTTTCCTTCCCCAGATCCGCATCGACAAGCTGGTGGACAAGTGGTCGGGCTCCATCGAAATTGGCGTCACCACCCACAACCCCAACAACCTGGAGTACCCCGCCACCATGACGAACCTGCGCTCAGGTGACTTCCCCACTCGTGCGTATCCAGGGCGGGAGAGAGGGATACCTGACCACCTTTTGGGGGGGGAGGGTCCGGGGGGTCTCCGTCACGGAGAGGGCCCGGGGGTGGGGAGTCACAGCAGCCGGCCCTTGTCCCCCACTCAGTTCTTCTTGTCATGCTCCACTCAACCCACGAAGGCACCATCATGATGAGCGGCTGCGGGATCCTGACCAACGGCAAAGGGACTCGGCGGGAATACTGTGAGTTCAGCCTGGATGAGTTGCAGGTGAGCGGAAAGGCCCTCCTCCCCTTTTCAGACAAACCCCCCCCCCCATCCCACATTTTCCATGCAGGAACTCCCCACCCTGCTTTGTCTGCCTCCCGCAGGAAGGCGACCACATCGGCTTGACCCGGAAGTCGAACAACGCTCTCCATTTTTACATCAACGGCATCGACCAAGGTGGGCACCGTCTCGGGTGGCGGAGCGTGTGTGCGTGTGAAACCCTGCGGGCCTTTTTGGGATTCAGAGATCCAGAGAAGGGCTGGGGAGAGGGGAGGAGGGGGCGCTACGTTCCTTCAATTGCTGTACATGGGGCTACCCTTGAAGAGCATTCGGAAGCTGCAGTTGGTTCAGAATGCAGCCGCGAGAGCGATTGTGGGCGCGCCAAGGTACGCCCACGTGTCACCTATCCTCCGCAAGCTGCACTGGCTTCCTGTGGGTCTCCGGATGCAATTCAAGGTGTTGGTTGTCACCTTTAAAGCCCTTCATGGCTTAGGACCAGGTTACTTACAGGACCGCATACTGCCGCACAGTTCCCAGAGACTGGTGAGGTCCCACAGATTGGGCCTCCTTCAGGTCCCGTCAGCCAGACAATTGTTGGCCGGCGGGCCCTCGGGGAAGGGCCTTTTTTGTGGTGGCTCCGACGTGGTGGAATCAACTTCCCCCCGAGATTTGAACTACTCCCACCTTGCCGGCCTTCAAGAAAGCCATTAAAACTCTCCTGTTCCGGCAGGCCTGGGGTTGATGTCCCAGGGCGGGGGGGGGGGGGGCGGGACACGATTGGGACATGCTGTATCAATGCACTCATTTTTATCATTATATTTATTGTTTTGATTTTGTACGCCGCCCTGAGTCCCTACGGATTGGGCGGCATATAAATTTTATTAATAAATAAATTACGACGTTTTGGCCCCAAAACCAGCCTCGGCTTCCCGTCGTCAGAATTGACTTTAACTTTTGGGGAGTCCCGTGACCGGGCGCTGTTCCCTCTCTTGACAGGCGTGGCCACCACCCTCACCCCCTTGGTGGTCTACGGGGTGGTGGACCTCTACGGCATGGCGGTGAAGGTCACCATCGTGCACAACCACAATCACAGCGACCGCCTGCGGCGCAACAACGCCATCATGCGGGCGCTCTCGCCCGACGTGGGCCGGCGGGCCATCGACGCCGGAGGGGGCACTGAACCGGAACCGGAGCGTCTTCTCTTCCACCCAAACTGTGGCCAGAAGGCGGCCATCATCAACGAAGGACGGACGGCCCTGCGGCCTCAGTACGTACCTTCGTCCCTGGCTCTATTGAATCGGGATTTAATTATTAAACTTATGGGCCACCCCTTGCCTTGCTCAGTTGTAACCATGAGGACTAGGAAGATCCCAGCTGCTCCGCCTTCAGGAGGGTTGCCAAGCCGCACAAAAGGACCCACAGCTGTGACTAAGCAAGAAAGAAGGGAAGGAAGCAAGAAGGGGACGGGGTTATGGCGGGGGAAGAGTGTTGGGTGAACTAAATTGGTGTCTAAAGCGCATTTGGGTCCAACCGTGGCAACTCTTTAAGGCCTGTGGACTTCAACTCCCAGAATTCCCAAGCCAGCAAGAGTTTACCGGAACTCATCCCGGAGGGGAGAAGTACAAATGTGGGTAGACTACTTACTCCACATTATCGCGTTATTTTGACAGGGTAACCGGCTTAATTCAGCTTATCCTTGATGTACGACTACAATTTTGAGTCCAAAAATTCTGTCGTTAAGTGTTTTGGTCTCAACGCTGGCCGTAAATCAAGGACCACCTGTGGCTTCTCTGGTCCACCTCTTGGACCTTGTCCGGGGACAACCTCTAAAAGGAGAGAATTCTGCCCTTCCCTCCCTGTCCATGTAGTGCCACCGACGACTTTAACCACGGCGTGGTCCTCAGCAACCGACCGCTGCGGAACGGCGAGGTCTTCCAGGTGAGGATTGACAAGATGGTGGACAAATGGGCCGGCTCCATCGAGATTGGCGTCACCACCCACAACCCCACCTACCTGCAGCTGCCCTCCACGATGACCAACCTGCGGTCAGGTGAGAACTGGGACCTCAGTGTCTTGGATGGGCGGGTCGAGGTTTGGCAACTTGAAGACCTGGGGATTAATCTTAATTAACCTTAAATATTCAAACCCCCTCGGAGCAGAGTTTAGAGTTAGCTTACGTAAAAGGGGCTAAAATTTTGGCCAAACCAACATTCAGGGCTTCCTGCCTGGGAATAGAAGTGGCTTACATCCTCTCTGCTTTTTTTTCACCTCATCTCGGAGACATCCCCTTTTATCTGCTGATTTTTCTAGACTAAAGAAAAAATTTCAATTTAGAGATGTTGCCCAGACCCCATAATTCTTTGGGGTTTTGTAGGACAGTGCTAAAGTGCCCTTTACAAAATGGGGTCACCAGAATCTGTGCCTGATATTCTGCAGGGGCCCATCATTTGGAACCAATCAAGTGCCTTCACTGACTGTGTGATTGCTACAACGGGGTGGGGAGGTTTTGGCAGTGGAGATTAAACTGTATTTTTTTAACTCAGGTTTTTAATATAGTATACCACCTGGAGTCACTACGTGAATTGGACAGGTAAATAAATCTGTTTAATAATAATAATATCCCAGGTCTTTGGGAAGGACTCAATAGGTGAATAAAAATGCCAAATCCAATCTGGACACCTGACTGGCTGTGCAATCAGCCATAATAAAACCAAAACATCTGAACCACCACTTGTGAACACCATTGGCATTGACAAAATCCCATCTGTCAATTGCAAAGGGCAGCTTGACTCAGAGTGGCATTGACAGAATCCCTCTCTGTCAATTACAAAGGACAGTTTGATTTAGAGCGGTATTGACAGATCCTTCTCTGTCAATTACAAAGGGTAGTTTAACTCAGAGTGGCATTGACAAAATCCCATCTGTCAATTGCAAAGGGCAGCTTGACTCAGAGTGGCATTGACAGAATCCCTCTCTGTCAATTACAAAGGACAGTTTGACTTAGAGCGGTATTGACAGATCCTTCTCTGTCAATTACAAAGGGTAGTTTAACTCAGAGTGGCATTGACAAAATTCCATCTGTCAATTGCAAAGGGCAGTTTGACTCAGAGTGGCATTGACAGAATCCCTCTCTGTCAGTTACAAAGGACAGTTTGACTTAGAGCGGTATTGACAGATCCTTCTCTGTCAATTACAAAGGGTAGTTTAACTCAGAGTGGCATTGACAAAAT
Organism: Crotalus helleri; assembly: GCA_024509115.1. Taxonomy (NCBI): domain Eukaryota; kingdom Metazoa; phylum Chordata; class Lepidosauria; order Squamata; family Viperidae; genus Crotalus; species Crotalus helleri. Next base: position 354,242 of record JAKSXO010000081.1, read on the forward strand.
CCCATCTGTCAATTGCAAAGGGCAGCTTGACTCAGAGTGGCATTGACAGAATCCCTCTCTGTCAGTTACAAAGGACAGTTTGACTTAGAGCGGTATTGACAGATCCTTCTCTGTCAATTACAAAGGGTAGTTTAACTCAGAGTGGCATTGACAAAATCCCATCTGTCAATTGCAAAGGGCAGCTTGACTCAGAGTGGCATTGACAGAATCCCTCTCTGTCAATTACAAAGGACAGTTTGACTTAGAGCGGTATTGACAGATCCTTCTCTGTCAATTACAAAGGGCAGTTTAACTCAGAGTTGCATTGACAACCTTCCTGTCTGTCAATTGCAAAGGACAGTTTGACTTAGAGTGGCATTGACAAAATCCCATCTGTCAATTGCAAAAGGCAGCTTGACTCAGAGTGGCATTGACCAACTCCCTGTCAGTTGCAGAATGCCATTGTAATCAGGGTGGCATTGACAGAATCCCCATCGGTCAATTGCAAAAGGCAGCTATGCTTGGAACAGCCTCCATCCTGCCCAGAGACCTTTAACCCCACCCAACAGCCACATCTGCCTCTCCCAGGTTGTTGGGAAAAACTCCAGAGGTGGATTGAAATGCCAAATCCAGTCAAAAACATCTGGCAGCCTGTGCAACAAACCGGAATAATCATCATCATCCCCGAGAACATTTTTTACTCTTTTTCCTGCTGCTTTCCTTCATTCCCTGATGACCCGCCGCGGTCGCCAACATTTGATGGGTAAACCCGAACAGCCAGCTTGAGAGAGGAAGGAACAACTGGGTGGTCTGGCAAAAAACTGTTCTCCTCCCTCACCTGGCTGATGTGAGCTTGGTGCCCCTCCATGCCGTTCTCTTGCAGGGACCTGGATGATGACCGGGAACGGAGTGATGCATAACGGTACCACCATCCTGGATGAATACGGCCACAACCTGGATCGCTTGAAGGCAAGTGCAGAGAGGGGCAAAAAAGTTGGTGGGGGGCAGAGGAGAGGGGAACGTGGGGTGGCATTGAATGCAGGATCATAGGACTGTCTTCCAGGAAGAGCTTACGACCTCCCACTTACTGACCAAAGTTACAAAGCTGCCGAAAAAAGTGGCCTTCTGACCGGTTTTCCCACTCAACAACTGTCACAGCATCCCCATGATCACCAAAATTGGCGAATGGCTCATATTTACGACGGTGTTGCCCTGTCCCAGGGTCATGTGATCCCCTTTTGCGACCTTCCGACAAAGCAAAGAACGTGGGGAAGTCAGATTCATTTAACAACCGTGTTACCCACTTAACAACCGCAGTGATTCACTTAACAACTGCGGCCAGGGAGGTCGTAAAATGGGGCAAGACTCACGACCAATTTCTCATTCAAGAACATAAATTCTGGATTGAACTGTGTCGTAAGTTGAGGACTACCGCTATTCTGGCCCATGCTCAAATTGCTAGTCTAAGAAGATTCCTGCGAAAGAGGCATTAAGCAATAAAGTAGCCAATCGAACTCTTCGCCTCTGGATCTGCCCTCTCACAGGCTGTTCCCCTCTCCCCCTCCCCTCCCCAGGCAGGCGACACGGTGGGCGTCGTGCGGAAGGAGGACGGGACCCTGCATTTCTTCGTCAACGGTGTGGCGCAGGGCCCAGCCGCCTGGAACGTCCCACCGAATATCTATGCCGTGGCCGATCTCTACGGTCAAGCTGCCCAAGCCACGATCATGGATGACACAGGTAGCAGACACGGAGACCACGTGGGACCGGAGTGGGCTAGGGAAAGGGGTTGAGACAGGAACAAGGAACGTGGCTTATTTTGAAACCCAGGAGATCAGGAAAAGTCAGAAGTTGGTTTACGAGTCAGGAAGGAGAAATTTCCTGACAGTGAGAACAATTAATCAGTGGAACAGCTTGCCACCAGAAGTCGTGGTGCGCTCCATCATTGGAGACTTTTAAGAAGAGACTGGACAACCACTTGTCTGAAATGGTATAGGCCTATACCATTTCAGACAAATGGCTGTCCAGTCTCTTCTTAAAATTATCTATTTAAATATTTACTAACTCCACCAGCTTCTCTCGCTGTTCTGTTTCTCAACGGCCAGCTTTTGAGTTGCGGACTGCACCCGTTGACTCTCGTCTGGGTTCGGGGTGACCGTATGTTTGTGTGTGTGTGTGTGTGTGTGAACGGGGTGGTCTTCAAGAGGGGGACTCTTAAAGAGTGGGGGGTGACGCCCTACTCGCTTCCTCCCAGATCTCCTCCCGCTTCCCGACGATCTCTCGGAGGGAAACAACCAGCTGTCCCCCAGCAGCCCATCCTCCGTGGCTTCGGGCAGCGACCTGCGTTTCCACCACCTCCACGGGAACAACGCCGTCATCACCAACGGGGGCCGCACGGCCCTGCGCCAGAACTGCCGCAGCGAATTCAACGATGCCATCGTCATCTCCAACCGGTCAGTGAACGGGAGGGGGGGGGGAACCACACACGGTGACGGACGAAGGGTCGAGGCTTTCCGAAAGGGATCGATTTACGACCCACCATTCAGCCCGAAATTTAGCGGGACGGTCGTTAAGCGAGTTTTGTCCCCCGCTTTACGATCTTTCTGACAGGGCAAAGTTCAGCGAATCGCTGCAGCTGTTAAGTCCCAGGGTGGTTCTGGGACTCCAGCTTGCCCCCGTTGACTTTGCTCATCAGAAAGGGATCACATCACATACACACACACACACACAGCCCCGGGACACGGCACCCGTCGTAAATAGGAGTCGGTTGCCAAGCTTCTGAACTTTGATGGTGGGATCATGGGGGGTCATAAGGGTGAAAAGTGGTCCCCAGTCACCTTTTTTCAGCGCCGTTCTAACTTCAGCCCGTCGCTAAATGGACAGTTGTAAGGCGAGGGGTGATTGCTTCGGAATGCCCAAGCTTTGAATGAGAGGAAATGTCATGCCTGAATCTGTGGAGGAAAATAGGCTGGAACAGGACCCTGTGGTGGTCGAGGGAGAGGTGTCTGTGGCTTCAGAAGAATTGGGGAAGAGCAGGCCGAGGCAGGCCCTTCAGGAGTGGGACAGGAGGAACAGGAGAGACAGAATTCAGGCGATGAGCAAGAACCATCCCCTCCTGATCCTAGAGCACGGAGAGCGGAGAGAAGGAGGAAACAGCGCAGGCAGGCTCAACTACTACTCGGGAGGAGAGCGTTCCGCCCCTCTCCACAAGCCACACCTGGAGACTGAGACTTAAGGAGACGCTGTGGGGAGAGGCATTTGTTGGGAACAAACGCTGATTCCTTGGAGTTTTGTGTGTGTGTGTTGCTGCTGATCTCTTGTTCTGTGACTTCTGCTTGGAAACCTGGAAACTCTGACCATTGGACTGGCTGACCACATTGCTTGGATGTTTAAAGATCTCGGACTGTACTCGGGCATCCCTTTTGAAACCGCGCAGGCACAGACTCGTTGGGTTTATGGTGTATGTGTCATTCCTTGTTATCTCCGTGGCCTTGAGTAAATTCCTGTCCTGATTAGACTGTGTGTGAAACTAGAGGCAGCTGAAGGGGTGTGTGTGTCTTCCTGTGTTTGGAGGCTGGCCAGAAACGTGGGAGCATTTGGGGGGAATTTGGAGCAATGAAAGGGTGGTTTGGATTGCCCGCCGACTGTATTGCCTCGGTGCTGTGCCCTGGAAGGAACAGGGGGTGCTCAATTCAACGACCGTAACCGAGGCCAGGGTTACGGTCGTTGGGACGGCTTTCATCGCAATCTTTGATTCCACAGCCCTCTGCGCGACGGTGAACTCTTTGAGATCGTCATCCAGAAGATGGTGGATCGGTGGTCCGGCTCCATCGAAGCAGGTGAGGAGGGGGTGAAAGAAATTTGGGGGGTGGGAAACGGAGGCACAGAGGGACAGCCCTCCATAGTGCTTTTGGTGTTCTCCCTCCGTGCAGGAGTCACCGCCATCCGTCCGGAGGACCTGGAGTTTCCCAATACAATGACGGACATTGACTACGATACCTGGATGCTCAGGTAAGTACGGGCGGAGGAGGGGGTTCTCAAAGAGCTGATTGGATAAGGAGACCAAATTTGGTCTAGTGGGGAAGGTTGCAGGCTAGCAAACCGGAGACGGGGAGTTCTAGTCCTGCCTTAGGCATCAGTGGTGGCTAAGTGACTTTGGGCCAATCCCCAGGAGACGGTGAGTTCTAGTCCTGCCTTAGGCATCAATGGTGGCTAAGTGAGTTTCACCCAATCGCCAGGAGACGGTGAGTTCTAGTCCTGCCTGAGGCATCAGTGGTGGCTAAGTGAGTTTCAGCCAATCCCCAGGAGACAGTGAGTTCTAGTCCTGCCTTAGGCATCAGTGGTGGCTAAGTGACTTTGGGCCAATCCCCAGGAGACGGTGAGTTCTAGTCCTGCCTTAGGCATCAGTGGTGGCTAAGTGAGTTTCAGCCAATCCCCAGGAGACAGTGAGTTCTAGTCCTGCCTTAGGCATCAGTGGTGGCTAAGTGAGTTTCAGCCAATCGCCAGGAGACGGTGAGTTCTAGTCCTGCCTTAGGCATCAGTGGTGGCTAAGTGACTTTGGGCCAATCCCCAGGAGACGGTGAGTTCTAGTCCTGCCTTAGGCATCAGTGGTGGCTAAGTGAGTTTCAGCCAATCCCCAGGAGACGGTGAGTTCTAGTCCTGCCTTAGGCATCAGTGGTGGCTAAGTGAGTTTCAGCCAATCCCCAGGAGACGGTGAGTTCTAGTCCTGCCTTAGGCATCAATGGTGGCTAAGTGAGTTTCAGCCAATCGCCAGGAGACGGTGAGTTCTAGTCCTGCCTTAGGCATCAATGGTGGCTAAGTGAGTTTCAGCCAATCGCCAGGAGACGGTGAGTTCTAGTCCTGCCTTAGGCATCAGTGGTGGCTAAGTGAGTTTCAGCCAATCCCCAGGAGACGGTGAGTTCTAGTCCTGCCTTAGGCATCAGTGGTGGCTAAGTGAGTTTCAGCCAATCCCCAGGAGACGGTGAGTTCTAGTCCTGCCTTAGGCATCAGTGGTGGCTAAGTGAGTTTCAGCCAATCGCCAGGAGACGGTGAGTTCTAGTCCTGCCTTAGGCATCAATGGTGGCTAAGTGAGTTTCAGCCAATCGCCAGGAGACGGTGAGTTCTAGTCCTGCCTTAGGCATCAGTGGTGGCTAAGTGAGTTTTAGCCAATCGCCAGGAAACGGTGAGTTCTAGTCCTGCCTTAGGCATCAGTGGTGGCTAAGTGAGTTTCAGCCAATCGCCAGGAGACGGTGAGTTCTAGTCCTGCCTTAGGCATCAATGGTGGCTAAGTGACTTTGGGCCAATCCCCAGGAGACGGTGAGTTCTAGTCCTGCCTTAGGCATCAGTGGTGGCTAAGTGAGTTTCAGCCAATCGCCAGGAGACGGTGAGTTCTAGTCCTGCCTTAGGCATCAGTGGTGGCTAAGTGAGTTTCAGCCAATCCCCAGGAGACGGTGAGTTCTAGTCCTGCCTTAGGCATCAGTGGTGGCTAAGTGAGTTTTAGCCAATCGCCAGGAGACGGTGAGTTCTAGTCCTGCCTTAGGCATCAGTGGTGGCTAAGTGAGTTTCAGCCAATCGCCAGGAGACGGTGAGTTCTAGTCCTGCCTTAGGCACGAAAGCCAGCTGAACTCCCTGGAGGGCAAAAAAGTCAAGATGGCCACCGCACCCTCCGACCCCCGTCTTCCTTTATCCGTCTGCCGCCTTGCAAAAAGAGCTTTTCTTCTCCCCCCCCCTCTTTCTCCCTCCTCTCAGCGGCACGGCCATCATGCAGGACGGCAACACCCTGCGCAACAACTACGGCTGCGACCTGGACTCGCTGACCACCGCCTCGCGCATCGGCATGATGCGGACGGCCAAGGGGGATCTGCATTACTTCATCAACAGCGTGGACCAGGGCGTGGCTTGCTCCGGCCTGCCCCCAGGGAAGGGTGAGGCCACGTAGGGCAGGGCCAAAGTGGGGGCGCTAGGCTGGGGCGGGCCTTTAAGAGGAGTGGGCTTCGAGCCGACGTCCACCCAGGTGAAAGATCCTGAGGTTGAAAGTAACCAAGGAGAGAAGCAACCTGGAACTAAGGAAAAACTTCCCGACAGTGAGAACAATTAACCAGTGGAACTACCTGCCTCCAGAAGCGGTGAATTCCAACACTGGAAGTTTATCTGAAATGGTCTAGGGTTTCCTACCTGAGCAGGGGGTTGGACTAGATCAGTGGTTCTTAACCTTTTTGAACGAATCGCCCCCTTGAGCCGATGAGGAAGTTGTCATCGCCCCCCTCCCCCAACATAACCTCAGAATCACAACATGGGAAATAATTCTTCAATTTATGCAAACCCTTTTTCTGTTTTCTTTAAAATTGTCATCAGGACATATCGATGCAAATCATTTATTTCCAGTCTTTTTCCCCATATCTCCCATATTCTGGCTAATGGCGCGCTACTGTATGGGTAGAGGCTGCTGCGCAACGCACATGAAGATAAGCGATGCGTATTCACATATGTACGGCGTTCTGTGCTGAAGCTAGCTGGAGGAACATTTGAAAACACAGTTCAATCCACTAAGAGCGAGCGATCTGATGTTTTTGTACGACAGATATACAGCCATTCACCGTACGAAAAAGTCTCAAAAGTATCCCTCAAACCTCTCGCTCCATCGCCCCCATATCGCCCCCTTTTTGTTCCATTGCCCCCCTGAAAAATGAAATCGCCCCCTGGGGGGGCAATATCGCCCAGGTTAAGAACCACTGGACTAGATGACCTCCAAGGTCCCTTCCGAGTCTGTTATTTTGTTATTCTTTTCTTCCTTCCTTTCTTCCTTCCTTCCTTCCCTTCCCTTCCCTTCCCTTCTGCAACACGAAGTTTTTAATGACGTAGGGTTTCCTGCCTTAGCAGGGGGTTGGACTAGATGATCTCCAAGGTCCCTTCCAGCTTCTTTATTATTATTATTATTATTATTATAAATACAGGTAGTCCTCGACTTAGCGGCAGTCGGTTCAAAGTTACCGCAGCTCTGAGGAAGGTGACTGGACGGCCGTTTTTTTTTTCACGCTTAGCGACCGTTGCGTTGATCCAAAATTCAGATGCTCGGCCTCCGGCTCCGATTTACGGCGGTTGCAGTGTCCCCGATTCCCCTTTCGCGAGCTTCCGACCAGCCGAGTCCGTGGGGGGAGCCGCATTCGCTGAACGGCCGCGCGACGGACTTTACAGCGGCTCCCTTCACTGACTGCGTGGAGAAAGGTCGTGAAAGGGAGCGAAAAACTCGCTCAGGCGTCTGACGTAGCGAGGGACGTGTTAGGCTGCGTGGCAGTCATAAGTGGAGGACTATCTGTGTTCCTTCCCTCTGGGGGTGGGAGGTTCCCAGGAGCCTGATTTGGCTTCTTGGCGCCCTTACTCCTTCCTCTCTTTCTCGCACCCCCCCCCCAGAGGTCTACGCCGTGGTGGACCTGTACGGCCAGTGTGTCCAGGTGTCCATCACCAGCTCCACCGGCCCGCTGGACAACAGCCTCTCCACCAGCAACATCACGGAGAAATCCTTCCCCATCCACTCGCCAGGTGAGCGCCCCCCCCCCCCGAAGGTTTGGGTCAGGGAGGGAGGAGGGAAGGAAGGAAGGAAGGAAGGAAGGAAGGAAGGAAGGAAGGAAGGAAGGAAGGAAGGAAGGAAGGAAGGGAAAGGATGGGAGAGAGGAAAATAGATGGAAGGAAGGAGGGGAAAGGATGAGAAGGAGGGAGGAAGGAAAATGGAAGGAAGGAAGGGAAAGGACGGGAGAGACGGAAGGATGGATGGAAGGAAGGAAGAAAAAGGAGGATGGAGGGAGGAAAATAGAGGGAAGAAGAGGGAGGGAAGGAAATGGAAGGGAAGAGGGAGGGAAGAAGGGAAAGGATGAGAAGAAGGAAGGAAGAAGAGGAAGGGAGGAAGGAAGGAAGGGAAAGGATGAGAAGAAGGGAGGGAGGGAAGAAGAAGGGAAAGGATGAGAAGGAGGAAGGAAGGAAAATAGAAGGAAGAAGGGAGGGAGGAAAATGGAAGGGAGGGAAAGAGGAAAGGGAGGAGGAAGGGAGGAAAATGGAAAGAAGGAAGGAAGAAAGGAAGGAAAAGGATGAGAAGGAGAGAGGGAGGAAAATAGAGGGAAGGAAGGAAGAAGAGGGAGGGAGGGAGGGAGGGAAATAGAAGGGAGGGAAGAAGGGAAAGGATGAGAAGGAGGAAGGAAGGAAGGAAGGAAGGAAGAAGAGGGAGGGAGGAAGGAAGGAAGGGAAAGGATGAGAAGAAGGATGAGGGAGGGAAATAGGAGGAAGGGAAGAAGAGAAAGGATGAGGAGGAAGGAAGGAAAATAGAAGGAAGAAGGGAGGGAGGAAAATGGAAGGGAGGGAAAGAGGAAAGGGATGGAGGAAGGGAGGAAAATGGAAGGAAGGAAGAAAGAAAGGAAAAGGATGAGAAGGAGAGAGGGAGGAAAATAGAGGGAAGGAAGGAAGAAGAGGGAGGGAGGGAGGGAAATAGAAGGGAGGGAAGAAGGGAAAGGATGAGAAGGAGAAAGGAAGGAAAATAGAAGGAAGAAGGGAGAGGAAAATGGAAGGGAGGGAAAGAAGAAAGGGATGGAAGGAAGGAGGAAAATGGAGGGATGGATGGAAGGAAGGAAGGGAAAGGATGAGAAGGAGGGAGGGAGGAAAATAGAGGGAAGGAAGAAGAAGAGGGAGGGAGGGAAATGGAAGGAAGGAAGGAAGGAGGGAGGGAAGAAAGGAAGGAAGTCACCAGGCCCCACTGACCACCTGGCCTCGTCCCCCCCCCCCCGCCCAGTGCCCGGGGTTGCCCACCGCTTCCACAGCACCTGCGGCAAGAACGTGGCCTTCCAAGACGACGGGTGCCGGGCCCTGCGGGTCTCCGGCTTCTGCCATGGCATCGTTTTCAGCATGAAGGAACTGAAGACGGGCGAGATCTTCGAGGTGAGGGTCTGCCGAGGCCATCCAGACGGGCCCCAGCTGCGCTCGGGGTGGGGGCGCCCCACGGAGACGCCCCTGGAACACCGGAGGGGAGGGGAGGAGGGGAGCCGTGCTCGGTGTCGGACAGTCCTCCATAAACGACCAAAATCCAGCCGGCGCATTGCAGGGAGTCCTCAACTTAAAACAACGGTTCGTTTAGTGACCATTCAGAGTTGCGACGGCGGTGAAAAAAGGGAATTAGCGACCATTTTTCAGGCTGCAGCATCCGCTGGACAAAAATCCAGACGTTTGGTCACTGGCTCATACGACAGTCTCAGGGTCCCAGGAGGGGTGTGTGTGTGTGTCACGTGATCCTCTTTTGCGACCTTCCGGCAAGCAAGAGTCAACGGTGGGGAAGCCGTGTTGACTTATCAACCGTGCTGCTCGCTTAACCACGGCAGCGATTCGCTTCGCAACGGCGGCAAGGGAGGTCGTAAAAACGGAGCACAACTCACTTGACGACCATCTCGCTTAGCAAAAATACAATTTGGTCGTACCTCAAGGGTGACCGACGCATCCGAGCCATTTCGGAAACCCTCGAACGCAGCTGACCAATGTCTCCGTTAGTAACGGACCACCTGGACTCCACTGTGGTCGTCCATCGAGGACTTCCTGTACGGTCACAACGTCGTGACGCTCGTAAAACTGATTTGGTCATACCACCGACGTAGTTTGAATGCCTCTTTCTGCAGTGGTCGTTAAGCAAACACTGCAGTCACTAAGCAGACGTACCGCCCCTCCAAGGACAAAGAAATGTTTTAGACCAGTGGTTCTCCACCTGTGGGTCGGGACCCCATTTGGGGTCGAGCGACCATTTCACGGGGGTCGCCAAACAACGCAGTCCGCCATTTTTTCCCCCTTTTCCTTAGCTGTGCTACTCCCTTTTATTCTATTGGCTTTTGAAAGCCAATAGAATAGACTCTCTTGAATAGAATCTAATTCTATTGGCTTTCCAAAGCCAATAGGAATTGTCCAGGCTGTCTCTGCCCTGCTGAGCCCGCCAAAAGCCCCATTCTGCAAACGGTGCTGCACCAGTTGAGTAGTCCTCGACTTACGACCGGTTGAGTAGTCCTCGACTTACGACCGGTTGGGGGTCGCGGCATTAAAAAGGTTGAGAACCACTGGAATAGACAATATGGAAGAAAGAATAGAATAGAAAATATGGAGTAGAGTAGAGTAGAATAGAAGAATAGAATAGAATAGAATAGGATAGAATAGAATAGAATAGAATAGAATAGAATAGAATAGAATAGAATAGAATAGAAATAAGAATGGAATGGAATGGAAGAAATAAGAATAGAATAGAATAGAATAGAATAGAATAGAATAGAATAGAATAGAATAGAATAATGTTCAATTTGTAACAATGAAAATACATCCTGCATATCAGATATTTACATTACGATTCATAACAGTAGCAAAATTACAGTTACGAAGTAGCAACAAAAATAATTTTATGGTTGGGGGGGTCACCACAACATGAGCAACTGTATTAAAGGGTCACGGCATTAGGAAGGTTGAGAACCACTGCACTAAGTGAACGCAACGCCCCTCCAAGGACAAAAAAATGTTTTAAACACATTGGGGGGGGGCAACTTCACCGTTACACGCCCCCCCGCTTGAAGGTCCCGCCTCTCCTTTTGTCTCTCCAGGTGAAGATTGACGAGGTGGACGAAAAGTGGTCGGGATCTGTCCAGGTGGGCTTGACCACGCTGCTGCCCTCGGATGCCACCTGCATGGCCACGGGGCTGCCCTCCTCCCTATTGGAGTTCCGGTCGAAAGTGACCTGGCTAGTGACGGGCTCCGAGGTCCAGCGCAACGGCGTCCTGCAGAAGCAGAATTACGGATGCTCTCTGGAGCGTCTCGGGGTGAGTTGGGGGTCTGGGGGGGTCTGCAAGCCAAAACTAGGTGAAGGTCAACCCCACGGAAGTCACCCTTCTCCAGCCTGGGAAACCGTAAGACCTGTGGACTTCAACTCCCAGAATTCCCCCTGCCAGCTTGGTTTTTTTTTTTCCCTCCTTCGTCCCACTTGGCCGGTCAAGATATATTACATCGACCGCCTTCCCACCGTCTATTAAGAAAGTCCTACTATCAAAATAAAAATTAAATTAACCATATTTCTTCTCGTCCTATCCGGCTGAATTCCGAGAAGGGCGTGCGGCTGAGGAATTCTGGGAGTTGAAGTCCACAAGTTGCCAAGTTTGCGCCAGACAGACTGGCTCTGTCCTCAACTTACGACCGCCGTTGAACCCAGCACGTTTCCTTTTGGCTAAGCGAGGCATTTGTTGAGGTGAACCGCTGCAGGCGAGGGGCCTGTGGGACTCCCGAGAAGCCAGTGGTTCTCAACCTTTTTAATGCCGCGACCCCCAACCGGTCGTAAGTCGAGGACTACTCAACCGGTCGTAAGTCGAGGACTACTCAACTGGTGCAGCACCGTTGGCAGACCGGGGCTTTTGGCGGGCTCAGCAGGGCAGAGACAGCCTGGACAATTCCTATTGGCTTTGGAAAGCCAATCGAATTAGACTCTATTCAAGAGAGTCTCTTCTATTGGCTTTCAAAAGCCAATAGAATAAAAGGGAAGAGCACAGCTAAGGAAAAGGGGGAAAAAATGG
>JAKSXO010000081.1:370787-375662 GCA_024509115.1 Crotalus helleri
GGATTGAAGAAAGGGAGGAAGGAGGGAAGGAAGGAAAAGGATGAGAAGGAGGGTGGGAGGAAAATAGATAGGAAGGGGGGAGGGAAACGAGGGAGGGGAAATAGAATAGAGTATAGAGTAGAATAGAATAGAATAATAAAATACAGATAGAATAGAATAATAAAATACAGAAGAATAGAATAGAATATGGAAAGAATAGAATGGAATAGAATAAGAGATGGAATGGAATGGAATAGAATAGAATAAAATAGAATAGAATAGGAAAATATGGGATGGGATGGATAGAGAATAGAATAGAATAGAATAGAATAGAATAGAATAGAATAGAATAGAAAATATGGGATGGGATGGGATAGAATAGAATAGAGAAATAAGAACAGAAAGAATAGAATATATAAATGAGAACAGAATATAGAAGTACGAACAGAATAAAGAAAAAATAGAATAGAATAGAATAGAATAAATAAGAACAGAAAGAATAGAGAAATAACAGAAAGAATAGAATAGAATAGAATAGAATAAAGAAATAAGAATAGAATAGAACAGAAATAGAAATAAAATATGGAAAGAATAGAATGGAATAAAATAAGAGATAGAATGGAGTAGAATAGAAATAGAAATAGAAATGGAATGTAGAATAGAAGAGAACAGAACAACAGAGTAGATGGAATAAGAATAGAATAAAATAAGAAATAAGAGAATAGAAGAGTAGAGTACTAGAGCTGGGAGGGACTTCGGAGGTCATCTAGTCCAAGCCCCCTGCTCAGGCAGGAGAACCTACATGCCATCTCAGACCATCTATTCCTGCGGTTCAGTTGCCCACCGTGGCTCGTCCACCCTCCAAGCCAAGCCATCCGCTCTTAAGGGTGACCTCGAACCGTCACTAACTGAACCGTTTTGTACGCCGGGGCATTACCTCTGAAAAGTAACGGGCTGAGCTTCCCCACGGCGCCAAACCGCGGTTTGAAGAAACCACCTTGTCGCTTCTTCCCGACCCGGTCTCCAGCCGTGGGGAGGGAGCCAGCTGCCCCCGGAAAGTCACCCCTCCCCCCAAGCAGATGCCGGCTTGCATCGGGTACACCCCCCCCCCCAAATTTGGTGGGGCAGAGGTTCGCACTGTGTGCGTGTGGAAGGGTTTCCTGGATCTGACCCCGACTTACGACGAGAGACTCTTGGGTTTTTTTTCCCCCAGGGTCACCATCACGACCAATGACCCTCCCGCCGTGGGGGCCGAGAGCACGGACTCCCAAGGGCAGGGGGACATGGAGAAGGCCGACATGGTGGACGGTGAGCAGGGCCTGGGGGGCTTCCGGGGGACTCCGCCCCCTCCCCTTTTGACAATCCTGGTTGGGCTTTAAACAAACTGGGTTTTCTTTGCTCACCACTCACCTTGTGGGTCTACGATTTGGAGAACGGGGGGGGGGTCTCTGCTGTTTGGGGAGTGGGCTTGGTTTCCAAAGCAAGTGGGGTTCGTGAGCCCCCCACCACCACCCCCAGCCTCTGCCTTCTCCCCTCCCAGGGATCAAGGAGAGCGTGTTCTGGGACGCCCCCCGTGGACCTCAACCCCGCCAAGACCTGCGACTACCAGTCCCTCTGCACCCCGTTTCAAGGACCTGCTGCTGTTGCCTGGTGAGCCCTGGGCTCCGGGGGGGGGGGGGACAGCAAAGGCCCCTTTTAGGTAGACAGACAGACATAGAGATAGACAGATAGACATATAAATAGAGGATAGATGATGATAGATGATAGAGAATGAGAGAGAGAGAGAGAGACAGACAGACAGACATAGAGAGATAGATAGATATAGATATAAATATAGATGATGATAGATGATAGAGAAAGAGAGAGAGACAGACAGATAGATAGATAGACAGACAGACAGACAGACAGAGAGATAGACAGATATAGATATAAATATAATGATGATAGATGATAGAGAATGAGAGAGAGAGAGGAGAGAGATAGACCAGACAGACAGACATAGACAGAGAGATAGACAGATATAGATATAAATAGAGGATGATGATGGATGATTCTCTATCATCCATCATCATCCTCTATTTATATCTATATAAGAGAGACAGACACGGAGAGAGAGATAGACAAATATAAATAGAGGATAGATGATGATGGATGATAGAGAAAGAAAGAGAGACAGACAGACAGACAGAGAAAGAGAAAGAGAGAGATATGAATAGAGGATAGATGATGATGGATGATAGAGAATGAGAGACAGAGAGAGAGAGAGAGAGAGAGATAAATAGAGGATAGATGATGGATGATAGAGAATGAGAAAGAGAGAGACAGACAGATAGACAGAGATAGACATAGATATGGAGATAGACAGATATAGATATAAATAGAGGATAGATGATGGTAGATGATAGAAAATGAGAGAGAGAGACAGACAGAGATAGATAGACATAGATAGAGAGATAGATATAGATATAAATAGATGATAGAGAAAGAAAGAGATAGATAGATAGACAGGTAGATAGATAGATAGATAGATAGATAGATAGATAGATAGATAGATAGATAGATAGATAGATAGATAGATAGATAGATAGATAGATAGATAGGCAGGCAGGCAGGCAGGCAGGCAGGCAGGCAGACAGACATAGAGATAGACATAAAAAGATAGATGATAGAGAAAGAGAGACAGACAGATACAGACAGAAATAGATAGATAGATAGACACAGAGATAGAGATACAGAGACAGATATAGATATAGATGATAGAATGAGAGAGAGAGGATAGACAGATATAGATATAAATAGATAGATGATAGATAAATGATATAGATAGACAGGAAGATAGATAAGATAAGACAGATATAGATATAAATAGATGATAGATAAATGATAGATAGATAGAGAGAGAGAGAGATGATAGACAGATATACAGACTGACTGACAGATTGACATAAAAAGTGGTGTGGAGTTGTCGTGTTTTTTGTTATTTCAGTGTCGGGCTTTTCTCTTCGTAACTTGCCTGAAGTCACTTAGACTGATTTGGGCCTTATCTGAAACAAATGAGAAATGAATCGAAACGCAGTGATAACAGGAAATGGAAACAGTCCTTTTTTTTTCTTTTAATGCGCACACACGCACAGAGAGACAAAATAAAAACCGAATTAATTCGAGGCCAACACCCCTCCTGAGACCCTCCTTTCCATGGGCAGCCCCTCCGGGGGCCACCTTCCTAACCATGTCCCCCCCTTCCACCCCGCAATCTCCCCCCAGACGCCTATTTCACCGAAGACCCCAAGCCGAGCCTTTGCTACTGCGAGTCGTGCCGCAAGCCGCGAGGGGACGAGGCCTACTACAAGCGGGGGGAGCCCCCCCGGGACTACGCCTTGCCTTTCGGGTGGTGCCGCTTCACCCTCAGGTACCTTTGGGGGCGCAGGAGGCCTGGGGGGACTTAACAGCCGTTCGTTTAATGCAGGGGTCTTCAAACTTGGCCCTTTGATGACTTGTGGACTCCAACTCCCAGAATTCCTCAGCCAGGGTGCCTGGTTGAGGAATTCTGGGAGTTAAAGTCCACAAGTCATCGAAGGGTCCTACTTCCCTCACACTGACTAAGGAATTCTGGGAATTGAAGTCCACAAGTCATCAAAGGGTCCTAGTTCCCTCACACTGGCTGAGGAATTCTGGGAGTTGAAGTCCACAGGTCATAAAACGGTCCTAGTTGCCTCACGCTGGCTGAGGAATTCTGGGAGTTGAAGTCCACAAGTCATCAAAGGGTCCTAGTTCCCTCACACTGACTAAGGAATTCTGGGAGTTGAAGTCCACAGGTCATGAAAGGGCCAAGTTGGAAGGCCTCTGGGTTAGGGTGTGGTTGGAGAGACTTCAACTCCCAGAATTCCTCAGGTAGCAACGCCAGCAAGGGAATTCTGGGAGTTGAAGTCCACAAGTCATAAAGGGGTCCTAGTTCCCTCACACTGGCTGAGGAATTCTGGGAGTTGAAGTCCACAAGTCTTTCAGCCATTACCAGGGCATTGAACAAAGTGACAGACGGCCATTTTGGATTCTTAGCGCTTCACGGTCCCGGGATCCAAATTTGGACCCTCGGCAACCAACTCGCCTTTACGACAGTCACAGTGTCCCGGGGTCACCTGGTTCCCCTTTTGCGGCCTTCTCATAAGCAACGGGGGGAAGCCAGATTCACTTAACAACCGTGTGACTGACTTAGCCCCTGCCGTGATTCGCTTAACGGTAGCCCTGGCAAGGGAGGTCGTAACATGGGCCAAATGGAATTTGCTCATCGGACGTCCCAAACGCCAGTCCCTGCAGGGATTCGCTTAAAAACGGAGGCAAGGGAGGTCATAAAGTGAGGCGGGACTCACTGAACGACCGGCTCGCTTAGCGACGGAAATTTTAGGCCACAAGTTGAGGATTCCCCGCATGAAGATGAGGCCGAGTTGATGAAGGCCTTTCCTTCCTTTTCACCCCCCCCCCAACCACCTCCCATTTTTTTTGTAGAACAAACCCCTGCTTGGAAGGGGCCAGCACCGCTAAGAAGTGGCACATGGCCTATCACGGGACGAGCGTCGGAGCCGTGCGCCGCATGTTGGATCAAGGGGAGTTGGTGCCGGGTAAGCAACAGCGCCCGTTGGCCCGAGGCACCAGGCCGGAAACCGGGAGGCCAGGAGTTCTAGTCCGGCTTTCGGCACAAAGCCGGCCTGGTGATCTTGAGCCGGCCAGTCTGTCTCAGCCCTCGGAAGGACACAATGGCCAATCCCTTCTGAAAAACTAAGGAGAAACTTCCTGACAGTGAGAACAATTAACCAGTGGAACTACCTGCCTCCAGAAGTGGTGAATGCTCCAACACTGGAAGTTTTCAAGAAAAGACTGGACAGCCATTTGTCCGAAATG
>JAKSXO010000081.1:376162-573662 GCA_024509115.1 Crotalus helleri
ATAGACACAGCAATTAACTACAGGGGGGGGAGCTGAATAGACCGGTAACACGGTCATTAGCCAAACGCTTGGAATCACAAAGACTATAAGAACGTGATTTCTCAATCCTGACTAGAACTCTGACGATGTCAGCAGACGCTGACAAAAGCGAAGTTTTTAAATACATTTTTAGTCTCGGTGATCTGTGTTTTAGTTTTTGAATATGAATGTACCCGAGTCTCGTATCTTCAAAACCATTTTAGATAAGACATAAATACACACACACACACAGACATTTCATTCCGATGCTTTAGCTAAGCACGTGTATCCGCCACTGCCCAGGGCTCTGCGCCCAGTGAACGGGCCGAGCCCGATGGGCCCGGGGCGCCTCCTCACCAGTATTTCTTCTCCGCTGTCGTATTTCTGTTCGATCTCCTTGCCCAGGTCTCCCTCAGGGAGACGCAGATCCTCCCGGACATCCCCGCTGTCCTGGAGCAGAGACAGGTAGCCATCCTGGATGCCAATGAGCTGCGACACAAGAGCGGAAGGGAGGAGAAACAACCCGACCGTGAGGACAAGTCACCAGTGGAACAGCTCCCCACAACCCACCGACCCCCCCCCAAACCCCAGGGCCTACCTACCTGGAAGTCATTTCTCTTGATGTTGGGGCACGTCCATGTTGTGAGTTGAGGGGCAGATATCTTCGTATTTTTTCCCAGTGAAGATGTCTATGCCGACGAGATGCACCTAGGATCCCAGCAGAGGGAGAGAACG
Organism: Crotalus helleri; assembly: GCA_024509115.1. Lineage (NCBI taxonomy): Eukaryota > Metazoa > Chordata > Lepidosauria > Squamata > Viperidae > Crotalus > Crotalus helleri. The sequence continues at coordinate 376,916 of JAKSXO010000081.1, forward strand.
GGCTCAGCACATTGCAGAGGGGGGAGGGGGGGTCCACATGGACACGGTCCACATGGGGGGGGAGGGAAGGAGGAAGAAGAAAAGGACTGTGGGGTCCTTGGTGCTCTCTGAGCTTGCAGACGTCTCTTGACCCAACTAGGGAACCTCATCAGTGCTAGAAGGGAGGGGGGTTGTGAGGAGGAGGAGGAGGAGAACTGTGGTCTCCTTGCAAGCATTTCATGACCCAACTAGGGAACATCATCAGTGCTAGAAGGAAGGAAGGAAGGAAGGAAGGAAGGCAGGCAGGCAGGAAGGAAGGAAGGAAAAGAAGGAAGGAAAGAATGAATGAATGAAGGAAGGAAGGAAGGAAGGAAGGAAGGAAGGAAGGAAGGAAGGAAGGAAGGAAGGAAGGAAGGAAGGAAGGCAGGCAGGCAGGCAGGCAGGCAGGCAGGCAGGAAGGAAGGAAAAGAAGGAAGGAAAGAATGAAGGAAGGAAGGAAGGAAGGAAGGAAGGAAGGAAGGAAGGAAGGAAGGAGAACTGTGGTCTCCTTGCAAGCATTTTCATGACCCAACTAGGGAACATCATCAGTGCTGAAAGGAAGGAAGGAAGAAAGGAAGGCAGGAAGGCAGGCAGGAAGGAAGGAAGGAAAAGAAGGAAGGAGGAAGGAAGGAAGGAAGGAAGGAAGGAAGGAAGGAAGGAAGGAAGGAAGACAGGCAGGCAGGAAGGAAAAGAAGGAAGGAAGGAAGGAAGGAAGGAAGGAAGGAAGGAAGGAAGGAAGGCAGGCAGGAAGGAAGGAAGGAAAAGAAGGAAGGGAAGGAAGGAAGACAGGCAGGCAGGAAGGAAAAGAAGGAAGGAAGGAAGGAAGGAAGGAAGGAAGGCAGGAAGGAAGGCAGGCAGGCAGGCAGGCAGGAAGGAAGGAAGGAAAAGAAGGAAGGAAAGAATGAAAGAATGAAGAAAGGAAGGAAGGAAGGAAGGAAGGAAGGAAGGAAGGAAGGAAGGAAGGAAGGAAGGAAGGAAGGAAGGAAGGAGGAGAACTGTGGTCTCCTTGCAAGCATTTCATGACCCAACTAGGGAACATCATCAGTGCTAGAAGGAAGGAAGGAAGGAAGGAAGGAAGGAAGGAAGGAAGGAAGGAAGGAAGGCAGGCAGGCAGGCAGGCAGGCAGGAAGGAAGGAAAAGAAGGAAGGTAAGAATGAAGGAAGGAAGGAAGGAAGGAAGGAAGGAAGGAAGGAAGGAAGGAAGGAAGGAAGGAAGGAGGAGAACTGTGGTCTCCTTGCAAGCATTTCATGACCCAACTAGGAACATCATCAGTGCTGGAAGGAAGGAAGGAAGGCAGGAAGGCAGGTAGGCAGGAAGGAAGGAAGGAAAAGAAGGAAGGAAGGAAGGAAGGAAGGAAGACAGGCAGGAAGGGAAGGAAGGAAGGAAGGAAGGAAGGAAGGAAGGAGAAGAACTGTGGTCTCCTTGCAGACGTTTCATGACTCAACTAGGGAACATCATCAGTGCAAGGAAGGAAGGAAGGAAGGAAGGAAGGAAGGAAGGAAGGAAGGAAGAAAGGAAGGAGAAGAACTGTGGTCTCCTTGCAGGCGTTTCATCACCCAACCAGGGAACATCATGAGTAAAAAAAGAGAGAGTGGGGTTTGCAGAGAGAGTGGGGTCCTTCCTCTCTGAATTTAATGGCTTTTCTGCAGACGTCTCTTGACTCAACTAGGGAACGTCCTCAGTGCCAGAAGGGAGTGGGGTTTGCAGAGAGGAGGAGGGGGGGGGAAAGCCAGCCCTGCGTGGCAAAGCATCTCCAAGGAGCCCCTTTCCAACAGCAGCACCACCACCACCCCCCCCCCGGCTGTCCTGCTCTCCCTTCTCCTCCCTCCCAGATTTTATTTTATAATGGAGGATTTTAATGTTTCACTGGGTTTACGTTATAAGCTGGCCAGAATCCCTGCAAATAAAATGTCATAACAGATAAAACTTTCAGGCATTCCAGCAGCATCCACACATCTTAAAAAAGTGGATGAGGTTGGACTATATGTCTCTGGGCCTGCTCCTCCTTTCCACAATCCCCCCTCCCTTCTAGCACTGATGATGTTACCTACTTGGGTCATGAAATGTCTACAAGAAATGCGTTGAGACCCCCAAGGACCCCACAATTCTCCTCCTCTTCCTCTCTTCTAGCCCTAGTCGGATCACAAAACGCCTGCAAGGAAACCACGAAGCTCAGAGAGCACCAAGGACCCCGGGATCCTCCTCCTTCCTCCCTCCTCTTCCTCCTCCTCGTCCTCCTCCTCCCCTCCACTCAGCAAATCCCCCCCTCCCTTCCTGGGGCAGTACAGCAAAGGCTACTATGCCCCCCGGGTGAGTCCTGCGCCGGGCCTTTGGGGCCCACCCACCCTATTTTGCATGGGGGGGAAGGAGGAGGAACAAAGGGCTGCCCTGGAAGATCAAGACCCCCCCCATTGTATGCATCTGGGAAAAGGTGCAGTCAGACCACGATCCCGAGCACTGATGATGTTCCCTAGTTGGGTCATGAGACGTCTGCAAGGAAACACCCAATTTCAGAGAGCCCCAAGGACCTATAGTTCTCTTCCTCCTCTTCCTTCCTTCCTTCCTTCCTTCCTTCCTTCCTTCCTTCCTTCCCTCCCTCCCTCCTCCTCCCCCCTTCTTCTTCTCTGCAAACCCCACTCCCTTCCAGCACTGATGATGTTCCCTAGTTGGGTCATGAAACGTTTGCAAGAAAACCACCCAGCTCAGAGAGCACCAAGGACCCCCATAGTCTTCCTTCCTTCCTTCCTTCCTTCCTTCCTTCCTTCCTTCCTTCCTTCCTTCCTTCCTTCCTTCCTTCCTTCCTTCCTTCCAGCACTGATGACGTTCCCTACTTGGGTCATGAAACAGCTGCCAGAAAACAAGCAAGCTCAGAGAGCACCAGGGACCCCACAGTCCTCCTCCACCACCTCCTCCTCCTCATCTCTGGAAACCCCACACTCCTTCTAACACTGACGATGTTCCCTAGCTGGGTCATGAAACGCCTGGAAGAAAACCACCCAGCTCAGAGAGCCCCAAGGCCCCCGGGGTCCTGCTCCTCTCCCCCTAGCACTGACGACGTCCCCCCTAGGCACACACACACACACACACACAAACACAGACACACGGGGCAAGGGGGAAGATGCCACTCAACGCGTGCCAACCCAGGCGCAACCAGGAGCGTCCCCAAGGGGAAAAAAAACCCCCTCCCGCCGCAGTTGTCAAAGCCTTCTGCCCCCCCCCCCTTTGCCGGGCACTTACTTTGGCGTGGCCGTGCTTGCCCGTCTTCGAGGTGGACATCTCCACAATCTTGCAGGGACGGCCCTTGAGCACCACAAAGCCGTTCTTGCGGAGGGCGGAGCACTGCATGGGAAAACGTGGCGGAGGCCCCGGCGTCCCCGGTCTCAAAGTCGAGGTCGTCAGCCATGGTGGATCAGGTGTTGTGGAAACCGCTGGTCGAAGAAGAGGAAGAGGAGGAAGAGAGAGAGGGGGGGGGGGAGAGAGAGAGAGGGAGGAAGAGAGAGAGAGAGGGAGGGGGAGAGAGAGAGAGAGAGAGAGAGAGAGAGAGAGAGAGAGAGAGAGAGAGGTAGGGAGAGAGAGGAGAGTCAGGACAACTGCTGGCCGGCTGCAATGAGAGACAAAGCCCGTCGGGGGAAAAGACGGAGGCGGAAACCCCGGGCACAGCAACCGCTTCCAAGGCCGAGGAGGAGAAACACACCCACGGGAAGTCGCCATACCCGCCGGTTGGCACGTCACAAGCACACAAGCGCACACCCCCGGCTCGCCAAGCTGCAGGAGCCGGAAAAGGAAAGGTATAAAATACAGGACGGTGCCCTGGGATGCATAGAAAGCAAAGGAGGGGAGGGTGTCTTCTTCAAGGTTGGGCCCTTTTAGGACTTCAACTCCCAGAATTCCTCAGCCAGCGTGAGATTCAATTCTGGGAGTTGAAGTCCACAAGAAGGGGTCCTTCAAATTCGGCCCTTTGATGACTTGCGGACTTCAACTCCCAGAATTCCTCAGCCTTTCGAACCTGGTCCGTTTTAAAATAGGGGGACTTCTACTCCCAGCTGGGGGATTCTGGGAGTTGAAGTCCAGCCATCTTTAAATGGTTAGGGCGGGGAGTGGGGGGGGGGTGTCTTCCAGCTTGGCCCTTGGATGACTTGTGGACTTTAACTCCCAGAATTCCTCAGCCAACGTGAGGGAACTAGGACCCTTTGATGACATGTGGACTTCAACTCCCAGAATTCCTCAGCCAACGTGAGGGAACTAGGGCCCTTTGATGGCTTGTGGACTTCAACTCCCAGAATTCCTCAGCCAGCGTGAGGGAACTAGGAGGCAACTGGACTTTGTTTTTCTTTGAAGGCGTTTCCCTTTTCCTCCAAGAAGCTTCTTCAGCTCTGACTTCCATTCCCCACCGTCCAGTCAGAGTCGAAGAAGCTTCTTGGAGCAGAAGTGAAATGCCTTCAAAGAAAAACAAAGTCCAGTTGCCTCCTAGTTCCCTCACGCCGGTTGAGGAATTCTGGGAGTTGAAGTCCACAAGTCATCAAAGGGCCAAGTTTGAAGGCCCCTGCAGCAACTGTGAGAGGGATCTCGGAGTCCTAGTGGACGATCCCTTAAATAGGAGCCAGCCGTGTGCTGCAGCTGCCAAAAAGGCCAACACAGTGCTAGGCTGCATTCACAGAGGGATTGAATCAAGACCACGTGAAGGGTTAATACCGCTTTACAAGGCCTTGGTAAGGCCACACTTGGAATACGGCATCCAGTTTTGGTCACCGCGATGTAAAAAAGACGTTGAGACTCTAGAAAGAGTGCAGAGAAGAGCAACAAAGAGGATCAGGGGACTGGAGGCTAAACATACAAGGGCTGCTGGAATTGGGTATGTCCAGTTTAACGAAGAGAAGACGACGAGGGGGGACAGGATAGCAGTCTTCCAGTATCTCAGGGGCTGCCCCAAAGAAGAGGGAGTCAAGCTTTTTTCCAAGGCGCCTGAAGGCAGGACGAGAAGCAACAGGTGGAAACTAATCAAGGAGAGAAGCAACCTGGAACAAAGGAGAAACCTCCAGACAATTAGAATTAACCAGTGGGACGACTTGCTTCCAGAAGTTGTAGGCACTCCATCACTGGAGGTTTTTTAAGGCTAGACAGTCACTTGTCTGAGATGGTGTAGGTTCTCCTGCTTGAGCAGGAGGCTGGACTAGAAGACCTCCAAGGTCCCTTTCCAGCTCTATTCTAATGAAAAGGACTAGGGGTGACATGAGAGCAGCATTCTAGTATTTGAGGGGCTGCCCCAAAGAAGAGGGGGGGTCCCCCCTATTCTCCAAAGCGCCAGAAGGCAGGACCAGAAGCAACGGATAGAAACGAATCGAGGAGAGAAGCAACCTGGAACTAAGGAGAAACCTTAGAACACTTAAACCAGTGGAACAGCCTGCCACCAGAAGTTGTGGGTGCTCCATCCCTGAAGCCTTTTAAGAAGAGACTGGATAACCCTTTGCCTGGGACTGTACAAAGTCTCCTGCTTGAGCAGGGGGCTGGATTGGAAGACCTTACCACATGCCGCCACAACTCAGCCCCAAATTTCCGTTCTTAAGTAAGGCATTCGTTAAGTCAATTTCTCGCCACAATTATTAAGCGACTCACTGCGGTTGTTGCGTTAGGAACACGGTGGTTCACTCAGGTCCGGCTTCCCCTCATGGACTTTGCTTGTCAGGTCACAAAAGGGGATCACATCACTCAGACACACACACACACACACACACACACGGACGCTGCGACCGTCATAAACATGAACCAGTTGCCAAAAGCCTGAATTTTGATCACATGTGTCACGACGGGAGGCCACGACGGTCGCCAATGTGAAAAACGGTCGTAAGCCATGCTTTTCAGCGCCGTTCTTGACTCTGAACGGTCACTAAACAAGCTGTTGGAAGTCCTGTAGCCCAGCTGCCTTTTGCAAAAAGCAACTTTGAGACCTCGATGACCGAGAAAATCTCCAGACATTTCTTTCGTCTATACCAGTGGTTCTCAACCTTTTTAATACCGCAAACCCCAACCGGTCGTAAGTCCAGGACTACTCAACCGGTCGTAAGTCGAGGACTACTCAATTGGTGCAGCACCGTTTGCAGAATGGGACTTTTGGCGGGCTCAGCAGGGCAGAGACAGCCTGGACAATTCCTATTGGCTTTGGAAAGCCAATAGAATTAGACTCTATTCAAGAGAGTCTCTTCTATTGGCTTTCAAAAGCCAATAGAATAAAAGGGAGGAGCACAGCTCAGGAAAAGGGGGGGAAAATGGCGGACTGCGTTGTTTGGCGACCCCCGTGAAATGGTCGTTCGACCCCAAATGGGGTCCCAACCCACAGGTTGAGAACCACTGATCTATACTAACTTTCTCTGCAGCTCTCAGTTCAGCTTGTAAGATTGCTTTCCAGGCGAGTCGTCAGGCCAAGATTTAGCAAAGATCAAGCCAGAATACTATTTCAACCACACCTTCCGCTCCTTGGACTCTCCCTGCTCTATTTTGGGATCCCCTGCTTCCCCGGTGGAAATGGATAAGGTTTTACAAGGCTTTCAAGCCCTGGATTCCATACGCCCCGAAGCCCCCCCCCCCCCGACAAATCCAAATTTCGGTCAAATATTCTTGCAAAACATGCCATTTTTAAAATCTGCCACTGCCGGAGAAAGCTCATTCAGCCTAGTTTTTGGTTTTGTTTTTTTGTTTTTAAACTTCCAACTTAGGTTTTAGCAAAAGACGGGAGACTTTACGCCCAAAAAAGAAAGGGGGGAAAAAAATCCACCTTCCCAACAGGCAAATAAGATCGATTGCTCCGTCAAGCAAAGAATCTTCCCTAAGGCTTGAAAGGTCGAAGAATAAACGGAGGGTAGAATTGGGGAAGCCCCCCTCCCCCCAACCCAATCACCCCAGTTGTTGGGAAGGGGGGGGGTCCAATAAAACCAGACCTACCCCCTCTGGAAAGGCATTTAAACCCTAGGCATCTCAGCTCTCTGGGAGGGGCTGCTGTGGAGGTGGGACAAAAGAGGGGCGGGGGGCACTCCGAGGGAAGGGGAGCCCCTTACACCACAGCTGGGAAAACCCAACTCCCTCCCTAAAAGTGCTGGCTGGAGATTCACCCTAACCTTAAAACACAAAGCTGACTGGGCTGCAGACAGACACAGCTGCTGGCTGCTTCCTCCACGCCGGCCCCCCACTCCCAGGAGCCCCCCCAAAGCACTCCTTCAACCGTGCAAGACATCAGCTGCCCCATCTCCTGCAAAAGCTACCCCAACCTGGTGGAGAAGAGGAGGAGGAGGAGGAGAACTGCCTGCTTCCCTGCAGACTGACAGCGGCTCCTTTAAATGGTCGTCAAAGCGGTAGTAGTGGTGGTGGCAGCCCTCCCTCTGCCACAGCTGGAGCCACCGCACGAAGGGCCACGTGCTTCCGATTTTGTGTGTGCTGCAGCCCGGGAGCCAAGGGGAGAAAAAAGGAGGGGAGGCAGGAAGTTTGCACCCACTTTGCTAGAGAGAGAAAGCAGGAGAGAAAGGGAGAGAAGGAGAGCAAGGCGGCAGCCCTCCGGTCCACATGTCTGGAGGGAGCCTCCCCTCGGCGCTTGCCAACCCGAAGCATGATTCAGCTAAGCTGCCACTGCGGAGAGCCAGGCTCCACCATGTGACCGGCTCGGAGGTTGGGGAAAAGGGGGGGGGGTAGGAAGGAAAGGAGAAGCCACATTTAGGCGGAAAGGACCCCTCTCTCGGTCTTGAGGGGGGCCCCCCCCACCGTCCCAAGCTGCTACAATCACCAAATCTTGGGGGGGCCGAATGTATCCCGAGAAAAGGCTTCTGCACATGTGCTCCCCCAAGACTCCCGGCAGGAGCAGATATCCTGCCCCCCCCCGTGCCTAAAAAGTCTGCTCCGAGTTCAAATCCAGCTCCTCTCACCTATGGGGGGGGGAGGAAGGAACCCCCCCTCCCTCCTCACCTGATCTAGGTAGCCACGGAGGTAACAGGCGCAGCTAAGTTAGGAAGGTGAACTCCCCAAGGGCGCGTTGCACGGAACCAACCCCAAAGAGGGGGGAAAGGCGACTGTGAACATTTCGAAACCCACCTTGGTGGACTTCGACTCCCAGAAATTGCTGGTCTGGGGAATTCTGGGAGTTGAAGTCCACAAGTCTTTTTTTTTTAAAACAAAAAAAAGGCAGCCCCTGCTTTACAGCCTGAAAAGGGGGGGGGGTTGTGCTCCCAGCCTGGAGGAAAAGTTCAAATCCAGCCGTCGCCCTTTTGTTCTTTTGCGCCAGCGTCGCCATCCAGAAGTTCTGCTCCTATTTGTCCCCCTCCCCAAAAAAAGAGTCACCTGTCTCCCCCCCCTCAAGGGCCTGACCCCCCCCCCAAGTTGCAAAACAAAGCCGCCTTCCCAAATGCCAAGCCCTTCCAACCCACCCACCCCACTTCGCTTCCCGCCGGGCTCCCCTCACCCCCCCCCCTCAATCAGGGGAGGGGCCTGGCGGGCCTTCCCTTTAAAGGGCAACCATGTGGTCTCCCTTCCCCCTCCCTCCCTCCCTCCTCCCCCCCCCCACCCCATTAAAGTAAGTCACACAACCGGCTCCACTGGGCGTAAGAAATTCTCTTATTGGGGGGGGGGGTTTGCACAAGCCACAAGCAAACCACCAAGAGGGGGGGGGGAAAGAAAGCAAAAGGGAAAAAGAAACTAGCCAAGCTTTAACATTGGGGAAAGGCGGCCAGGCTGGCGGGGGGGGGGAACAGAGCGGAGCCCTATTTGGGTCTGGGGGCGGCAGGAGGGGGGGTTGACTCTGAAACCCCCCCTGAACCCCCCCCAGGTGCCTCTCGCCCCCCCCCGGATGGCTTCTCCCCAGTTTTGGGGGAGGGGGCGCCTCCAATCAGGACCCCCCCCAGGGGTCAAGGCAGGACACGCTCCCTTTAGCCCCCACCCCGCACAAAGCCGGGTAGCCCCCCCCCACCGTGGGGTCTGGGGGCTGCCACTGAGAGAGCCCCCCCAACCCCCCCTTCCCAGGGCCCTGCGGGACTACAGAGCCCATCAGGCGCCGCCCCCCCCCACCGAGCCAGCACACGTGGACCCCGCCAACTTTCCTCCCCGGAAGAAGCCCCCCCCCTCCTCCTTCTCCTCCTCCCCAAGGCTTCCCCGCCCAGCGCAGGCCCCGGCCTGGCTCCGCACCACGCGAGCGGCGGCGGCTGTGGCTGCCGCCTCTTCCTCCGCCGCCGCCGGGCCACGCGGGGGCGGCCTCGGGGGCGCGCGTGCACGCGCTCGCGGCCGCCCCCCCCCCTCTTCCGGCCTTTCGCCCGCCTCCTCCCCCCCCCCCGCGCGCCGCCTCGGCGACTCACCCGCCCGCGAGCTCAACCGCCGCCGCCGCCGCCGCCCGCCGCTGCCTGCTGCAACCCAGCCCGCAGTGCGCACGCGCACTTATCGCCTCCGCCTCCGCCTCCTCCCCTTTTCGCGCTCGCGCCCCGTCGCCGCACGCGCACTGGCGGCGAACGCCCAGCCCAAAGCCGGGGGGAGGGAGGGGGAAGAGGGGGAGGAGCCTGGTCGCGCGCGGCGCCTGCGCCACAGGGGGAGCCCGGCCGGTTCCGAGCGGAGAGAAGCGACGCCGCGCATGCTCCGCGCCTGGGAGGGGGGGAAAGGGCGGAGAGGGGGAAAGAAAAAAAAAAAGAGCACGAATCGTCAGTGCGCATGTGTTCCAAATCCCGAACTAGGAAACGTCCTACTACTTCACCAGGCGGGCGTTGCGTTCAGGCAGCGCGCAGGCGCGAGGAGCGGCCTTCTTCTTCCCTCCCCCGCCCCCCGCGGCCATTTGCTGGAGAGCACGCATGCTCCTAGGCCCCGCACGCCTCGCGTTTGGCGGCCTGCGCGGACGCTCCCCCGCCCGCCCGGCGCGCGGACGCCCGCGAAAGCGCATGCGTGCCTCGGCTTGCGGGAGGCCGGACTCTTCCTCACCCCTGTACCACCGAGTGTGCGTGCGAGCGGCCCAGAGCGGCACGCCCAAAAGGCTTGTTCCCCTAACCACGCGGGCCTCGGAGGCCATCTTGGCCGGGCCGCGGCCGCCATGGTTGCTACGGCAACGGCCGCGGCCTCCATTCCACGCCGATCCCGAACGGAAAAAAAAAAATATATAAACTAGGACTTTGGGATGAACGATAGGAGTCTTTTTTCTGAACGGGACGCCAGACCCGTCACTATTGAAGCCAACCCTTCCTTACCCGACTCGGTGCCTGCCGATAGCCTGGACTCCAAGTCCCATGCTTCCCAGCCGAGAGACAGCAGAGGCCTATGGCGTCGCGAGGGGGGGCGGGGGGCGCCGACAGGAGTTTCTGGAGCCCAGTTAGGCCTGGACCCTACTGCTCTGTGGCTGTGGCTCTCAAAGGGGCTTGGACTACAAAACCTATGCTCCCCGGCTGAAGGCGTGCATTAGGGTGCTGGGAGTCGGGGGGACCCCCCGTGCCCTCCAATGGGATCAGCAGCCTGAGTAGCATCCTGGCTGGGAGAAGCCAAAGCTTTTGGAGGCCAGGAAGGGAGTGGGGAGGCTATTAATAATAATAAAGTTGGAAGGGACCTTGGAGGTCATCTAGTCCAACCCCCTGCTCAGGCAGGAAACCCTATACCATTTCGGACAAAATGGCTTTGGGGGGGGCAAATATTGCCCCCCAAGTCATACTTGTTACCCTCAAGATGGGCAGGGGTCTCTCCCTTGCCCCATGCCCCTCTTTTTCCCCCCAAAAAAATCAAGCTTCATTCAGGCCATGTTCTCCCAGCCCTGCCCGCCTCGCAGGGTTGTTGTGGGGAAAATAGCAGGAGCGAGGAAGATGACTCAAATCATTTTATTTGATTGATTGTTGTCCCCAGGGAGTGTGGGGGGGTTTACTTTTTATTTTTATTTTTTACTGTCTGTCTATTGGGCTTTTTACTTTTTGTGAACCGCCCATATTCAGAGAGCGCGGGGGCTTTCCTAGAAATTATCTAAATAAATATTTATTTATATTCTCTAAATAAATACTTATTTATTTATCGTATGGCACGCTGGCGTTGTGTTTCAGTAAAAAAAAAAGGAATGCAGGGGCAACAATGCAGAAGGCAGAAAGCCAAATCTGAAGTCTTAAATGGGAAGATTACAAGCCTATATCTAAGTTGCAAACACGTATATTTTTTATTTCATTTTGTTACGGCCAAATCCTGGTAGTTTTTCACCTAACATGACCCCAGGACACTGCAACCGTCATAAATACGAGTCAGTTGCCAATCATCCAAATTTTGATCTCACTGTGGGGGTGCTGCAATGGTCATAAGTGTGAAAAATAGTAGTAAGTCCCTTTTTTCAACGCCGTTGTAACTTCGAACAGTCCTTAAACAAACGTGTAAGTTGAGGGCTACCTATAATAACAATAAATCTAAATAAATAAAAAAATAGATATGCTCGCCCCTCTGAGTTACTTTATAAAAATGCAATAAATGAAATTGTCTTTGGCACCAGGAACATGTTGCTTCTATACCAAGACACTCCGTGGCGCCACGGTTCAGGCCGTGTCTTCATTCTCATCCTGTTGCCCCTCTAAATAATGGAGCATGTCTAAAGTACAGGTGGAAAACCAGGACCAGCCTAGAGTGTGCAGAGTATCTGGACAGCAGAGGGCAGAACGTACCAGCCAGCCCCGTACAAAGTACAAGCCACCAGTCATGTTCTGCCAACACACTTTGTGTGTGTGTGCCCTTCAGTATACATTGTGTGTGTGGCCAGCAGAATTGGGATAATTGAATAAACCACAGTTTGCCATGCAAACTAGAATTGAGAAGAGAAGAGAATAATGATTAGAATAGAATAGAATAATAAATAGAGTAGAATAGAATAGAATAGAGTAGAATAATGATTAGAATAGAATAATAAATAGAACAGAAATAGAATAATGATAACAATAGAATAGAATAATGACAATAGAACAGAATAGAGTAGAATAGAATAGAATACTAATAAGAATAGAATAGAAATAAAATAGAATAATGATTAGAATAGAATAGAAAAATACAACAGAAATATAATAATGATAAGAGAATAGAATAGAATAGAATAGAATAGAATAGAATAGAATAGAATAGAATAGAATAGAAGAATGAGAATAGAATAGAAGAATGATTAGAATAGAATAGAAAAATAGAACAGAAATAGAATAATGAGAATAGAATAGAATAGGAATAGAATAGAATAGAATAGAATAGAATAGAATAGAATAGAATAGAATAGAATAGAATAGAATAATGAGAATGAGAATAGAATAGTGATTAGAATAGAATAGAAAAATAGAATAGAATAATGATAATTGAATAGAATAGAAATTCCTTATTGGCCAAGTTTAATTTGTCTCTGGTGCAGAAGCTCTCAGCGCTGGCTGAGGAATTCTGGGAGTTGAAGTCCACAAGTTATCAAAGGGCCACGTTTGAAGACCCCTGCTCTAAGTCGCTGGTTCTCAAGGGCAGCCACTTAAAGATGAATGGACCTCAATTTCAACTGCCCTGCCAGCACTGAATTATGGGAGTTGAAATCCACCCGTCTTCAAGTGGCCATGGTTGAGACACACGGCTGCTACACATCCTATTCACCTGGTGGGAGGGGTCTTTAGGGATCCACCTGGAGGGAGGGGGGTTCTTTCACTTTCACTTTTAATTCACCCACAGGTTCTCTCCTCTTTCAGTCTGCAACTCCCATTAAAGCATGCTGGACGTCTCTACCTGAAGCTCAGCTGGGAAGGGACTTTGTGGGGATTTAAATAAAGAGAATATTGGCAGCTCAAGGTGGAGTTGAGTTGAACTGTGGGGTCTTGGGTGGACCCTGAGCCGGATGTTTTCATTGCAGATGTTTCTTGACCCAACTAGGGAACATCATCAGTGCTAGAAGGGAGAAGGAGGAGGAGGACCGTGGGGTCCTTTGGTGCTCTCTGAGCTTGGCGGTTTTCTTGTAGACATTTCCTGACCCAGCTAGGTAACAACATCAGGACTAGAAAGGAGTGGGGTTTGTGGAGAAGAGAAAGGAGGAGGAAGGGAGGGAGGGGGGAGGAGATTAACCAATGGAACAGCTTGCCACCAGAAATCGTGGGCGCTCCATCACTGGAAGTTTTTAAGAAGAGGCCAGGCAGTCGCTTGTCTGAGATGGTACAGGGGGCTGGACTAGAAGACCTCCAAGGTCCCTTCCAGCTTCTATTCTATTCTATTCTATTCTATTCTATTCTATTCTATTCTATTCTATATTCTATTTTATATTCTACTCTGTATTCTATATTCTATTCCCGTGGTGGCGAACCTATGGCATGGGTGCCAAAGGCGGCACTCAGAGCCCTCTCTGTGGGCACGCGCACCGTCGCCCCAGTTCTAGGCCTTCAGCTGGTTTTATAAAACCTTTTCGCTTTAGGCCTCCGTCGCCATGTACACACACAAAAAAAAGCTTCAATCAGTCAATTTCAGCTTCTCGCGGGGGGAAAAAAAGATCTTGCAAAGTTGGAATTGATTGATTGAACTTTTTAGTCCCACCCAGTCTGCCGTTACCACCGCAGCTACGCGCACCCAATGGGCCACACCCACCCAATGGGCCACACCCACCCAGCACCCAACGATGCATAAGTGGGTTTTGGGTTGAAGTTTGGGTACTCAATCTCTAAAAGGTTTGCCATCACTGGAATAGGGTTTCCTGCCTGAGCAGGGGGTTGGGCTAGAATAGATGACCTCCAAGGTCCCTTCCAACTTCTATCATTGTTGTTGTTGTTGTTGTTGTTATTATTATTATTATGAAATGGTGTAGGGTTTCCTGCCTGAGCAGGGGGTTGGACTAGATGACCTCCAAGGTCCCTTCCAACTTTATTTTACTATTGTTGTTGTTGTTGTTGTTGTTATTATGAAATGGTGTAGGGTTTCCTGCCTGAGCAGGGGGTTGGACTAGATGACATCCAAGGTCCCTTCCAACTTTATTTTTATGATTATGATTATGATTATGAAATGGTGTAGAGTTTCCTGCCTGAGCAGGGGTTGGACTAGATGACCTCTAAGGTCCCTTTCAACATTATCATTATCATTATTATTAAGTTGAATGTGTGAATGGGACACACAACACAAGCAACTGTATATATATATATATATATATATATATATATATATATATATATATATATATATATATATATATATATATATATATATATATATATATATATATATATATATATATATATAAAATATTTTATTAATTTTCCATTTGAGTATTTATAAAGCAGCATGGTGACCAGCTTAGTCAATAGTTCAAGAACAAAATCCTTAGTGCAAATCTCAGGTTACAACATCACATATTTCTTCTCTTTTTCCCTTCACATTCACTATCTGATATTCAAGCGAGTACATTTCTAATTACATCCACTCCATAAGCCATTATTGCATTTACCAATAGATTTTTGGCTTATACCTGTCTTAATTACATTCAATCTTCACAAATGATCCCTATCCTGTTATTAATTTTACATCATTTTTAGTTTCTCATCCATATTCCAATTTAACCTTTAATGTCCATACTTTTCAGACTTCGGGTCACCCAGATTTTTCCCTTATCTCCATAACAAACTATAATATCCAAAACACACATTTTATCTATTGGAACACGATCTTGTTCTACTTCCTAAGAGTTATCTATTTCCCACCATATTAAATCATCGACTTAATAATACAATATCCGCTACACAAGCCACTTTGGACTCCCAGCGTCCAGAGGCAAGGAAATGGCGTGTCCCCAACTGACCAAGCTGCTTTTCTAATTTTTTTCCCTACTCAGGGAACACCACACCCTCCTGGGTTAATGGTTATCCAGACAAACAAGCTGGCTGGACTTTTACCTGGCCAAAATCACCCCAAAGGAGATTACGATACATAGTGGGGGAGGAAGCAAATAAATAAATTAAAAAATAAATACATTTTAAACCTTCATTTCCCACCCCCCCTCTCTTTTAATGCTCTCTTCCTAACCCTGTTACATTAGCCTTAATTTATGTTGGCTTTGCTGGGGAGAAAAATCAGGTTGTATTTAGAAGTGCAAATATCTTGGTTTACAGCAGGCCTGGGAGAGGAAGACTCATGGACTGCAACTCCCAGAATTCCCCAGCCAGCCCCATGCTGGCTGGGGCATTCTGGGAGCTGAAGTCCACAAGTCTTCAAAGCTGTCAAGCTTTGCAATCAGCTACATTTCTGAAAAAGAATGAAGAATGAAGGCAGGCATCTGGCTCAGAGACGGTCGAAGTTCATTTTCCACTCCAGCTAGTCCTCATTTAGTGACCGATGTTAGAACAGCCCTGAAACAAGCAACTGACGGCCGTTTTTCACCCTTACGACTGTCACAGCGTCCCTGTGCTCACCTGGTCAACTACTCAGACATTTGGCATTTATAAAGTTGGAAGGGACCTTGGAGGTCATCTAGTCCAACCCCCTGCTCAGGCAGGAAACCCTATACCATTTCATATTTATGACAGTCGCAGCGTTCCTGGGGGTCACATGACCCCCCCTTTGGCGACCTCCTGACAAGCAAGGGGAAGCTGGATTCACTTAACGACCGTGCTCCTAACTTAACAACTGCAGTGTTTCACTTAACAACAAGACAGGTCATAAAGCGGGGCCAAAACTCTCTTTGCAACTGTCTTGTTTAGCAACCTACGGCTCAGCTGTAGGTCACAAGCCGAGGTCAGCCCTAAAGCCGTCCAACGCACGAAGGCTCTATTTTGTCAGCAACTCCCAGGCATTTTGGCTGGGGTCTCATCCAGCCCGAAACTTGCAAAAGTTGAGAAAAAAGAGAATTTCACGCCAGGATGACTGGGGGAGTTCCACGCGAGGCCGAATCAAGCCCAGTTTTGGCGGGGTGGCGCATTCCGACGACCCCAGGTCCCGAAACGGGACGGATCCGTGCAAGCGTGTTCGTGTGAACGCAGCGCGTTCGAAGCGCTTCACGGGACCCGGAGGCGCCGCCCCTCTTCAACCGGGGTCTCTACTCGTAAGTAAGCCCCGCCCCCGTCCCCGCCCGCTCTTCCCCCGCCCCTTCGCAGGCCACCCCCGACCCAACTTTTTTGAAGGGAAAAGCGGCACGGCGAGGCCATCCGATCGAGCCCAGCTCCGGCCCACGGGGGTGGGGAGGGGGCGTGGCCGTGCCAATGCACGTAAATCGATGCAAACGCGAGGAAAGACACGCGAATGCACGCGTACGCAGGCAAACACGAGGAAATGCACGCGAAGAGGAGAGAGGATTTGTAGATCCGGATTTCTGGGCTGGGGGTGCTCGGCTGCTTTCTCGCAAGCTGTTGGGCGCTGAGGGTCGCGGACGCCCCACCCGCGGGAAAAAACTCTGGGGTAGTGGGGATGGGGGTGCCTAGCTGGGTCATGGAACGTCTGAGAGGGAACCACCAGGTTCAGACAACACCAGGGACCCCAAAGCCTTCCTCTTTCTCCTCCTCCTGCTCCCCCCAAACCTCCCTCCCTTCTAGCACTGATGATGTTCCCTAGCCGGGCCCCGAAACGTCTGCCAGAAGACTCCCCCCATGCCAAGCTCAGAGAGTACCCAGGACCCCACAAGTCCTCCTCCTCTTCCTCTTCCTCTTCCTGCCCCCTCCTCCTGCAAACCCCCGCCCCTTCCACCATTCATGATGTTCCCTAGTCAGGTGCTGAAACGTCTGCCTGAAGACCCCCGCTCAAAGCTCAGAAAGCCCGGAAGACCCCCACAGTCCTCCTCCCCCCCCCCAAACCTCCCTCCCTTCTAGCCGTGATGATGTTTCCTAGTCAGGTGCTGAAACGTCTGCCTGAAGACCGCCCACCCCCAAGCTCAGAGAGCCCCCAGACCCCAGAATCCACCTGCTCCCTCTCCCCCTCCTCCTCCTCCTCCTCCTCTCCTCCCCCTGCCTGAAGACCCCCCCCCGCCAAAACTCAGAGAGCAGGCAGGACACCACAGCCCCTCCCATCTCCTCCTCCTCCACAACCCCCCTCCCTTCTGGCACTGATGATGTGCCCTAGTTGGGTCACGAAACGTCTGCAAGGAAAAACCCCCAGCTCGCCCAGGACCCCACAGTCTTCTTCCCCCTCCTCCTCCCCCTCCTCCTCCTCTCCACACATCCCACTCCCGTCAAACATTGATGATGTTCCCTAGTTGGGTCATGAAACGTCTGCAAGGGAAAAAAACCCCAGCTCAGAGAGCACCCAGGACCCCACAGTCTTCCTCCTCCTCCCCCTCCCCTCCCCCTTCTCCTCCTCTCCGCACATCCCACTCCCGTCTAGAACTGATGATGTTCCCTAGTTGGGTCATGAAACGTCTGCAAGAACCCCCCCCCAGCTCAGAGAGCACCAAGGACCCCCACAGTCGTCGTCCTCCTCCTCCACCTCCTCCTCCTTGCAAACCCCCCACCCTTCCACCATTCATGATGTTCCCTAGTCGGGTCCCGAAACGTCTGCCTGAAGACCCCCCCCCCCCCCGTCTAAAGCTCAGAAAGCAGCGAAGCCCCTACAGTCCTCCTGCCAACCTCCCTCCCGCTAACCCGGATGACGCTCCCTAGTCGGGCCCCGAGACGTCTGCCAGAAGAAAGACCCCCCCACCCCCACCCCAAAGCTCAGAGAGCCCCCCCTCCCCTCTCTTCCCCCCTCCCTCCCTCCCTCCCTCCCTCCCGCCGTCCGGGCTCCGCTCGGGCAGGCAGCCCCACCTGCAGCTGCCCCCCCCACGTGGGGGGCGCCCCACACCTGGTCGGGGCGGGGCGGGCGGGCGGCCAATGGGGCGGCGCGGGGGGCGTGTCCGGGCGGGGCATAAAAGGCCAGGTAGCGGCCGGTAGTGGGCGGCGGCGGCAGGCGATTGGCGGGCGCGCGCGTGGGCGAGGGGCCGGCGGGAGCGGCCGTTGCTGATTGGGCGGGGGCGGCGCGAGGAGCGAGGGTGTGTCCCCGGGCACGAGGCGCGGGTTCGGCGGCCGGAGCAGCAGCGGCGGCGGCGGCGGCGGAGGCACCAACGGGCGGCGGCGGCGGCGGCGGCAGCACCGGCGCGGGGATGCTGAGCGAGGCGGAGAGCGGCGGGGCCCTTCCCGCCACCGGCGAGATTCCCGCGGGGGAGCCCGCGGCCGGCGTGGCCAAAGCGGCGGCGCCCACCGGGGGCGTCCCGGCTCGGAGCCAGGCGGCCAAGCGCGTCCTAGGTGAGGGGGCGGGGCCGCGGGAGGAGCCGTTGCCGGGGGGGGGGAGAGAAGGAAGAAGGAAGGACGCGGGGCGGGGGGGGGCGGAGACCCTCGCGTGGGCGGTCGCCCGGACTACAGGTCCCATCGTCCGGAGGGACGGCAGGCCAGCTTTTCTGGCCACCGCTGCGGCTGGGCGTGATGGGCTTTTCCCGGGTGGGGGAGGACTACAGGTCCCATCGTCCGGAGGGACGGCAGGCCAACTTTCTGGCCACCGCTGCGGCTGGGCACGATGGGCTTTTCCCGGGTGGGGGAGGACTACAGGTCCCATCGTCCGGAGGGACGGCAGGCCAGCTTTCCTGGCCACCGCTGCGGCTGGGCACGATGGGCTTTTCCCGGGTGGGGGAGGACTACAGGTCCCATCGTCCGGAGGGACGGCAGGCCAGCTTTCCTGGCCACCGCTGCGGCTGGGCGTGATGGACTTTTCCCGGGTGGGGGAGGACTACAGGTCCCATCGTCCGGAAGGACGGCAGGCCAGCTTTTCTGGCCACCGCTGCGGCTGGGCACGATGGGTTTTTCCCGGGTGGGGGAGGACTACAGGTCCCATCGTCCGGAAGGACGGCAGGCCAGCTTTTCTGGCCACCGCTGCGGCTGGGCACGATAGGTTTTTCCCGGGTGGGGGAGGACTACAGGTCCCATCGTCCGGAGGGACGGCAGGCCAGCTTTTCTGGCCACCGCTGCGGCTGGGCACGATGGGTTTTTCCCGGGTGGGGGAGGACTACAGGTCCCATCGTCCGGAAGGACGGCAGGCCAGCTTTTCTGGCCACCGCTGCGGCTGGGCACGATAGGTTTTTCCCGGGTGGGGGAGGACTACAGGTCCCATCGTCCGGAGGGACGGCAGGCCAGCTTTTCTGGCCACCGCTGCGGCTGGGTGTGATGGGCTTTTCCCGGGTGGGGGAGGACTACAGGTCCCATCGTCCGGAGGGACGGCAGGCCAGCTTTCCTGGCCACCGCTGCGGCTGGGCGTGATGGGTTTTTCCCGGGTGGGGGAGGACTACAGGTCCCATCGTCCGGCGGGACGGCAGGCCAGCTTTTCTGGCCACCGCTGCGGCTGGGCGTGATGGGTTTTTCCCGGATGGGAGAGGACTACAGGTCCCATCGTCCGGAGTGGCGGCAGGCGAGCTGGCTGGCCGTCCGCTGCGGCTGGGCGTGATGGGTTTTTCCCGGCGCTTGTCCGGACTGGCGGGTATGGGCTGGCGCAGGATTATAGGTCCCGTCGTCCGGAGGCGTGGGAGGTGAGCTTTCTGGCCACGCTGCGGCTGGGCATGATGGTTTTTTTCCCGGCGCTTGTCCGGACTGGCGGGTGGGAAGTGGGGGCGCCGCAGGAGTCCCATCATCCGGAGTCGCCGCAGGTGGGCTCTCTGGCCGCCGGCTGGGCATGATGGGTTTTCACGCCGCTTGTCCGGACTGGCGGGTGGTGGCGCAGGACTACAGGTCCCATCAGTCGTGGGAGGTGAACTTTCAGGCAGCCGGCTGGCCATGATGAGTTTTTCAGGGCGCTTTTCCCAACTGGAGGGTCTGGACGGGGGGGGGGCGTCACAGGACTCCAGTTCCCATTTCCAGCCACGCGGAAGGTGGGCTTCGGAGCAGCCAGAGCACGCCTCTATCCTCGGGACTGCGCGGCTGGGCATGATGGGTCGCGGGGCAGCCGCGGGAGTTTTCTCGAACTGGAGGAGGGGGGGGGGGCGGCGCGGCGCAGGACTACAGTTCCCATTTCCAGCCGCGCGGAGGGTGGACTTTCTCGAGGAATCGTGCTGACTTCGGGACTGCGCGGCTGGGCATGATGGGCGGCGGGGTAAGCCGCGGCGGCTGGTTTCCCGGACTGGCGAAGGGGAGGCGGGGAGGAACAGTCCGGGGAGGGGGGAGAGAAGGGGGAGGGAGGCCGGGGGTCCCGCTGAAAACTGGAACTTGCGCTGCGCTTGGGGGGGGGTCTTTCTTGCTCCGAATTGCACCGATTCGCTTGCTTTTTGGAGCAAGCCTTAGTCCCCCGAGCCCCCTCCCCTAATTCCCCAGCGTGGGGTCCGCAATGAGCGGGTGGCAGGTGCTCTCACGTGTCTGGGAGTTCCAGAGGCTGCTAAGACTCCCCCAGCTACCAAGAGGCCAGGATATCAACAGCCAGCCCGGAGGAGTTCTCCCGGTGTCCTTGACCAGGATGATGGGCTCCAGCTGGCCTTGGGGGGGGGCAGGGGGAGGAAAATGGCTCCAAAACTAGCAGCTCTTTTTTCGGGGGGGGGGGCACAGAAAGGTCCTTTGGCCAGTGTCACCAGTCTTCTCTCTTTCTTCCCTGACCCCCCCCCCCCTCGGCTTCCAGCCACCCAGGTACAGGGCACTGTGAAGTGGTTCAACGTCCGCAATGGCTATGGATTTATAAACAGGTGAGCTTTCTCCCTCCTGGAAGGTGTAAAAAAAAACAAAAACCTTTTAACTGGGAGGGGTTTTATTTTATTTTATTTTATTTTATTTTATTATTTTATTTTATTTTATTTTATTATTTTATTATTTTATTTTATTATTTTATTATTTTATTTTATTTTATTTTATTTTATTTTATTTACAAAGCCTCCGGGTCAGGGGGGGGTCTTCTAACTCAGCCACTCCCACCATTCTGGGAGTTGAAGTCCACCAGTCTTAAAAGTGGCCACGTTTGAAGACCCCCCCCCCCAACCTGGTCTGGATGGACATTATCTTTGCTTGTCTTGCAATGGGGAGGGGAAGGTTTAAAGAAAAAAAAAACAACCACAAAATTCAACATGGTTTAATCATGGTTAATTAAGCCAATTGTTGGCCATGTTCAGCTGTTAACTTTGGGGGTCCAATGAAGAAGCCAGCCAGGAGATTCTCTCCATTGGGGTGGTTCTTTGTAACAAGCTGGCCTTCCTTGGTGGGGGAGGGTGTGTGTGTGTGTGTGTGTGTGTGTTATAATTCAAGATGGGGCCCGATCCCCCCGGGGGTTTTGGCATTTCTACCCCTACTGTGGTCACGGCGTGGGTCAAGCCTAAATTAACTCCCAAAGGCGGCTTGTCTGCAGAAGCTGGGAGCTCCTACTTCGTGTCAACTTCCTTCTCCTGGGGAGAAAAGCAACTGAGTCAGGAGACCAAAGTTTACCTGGCAAAGGTGACGGCTGGTCAGATGACCTGCTATCGTTGTTGTCGTTTTTTCCCACCCCCAGTTTGTGTGGTTTGTGAAAGCTGGCTTGCTGGGCTGCCCTGCCAGAGAGACCAATGTTTGTCGGAGGTGGCCTTAAGCAAACAGCTAGCCCGGCCAAGTTGGAATAGCCGGCAGGCCTTATCTCTGGGGCCTGTCCTTGTACCAAGATGTCCCCTTGGGCTGCTCTGCCTATGCTTTAGGGAAGGGGCGAAGCGCCCCAGGCCCCTGTGCCCTGCTTTTGGGACCAGGCTGATGGGACCAGGCTTCCAGCAAAGTCACAAAGTTCTCCTTCCCTGGGGTCCTTGGTGCTCTCTGAGCTTGCTGGTTTTCTGGCAGACGTTTTAGGACCCAGCTAGGGAACATCATCAGTGCTAGAAAGGGGTGGGTGGGTTTGCAAAATGGAAGGAGGAGGAGGAGGAGGAGGAGGAGGAAGAGGAGGAAGGCAAAGGAGAGGGGGAGGGGGACTGTGGGGTCCATGATGCTCTCTGAGCTTGGTGATTTTCTTGCAGACGTTTTAGGACCCAGCTAGGGAACATCATCAGTGCTAGAAGGGGGTGGGTGGGTTTGCAAAA
This sequence comes from Crotalus helleri, assembly GCA_024509115.1. Lineage (NCBI taxonomy): Eukaryota > Metazoa > Chordata > Lepidosauria > Squamata > Viperidae > Crotalus > Crotalus helleri. Next base: position 398,859 of record JAKSXO010000081.1, read on the forward strand.
TGGGAGGAGGAGGAGGAGGAAGGCAAAGGGGAGGGGGAGGGGGACTGTGGGGTCCATGATGCTCTCTGAGCTTGGTGATTTTCTTGCAGACATTTTAGGACCCAGCTAGGGAACATCATCAGTGCTAGAAGGGGGTGGATGGGTTTGCAGAATGGAGGGAGGACAAGGAGGAGGAGGAAGAGGAGGAAGGTAAAGGGGAGGGGGAGGGGGACTGTGGGGTCCATGGTGCTCTCTGAGCTTGCTGGTTTTCTTGCAGACGTTTTAGGACCCAGCTAGGGAACATCATCAGTGCTAGAAGGGGGTGGGTGGGTTTGCAGAATGGAGGGAGGAGGAGGAGGGGGAGGAGGGGGAGGAGGAGAAGGACTGTGGGATCCTTGGTGCTCTCTGAACTTGGTGATTTTCTTGCAGACATTTCATGACCCAACTAAGTAACATCATCGGGGCCAGAAAGGAGTGGGGGGAGGGGAGGAGAAAGGGGAGAAGGAGGAGGGGGGAGGACTATGGGGTCCATGGTGCTCTCTGAACTGGATGGTTTTCTTGCAGACATTTCATAACCCAAGTAGGTAACGTCACCAGCGCTAGAAGGGAAGAGGATGTGCTCTCTGTTTGTATACAGTCCCTTGCAGCACTGATGAGGTTACCTAGCTGGGTCATGAGACGTCTGCAAGAAAACCACCCAGCTCAGAGAGCGCTGAGGAGCCCCACAGTCCAATTCCTGAGCTACGAATATTCCGTGTATCTTTCTGTTGGCTTGCTTCTTTTATTTGGGCGGGGCCAGTACTCCTTCCTGGTAGAATTCCACTGGAAACGGAGGGACTTTTTTTCCCCCTCCTGTGGCTTGGAAGATTTAAAACTTTCACGCCGGCCTCTCTGTGCGGAAGAGGCATCAAGTTGCAAAAAACAACAAAAAAAACACAACTAACCCGAAAACAAATTTATAATCAATTTGGGGACAAAGGCTAATTGGATGCCGTCCCCTTTGAAGAGAGATAAACCAGGCTTATCGGTGACCTTCATTCCTTTAATTAGTCGGCATAAGCTTTGATCAAGCTGACATCTTTTGGATGTTGGTTTCCAGCTAGACCAGGTTCCCGGGTTTTCCAGTGCTTTGGCCAAGCACAAATGGAGTAGAATTTGGAGACGGGGCTGGTAGGTCTCCTTAAAGCTCCCAATTTCCCTCGTAATTTTAGTCCTGGTTCGGTGCAAACAAAGCTCAGCCCGATTAAGGATTTCAAGGTTTATATTTTTTCCCCCTTTCTCTCTTTCTCCCCCCCCCTCCTTTGCAGGAATGATACCAAAGAGGATGTGTTTGTGCACCAGGTAAGAACTAAGCATCGTGTAATGTAATTTCCTTTTTAATTTCCTTTTTTTCCCCCCCATGTCACTGCTCCCTTTAAGCCTTCACCTTGGTCAAAGCGAGGAAATTTTGAGAAATGTTGGTGTTAAAATTGATCCTTGCTTAGATCAACAGTTAACCTTTCCTTTAGATTCGGGGATGTCCAAGGATGTCCAATTCTGGGAGTTGAAGCCCACAGATCTGAAAGTTGCCAAAGTTACCAACACAGATGCAAAATAATGCCCAGCATTAAAAACAGAGAAGAGCAACAAAGATGATTAGGGGACTGGAGGCTAAAACATACAAGGAACGGTTGCTAGAATTGGGTATGTCTACTTTAACGAAGAGAAGGACAAGGGGGGACATGATAGCAGTATTCCAATATCTCAGGGGCTGCCATAAAGAAGAGGGAATTAAGCTATTTTCCAAAGCGCCTGAAGGCAGGACAAGAAGCAACGGGTGGAAACTCATCAAGGAGAGAAGCAACCTAGAACTAAGGAGAAACTTCCTGACAGTGAGAACAATTAATCAGTGGAACAGCTTGCCTCCAGAAGCAGTAAATGCTCCAACACTGGAAGTTTTTAAGAAGAGACTGGACAGCCATTTGTCTGAAATGGTGTAGGGTTTCCTGCCTGAGCAGGGGGTTGGACTAGATGACCTCCAAGGTCCCTTCCAACTTTACTACTACTACTATTATAAAATTTATCCGTCAACTCGGTTTCGCTTTTCGGCTTACTGTTTTTTTCAGTTTAAAAAGCCCACCTAAAGCTTGCAAAGCTAGAATCGGTGGGGGCAGTATGCATTTATAAGAATTTCAGGGACTCTCCTAATAATTCCTGCCAACTCACTAATTCCTCTCTCAGCCAGCAGCAGCACCAATTCAGCACAATTTAGCGGTCCCCCCTGGGACTCGCTGATAGCCTTATCTCCCTCCCTCGGATAGTAACGAACTCCCTCGTTTAATTGCACGTCTGTCCTTCGCCCGGCTTGCCAGTTCTTAATTGCCTGCCTTGCAAAAAAAAAAAAAATGGATTTGAAAAGGGCGGTCTCCCATTTTTTGTGCAGTTGGCTAACTGACTTGTCCAAGTCTTGATTGTCAAAGCCCACAACCAGGGATACAGGTCCCGATCCCGCTGGCCTTCTCACAACTTTTTAAAACTTCTCTGTGTGCCCCAAAGTCTGGTACAGCTCGTTATTCAACTTTACTCTAAGTTAGGTTTAAATTATCTTGCATTTGTAACCCGCCCAGGATCACTTGGTTTATTTAATTGGTTTTGTAAATGGTGATTTGCCTTGGCTGTTTTCCAGTTTTAGAATTTGTAGCATGCCCACAATCCCTTGGTTTATTTAATTGATTTAGATAAACAGAACGGGTGCCAGGTTTTTGGCTTTTCGCTAGACATGTGCACACCTGCAGGCTTGGGAACTTAGCACCGTGTACATCAGGGATGTCCAACCCTGGCCACTTTTAACCACGGTGGACTTCAACTCCCAGAATCCAGCAGTTTGCCCTTGACCTTTCAATCTGAATTGACCTTGTCCTGGGTTATTTTATTTACTTATTCTTGCACTTTGCTGAAGTCCAGGTCTGTTATGTCTACCGCGTTCCCCTCGTCTAATTAAGAAAGTTAAATTAATTATAATTAATTAATTAATTTAAATTTAATTAATTTAAAAATTATTTATTTAATTAATTAAATTAATTAAAAAGATGTTGAGACTCTAGAAAGAGTACAGAGAAGAGCAACAAAGAGGATCAGGGGACTGGAGGCTAAAGCATATAAGGAAAGGTTGCTGGAATTGGGTATGTCCAGTTTCATGAAGAGAAGGACGAGGGGGGACAGGATAGCAGTCTTCCAATATCTCAGGGGCTGCCCCAAAGAAGAGGGAGTCAAGCTATTCTCCAAAGCGCCTGAAGGCAGGATAAGAAGCAATGGGTGGAAACTAATCAAGGAGAGAAGCAACCTAGAACTAAGGAGAAACTTCTTGACAGTGAGAACAATGAACCAGTGGAACAACCTGCCTCCAGAAGCGGTGAATGCTCCGACACTGGAAGTTTTGAAGAAGAGACTGGACAGCCATTTGTCTGAAATGTTATAGGGTTTCCTGCCTGAGCAGGGGGTTGGACGACATGACCTCCAAGGTCCCTTCCGAGTCTGTTATTCTCCCTTCCTCCCTCCCTCCCTCCCTCCCTCCCTCCCTCCCTTCTCCAACACTGGAAGTTTTAAAGAAGAAACTGGACAGCCATTAGTCTGAAATGGTGTAGGGTTTCCTGCCTGAGCAGGGGGTTGGACTAGATGATCTCCAAGGTCCCTTCCAACTTTACTACTACCACTACCACTACTATTATTGTTGTTGTTGTTGTTGTTGTTATTATTATGTTGCCCTCTCAAAACTGCTGAACTGGGGAATTCTGGGATTGTTTGCCAAGTGGCCATGGCTGGACCCTTGGATGCCCGTACGCCAAAGGTCATTCTGCTTTTTCGTGTGGTTTTTTTTTCCCCCTAGACGGCGATCAAGAGAAACAATCCTCGCAAATTCCTGCGAAGTGTTGGAGATGGGGAAACGGTGGAGTTTGATGTGGTGGAAGGCGAGAAGGTGCGGGCCGTGCGGTGGGTGGGTGGGTGGCTTCACCAGGTACCGAGGGGAGTTGACGGGGTGGGGGGGTCTCCCAACTGACCCTCTCCTCTTTTTCTTTTTTTAAAAAATCTTTTGCAGGGGGCCGAAGCAGCCAACGTCACCGGCCCCGGCGGGGTCCCCGTGAAAGGCAGCCGCTACGCCCCCAACCGCCGTCGCTTCCGCCGGTTTGTCCCCCGTCCCCGGCAGACCCAGATGCCCCCAGATGGTGCCCGGACGGAGGGGGGCGCCGAGACGGTCAGCGAGGGGGAGAGAGCGGACGAGGCGGTACAGCAGCGCCCGCGTCGGAGGCGCCCCCCGCCTTTTTTCTTCCGCCGGAGATTTGTGAGGGGGCCCCGGCCTCAGGCCCAGCAGGCCCAGATGGTGGAAGTGAGTCTGGGGGCCACAGAGCCGGTCCCAGGGGGGGTCAAAAAAGAGACCCTGTTTTGTCCTTTGGGCTTTTTGTGCCACATCATTCCCTCCTCTCCCCTCCCCCAGTCCTGCTCTGGTAAGAATGAACCCAGTTGGACCCCCCCCCCCACAAACACACACACACCCCAAAAGGGGAAGGGGCTTTTGCAGCTTCAGCAAAAGCAAAGGCTGAGAGTCTATGCCAGTGTTTCCCAAACTTGACAATTTTAAGGCATGTGGACTTTAATTCCCAGAATTCCACAGCCAGCAATGCTGGCTGTGGAATTCTGGGAGTTGAAGTCCACATGCCTTAAAATTGTCAAGTTTGGGAAACACTGGTCTATGCCAAAGTCTCTTCCCCAGCCGGTGTCTTTGGTTTTGAGGGTGATCTGTGTGAGGGGTTTCCCCTGGTTTTGGGGTGCAGTGGGAGGAGGGGTCTGGGTGGGGAAGGGTCTTTGCTGGCTTCTTGCACTGTTGGCGGAAGAAACCTTTTGGGACGAGGGGGAGATTTGGCCCTGTTGCCGTTTCATGGCTCCGTTGTTTCTCTTCCTGCTTGGCTGATGTGTCTTCTGGATGTTTTGGGGGGGGGCTTTGATGAGATCCCCCCCGCACTTCCCAGCCCTCCCAGAATTCCAGATGTGCCAGAGGCTGGACATCTCTCTCAGCTCGGACCCCATCTGGAACGGCGTAGGGTTGAGCAGGGGTTGGACTAGAAGACCTCCAAGGTCCCTTTTAGCTCTGTTCTGATTACTTTATATATTTGTGTCTGAAATGGTACAGCGTTTCCTACTTGAGCAGGGGGTTAGACTAGAAGACCTCCCAGATCCCTTCCAGCTCTGTTTTTCTGTTGTTACGCTGTGTGGAACAGACTAGGGGATCCCCCTTGAGCAGGGGGCTGGACTAGATGACCTCCGAGGTCCCTTCCAGCTCGGTTGTACTATGATTCTGTAAGGGGCTCCCGCTTGAGCAGGGGGCTGGACTAGATGACCTCCGAGGTCCCTTCCAGCTCTGTTATTCCATGATTCTGTAAGGGGCTCCCGCTTGAGCAGGGGGCTCGACTAGATGACCTCCCAGCCTCCCTCCCAGCTCTGTTCTTCTCCTCTTCTGATCCTGCTCTGCCTTCCCAGGGCTCCGACGGCGCAGATCCCAAAGATGCCACCCAGCCTGAAGGAGACCAGCCTCAGCAGATCCAGGCGGGCGAGAGAGCCGCGGCACCTCGGTTCCGCCCCAGATACCGCAGGCAAGACTTTGTCCACACACACACACACACACACACACACACACACACACACACACACACAGGGAAACTAACCAGGATCCAAGCTTGCCTTCCCCTGGTTAAGACGGGGCTGTCTTGGCACGGCGCATTTGTCCTCACGGGTTTGGGGGGGAGAGGGCAGAATTGTGGGCCACAGGGCTGGTTTAGGGAAGAAAAAGTGGCTAGTTTGCCAGCCAGGCAGGTGGGTCAGTGGGACAAGCCAGGATTCCCAGCCCCAGGATTCCCAGCCCCAGGTTGGGCACGGTGCCACTCAAACAATGGGCACAAACGGAATTTGGGACGTTTTTCTGTAACGCAGCAACATTCAGCAGAATAACTCCATCCTAAGTCAGCAATTTGCTAAATCTCAACCTGGGCAGCTGGAAGGCGGACGGGCTTCAGCCCCCAGAATTCCCCATCCAGCATTATCCGTTTCCCTTCTAATTGTCATGCCAGCTAGCTTACCTTTAACCTATTTATTAATGGTAGCTTGTCACGTTTTTTCCCCCCCACTTTGCTGAAGTGAAGGTATTTTGCGTCTGCCGCGTTCCCGCCATCTATTAAGAAAGTTACCCAGATCAAAACACGCGATAAAAGGAATCCCATTTGTTCTCATCCTGGCCGTGTTGATAAGTCCACCCGTCTTCTGGTGGCCCAGGTTAAGAGAGGCACTAGTAAGCTTTTAGATTAGGCCTGCCGCTCCAAAGTTTTGCAAACGGCAGTACTTTCTTACCTCTCTCCAGCCACCATGTCTTTATTTAAGGTTATATTTAGTGGTCTGTCTTATGATTTATGATGGTATTTTATGATTGCGATTATGATTTATCGCTTGTTGCTTGTATGTACACTGAGAGCTTCCGCACCAGAGACCAATTACACTTGGCCAATAAAGAATTCCTATTCTATTTTCTATTTTCTATTCTATTCTATTCTATTCTATTCTATTCTATTCTGTTCTGTTCTGTTCTGTTCTGTTCTGTTCTGTTCTGTTCTGTTCTATTCTATTCTATTCTATTCTATTTTTTATTATTCTATTCTATTCTAATCTAATTCTATTCTATAATCATTATTCTATTATCATTCTATTCTATTCTATTTCTATTTTTATTATTCTATTCTATTCTCTATTAATTTTCTATTCTATTATTTTCTATTCTCTATTCTATTCTATTTAATTTTCTATTCTAGTTTGTATTCTGTTCTCTATTCTATTCTCTATTCTCTATTAATTTTCTATTCTATATTCTCTTCTATTCTCTATTAATTTTCTATTTTATTTTCTATTCTATTCTATTTTCTATTCTCTATTCTATTCTCTGTTCTCTATTAATTTTCTATTCTATAGTCTATTCTAATCTCTATTCTCTATTTTGTATTCTATTTTCTATTCTATTCTATTCTATTCTCTATTCTATTTTCTATTCTATTATTTTCTATTCTCTATTCTATTCTATTTAATTTTCTATTCTAGTTTCTATTCTGTTCTCTATTCTATTCTCTATTCTCTATTAATTTTCTATTCTATATTCTATTCTATTCTCTATTAATTTTCTATTCTATTTTCTATTCTATTCTATTTTCTATTCTCTATTCTATTCTATTCTCTGTTCTCTATTAATTTTCTATTCTATAGTCTATTCTAATCTCTATTCTCTATTTTGTATTCTATTTTCTATTCTATTCTATTCTCTATTCTATTTTCTATTCTATTATTTTCTATTCTATTCTCTATTCCCTATTAATTTTCTATTCTATATTCTATTCTATTCTCTATTAATTTTCTATTCTATAGTCTATTCTATTCTATTCTATTCTCTATTTTCTATTAATATTCTATTCTATTCTATTCTATTCTATTCTATTCTATTCTATTCTATTCTATTCTATTCTATTCTATTCTATTCTATTCTAGAGATTATGGAATTGCGATGGGCAATTCCTGGAGGGAATTTCCTATGCAGAAAGCTTATTCTGCTCTAGGGCACCCCCAGTTCTTTGCCTCCCCGTCTTTTCCTCCACGGGGGAAGAAGGCTGCCAGTTAATTCACACCCACACCCCCTCTCTGTGTCCTGCCCAGGCCTTTTCGCCCCCGTCCTCCGCAGCAGCCCACCACGGAGGGAGGAGACGGCGAGACAAAAGCTGCCCAGGCCCCAGCAGACGGGATCCGTCCCGAGCCTCAACGGCAACGTAACCGGCCTTACTTCCAGCGTCGACGCCAGCAGCCATCTGTGGCTCGCCAGACGGCCACTGAGGTGAGGGGCAGGGACATTGGGGAGGGGGGTGACGGGTGGGGTGCAGGGGGACGAGGCCTTGCCCCAAAGGCCTCAGAGACCCGGCCCAGCCGACTTCTGATGTTGACACCCTTGTTCTGAGTTCAAGTGAGGACCGCAAGGCCGAGTTAAGGCGGCCGTCTTTGCTGTGGTCTATTTTTTTTTCCAGAATGGCTCTGGACCCCACAATTTGGGGGGGGGGTCTCCTAAGGGATCCCTGATTTCCCTTCTGGAGAATCCACAGGCGCCCCCAGGCAGGCAGGACGGAGGGAAAGCCTTTTTGAAAGTCTGGCCTCCCACCCCAAATTTTGCTTTTTCTCTTTCTTGGATTTAAATTCTCTTCGCTTCTGGTGATGCTTCTGGTCGTCCTTGCTTAACGACAAGGCTAATTGGGACCGGCAACTGTCATTAAACAATAGTGTAAATCAGTGGTTCTCAACCTTTTTAATGCCGTGACCCCCCAACCGGTCGTAAGTCGAGGACTACTCAACCGGTCGTAAGTCGAGGACTACTCAACTGGTGCAGCACCGTTTGCAGAATGGGACTTTTGGCGGGCTCAGCAGGGCAGAGACAGCCTGGACAATTCCTATGGGCTTTTGAAAGCCAATAGAATTAGACTCTATTCAAGAGAGTCTATTCTATTGGCTTTCAAAAGCCAATAGAATAAAAGGGAGTAGCACAGCTAAGGAAAAGGGGGAAAAAAATGGCGGACTGCGTTGTTTGACGACCCCCGTGAAATGGTCGTTCGACCCCAAATGGGGTCCCGACCCACAGATGGAGAACCACTGGTGTAAATGGAGAAAAAACAACAACACCCAGGCTATTTAGGGATGGCAGTTCCAGCAAACCTTCATATGTTAATTTTGGAATTCAGGAATTCCTGGCCGTCTGCTTCCCTTGGTGTTTGCGATCCGCAGATCTCCTTCATTTACCCTTCTCCACCTCTTCTCAGCTTTTCTTCTTCTGAAACTTGCAAACTTTGGATCGCTGCATAAACGTTCCCCCCCCCCCCCGGTCGCCTTCGCTCGCATCAGCCAGGAAGGAGCAGGGATGGGGGGGGGAGAAATCTCCCTGGCCCTGCGGGGGCCAGAAACTGACCGGATCGTGTTCAGTGCAGGTTTTATGGACCGAATCGTCTTCTGTGCAGGGTCTCTCCACGCCTCCCCTTCCCACAAAATCCAAGCCCTGTCCTCTTTTGCCCTAGGCAACTGCCAATGCAAAGGAGCCGCCGGCCCCCAGCTCCGCAGCTGCCGGGGGGGACACCCCAGCTGCCAGCACTCCTGTGATGGCTCAAGACACTGTGGTCGAAGCCAGCAAGCCTGCTTCCCCAGCCCAGGAAGGGGGTGCTCAGCCCCTGCTGGAAATCCAGCAACAGCTTGTGGATGTAAGCAACAGGATGGGGGGGCCTTGAATCCCGGGTTAACCCCCCCCTCTGCTCTCAAGGAAAGTCCCCATCTCCAGCTTCTCCCCACGGCCTGCAAAAGGGCCCTGCAAGGCCTCAACAGGCCACCAGGGGTCGCCCTTGAGCCACATCTGGGCCAGCAGGGCATTTTTTTTCCCCATTTGGGTCGGAATCCGAACCCACGGCTTTGCCTTGGCAGATTTCAACACCCGAGCCAGGGGGAGAGCTCGCCCCCGCTTTACTGGCATGAAGAGCCTGCACACACCGAGGGGATGCCGAGAGCTGTGATCTGGTAAGGGGCTTCCATTGGTCTGGAACGGGGTAGGGTTTCCTGCCTGAGCAGGCGAGGGGGGGGTTGGACTGGATGACCTCCCAGATCCCTTCCGACTTTGTTGTGGTGCTTATTTTTTACGGCTTGTTGGTTGGGTTGATGGGTAAGGGGCTTTCATTTGTCTGACGTGGGATAGGGTTTCCTGCCTGAGCGGGAGGGGGGAGGTTGGACTGGATGACCTCCTGGGTCCCTTCCAACTTTATTGTGGTTGTTATTTTTTTACGGCTTGTTGGTTGGGTTGATGGGTAAGGGGCTTTCATTTGTCTGACATGGGATAGGGTTTCCTGCCTGAGCGGGAGGGGGGGTTGGACTGGATGACCTCCCAGGTCCCTTCCCACTTTATTGTGGTTGTTGTTTTTTATGGCTTGTTGGTTGGGTTGATGGGTAAGGGGCTTTCATTTGTCTAACGTGGGATAGGGTTTCCTGCCTGAGCGGGAGGGGGGGTTGGACTGGATGACCTCCCAGGTCCCTTCCCACTTTATTGGTGTTGTTGTTGTTGTTGTTTACAGCTTGTTTGGGTGGTGGCTTCCTTAAACTCCAGTTTATTTGTTACGCCAGGCTGGGTGAAAAGAGAGGGAGGGATTTGCCATCAAATCCCTGCTTAGTCGGGACCCTCCGAGCAGCAGGAATTTTAACTTTTTAGAACCCATCTTTTTGTTTTGACAAATTGTTTTGATAAATTGAGGAGGGTGTGTGTGGGTGTGTGTATCTGAAAGCTGCCAGACATCAGGAATGCAAAGGAGAAGGGAGTTAAATTTATAAGACATGTATTCTGAATATTAGATTTTGTGAGGAATGGTGATAGAGCAATCGGGAGTATTTGAAATCCTGGGAATGATAAATACCGAACGTTAAACTTAAATATTAGTGGAAATTTAAAAATGGAAAAAGGGAGTCAAGCTATTCTCCAAGGCGCCTGAAGGCAGGACAAGAAGCAACGGGTGGAAACTAATCAAGGAGAGAAGCAACCTAGAACTAAGGAGAAACTTCCTGACAGTTAGGACAATTAACCAGTGGAACAGCCTGCCTCCAGAAGCGGTGAATGCTCCAACACTAGAAGTTTTTAAGAACAGACTGGACAGTCATTTGTCTGAAATGGTATAGGGTTTCCTGCCTGAGCAGGGGGTTGGACTAGAGGACCTCCAAGATCCCTTCCAACTTTATTATTATTATTATTATTATTATTATTAGTATTAGTAGTAGTAGTAGTAGTAGTAGTATCATAATCATCATCATTAGGTCATTGATTGTCTAAAAGATTATGTATGTTAAAATAATTAGTATACACATATACATACATACATACATACAAACTAAAAACTATTGATATATATAAGAAAACGATGTTTTGCGTGATTGACAGATTAAGAATTGTGTTAATTTACATCTGGACAGTATTAAGGCAAAGAGAGAGGAAATGTTTATGGTAGTAGTTTGAAATCAGCACTAGTGATATCTGTATGTAATAATAATAATAATAATAAAGTTGGAAGGGACCTTGGAGGTCATCTAGTCCTGCTCAGGCAGGAAACCCTATATACCATTTCAGGCAGATAATCATAATGATAAAGTTGGAAGGGACCTTGGAGGTCATCTAGTCCAACCCCCTGCTCAGGCAGGAAACCCCATACCATTTCGGACAAACTGAATTATTATAACTCAGCCGCCACGTTGCTTTTCTAATACGTGAATGTTGTATTAGAAAAATCAATAAAATTTGTAGGGAAAAAAAAGGAATGCAAAGGAAGGGGGTTAAATGTTTTTTTTAAAAAACAGAGCCGATTTCTTTCTCCTGATGCTTCCTTGGCTGGGCGTTTCTCAAATGCACCAAGATTATTTTTGGGGTGTGTGTGTGTGTGTGGAAAACAATAATAAACCTGTTTTTTTTTTTCAGCTTCCTACAAACCTCCTCCATCGTTGTCTGATTTTTACCTTTCCTTCCTTTGGCAGGTATCCAGAATGTGCCTCCAAACCCAAGTTACCTCATCCTGCACTTGAAGAGACCCCAGACTTCACCAATTAAACCCTCTTTGCTGCTGTTCAAGCCCTAAAATGTTAAAAAAAGAAAGAAAGAAAGAAAAAAGGATAAACCTGACCGGAGTGGGGGAAAAAACTTTGCTTTAAAAAAAAAAAACACTTCAGAGGGGTTTGTCTGTTTCCTCCCCACAGTTTTGCCAGTTTAAAAGGGAAAAAAAAGAGAAAAAATGAAAAACTGGCTGTTAAATCTTGAGTTAATTTTTTTTTCTCCTCCCCCCCCACATTGTTTGAAGAACACCCCCCCGTGTGAACCGTTGTGTGCAGTTTGGGCGTCAGTAAAAAGACAAAAAAAAAAAAAAACCTTTGCACAGAGCTTGCGTACGTCCCCCGTTTTTCTGTCGGCCATTAAAAAGGTCTTTTTAAACTTGGAGGCAGGGTTTCTTCCGTCGCCATCTTTGCTCTGAAAAGCTGTCCCCAAAATCTTCCTGGTGACGGTCACGGGGAGGGGTGTGCGGGCAGGACTCGGTTTGGCAAGACTTAAAACCAAGGGAAACGGCGGGGGGGGGGCGTCGCGCGGTTGAAGCTTTGGACTAGAAACTTGGGAGGCTCTGAGTTCCAGTCCTGCTTACCCACAGATGCTCCAACACTGGAAGTTTTTAAGAAGAAACTGGACAGCCATTTGTCTGAAATGGGATAGGGTTTTCTGCCTGAGCAGGGGGTTGGACTAGATGACCTCTGAGGTACCTTCCAAGTCTGTTATTCTGTTATTCTTTTCCTTCCTTCCTTCCTTCCTTCCTTCCTTCCCTCCCTCCCTCCCTCCCTCCCTCCCTCCCTCCCTGCTCCAACACTGGAAGATTTTAAGAAGAGACTGGACAGCCATTTGTTTGAAATGGTATAGGGTTTCCTGCCTGAGCAGGGGGTTGGACTAGATGACCTCCAAGGTCCCTTCCAACTTTATTATTATTATTATTATTTTGGATCATCGCACAGTCAGCCAGATGTTCAGACTGGATTTGGCATTTTGTCTACCTATCGAGTCCTTACCCAGGACCTGGGATAGGCAGATGTGGATGTTTGATGGTATTACAGATATCGTCGCAGGATGGAAGCAGTTCCTAATAAGGCCGCCTTTTGCAATTGACTAATAGCGAGTTTGTCAATGCCGATGATGGTGTTCAAGTGGTGCTCCAGTTGTTTTGGGATTGCACCCAAGGAGCCTATGACTATTGGTACTACCCTTGCTTGCTTTTGCCACAGTCTATTTCTATTTGTAGGTCTTTGTATTTTGTGATCTTCTCCAGTTCTTTCTCGTCTATTCTGCTATCTCCAGGCACTGCCACGTCCACTATCCAGACTTTTTTGTCTTTCTTATCGACAATTGTCAAGTCTGGGGTGTTATGTTGCAGGTGCTTGTCTGTTTGAATTCTGAAGTCCCAGAGCAGTTTAATTTTATCATTTTCTATGACTTTCTCTATTTTATGATCCCACCAGTTTTTGCTTACAGGCAAATGATATTTTTTGCACATCTTCCAATGCACCATTGTTGCTACTTTGTCATGCCGCTGCTTGTAGTCAGTCTGTGCAATCTTCTTGCAACAGCTTACCAGGTGGTCCACTGTTTCTTCAGCTTCTTTGCATAGGCGGCACTTACTGTCTGTTGCTGTCTTCTCAATTTTGACTTTGTATGCATTTGTCCTTAAGGCTTGGTCTTGTGCAGCCAGAATTAGTCCCTCGGTCTCTTTCTTCAATTTTCCTGCTCTTAGCCATTGCCAGGTCTTGTTGTTGTTGTTGTTGTTATTATTATTATTATTACTACTACTACTACTACTACTACTACTACTACTACTACTACTACTACTACTACTACTACTACTACTACTACTACTACTACTACTACTACTACTACTACTATTATTTTCTCTCCGCCCTGGGAAGGAGACAAGGAGAGGAGGCAGAGGGCAAACCATTCTGGCAGAGAGTTGTCAGGGCGCTTTCTTGAAAATTAGACTTGAGAAGAACGAAAGAGTTGGAAGGGACCTTGTAGGTCATCTAGACCAACCCCACCCGCCCTGGCCCAGAAGAGAAACAAACACGGAAGGGAAAACAAACTTCGCACAGAAGGGAAACACACTTTTACCGGGTGGAGCACGAAAAGGGTTGTGAGTTGGTTTTCTGGGTTCCAGTTGTGGTGTTAAGGAAAGGAAGTCGACAATCTTGGCCACCTTTTTGCCTTGAAGGAATTGCAGCCAATGCTTGACGGGCAGGCCGAGGGTGAAGAAGGATGCCAGGGCTTTGTAGTCCCTTCTGGAAAGACAGATGTGGCCGGCAAAAGTGGCCCTGTTTGAAAGGGGCTGCTGAGTGGTTAGAGCAGGGGTCTTCAAACTTGGCAACTTTTAAGACTTGCGGACTTCAACTCCCAGAATTCCTCAGGGCTGGCTGAGGAATTCTGGGAGTTGAAGTCCGCAAGTCTTAAAAGTTGCCAAGTTTGAAGACCCTTGGGTTAGAGCAGTGATTCTCCACCTGTGGGTCGGGACCCCATTTGGGGTCGAACGACCATTTCACGGGGGTCGCCAAACAAGGCTGTCTGCCATTTTTTCCCCCTTTTCCTTAGCTGGGCTCCTCCCTTTTATTCTATTGGCTTTTGAAAGCCAATAGAATAGACTCTCTTTCAAAAGCCAATAGGAATTGTCCAGGCGGTCTCTGCCCTGCTGAGCCCGCCAAAAGTCCCATTCTGCAAACGGTGCTGCACCAGTTGAATAAGTCCTCGACTTACGACCGGTTGGGGGGTCGCGGCATTAAAAAGGTTGAAAACCACTGGGTTAAAGCTTTGCTCCACCATTCCTGAGCCTGACAATGAGGACAATTAGCCAGTGGAACGATGTGCCACCAGAACTTGCAGGTGCTCCACCACTAGAAGACATTGGACAGCTATTTGTCTGGTATGGTCCAGGGTCTCCTGCTTGAGCAAGGGGCTGGATTAGATGACCTCTATTAGGAAGGGACTCTGTTTAAGTTGGGGGTGTCTGCAGCCTTGCCCCGCCTCAAGGGTCGAGCCTCGCTGGCTTTCCCAAATTTGCCTCCTTGTCCAGTGCCCAAGAGTGGGAGCATCTGCCTGCCCAGGAAATGCCATGTTGACACAGGTAGCAGTATAGGGTTTCCTGCCTCAGCAGGGGGTTGGACTAGATGACCTCCATGGACCCTTCCCTCTTTATTATTATTACTATTATTAGTGCTTGGCGCTGGTCTGCCCAGGAGAAGCTGTGCCCCTGGGTGGGACTGTTTGCCTCCCACCCCAAATGTCAGACAGGTAGTTCCTACCCACATTTCCTGCAGCACAATACAAAAAAGATGCTAAGAGTCTTGAAAGTGTGCAGAGAAGAGCAACAAAGAGGATCAGGGGGCTGGAGGCTAAAACATATAAGGAACGGTTGCGGGAATTGGGGATGTCTAGTTTAATCAAAGGAAGGAATAGGGGAGACATGGTAGCAATCTTCCAATATTTGAGGGGCTGCTCCAAAGAAGGGGGGGTGTCCACCTATTATCCAGGCAGGAGAAGAAGCAACGGATGGAAACTCATCAAGGAGAGAAGCAACCTGGAATTAAAGGAGAAACTTCCTAACAGTGAGAACAATTAACCAGTGGAACGACCTGCCTCCAAAAACTGTGACTGCTCCAATACTGGAAGTTTTTAAGAAGAGACTGGACAGCCATTTGCGTGAAATGGTATAAGGTTTCTTGCCTGAGCAGAGGGTTGGACTAGATGACCTCCAAGGTCCCTTCCAACTTCTATTCTATTCTATTTCATTTCATTCCTTTCCATTCCATTCTTCATATTTCTATTCTATTCTAATTTCTATTTTATTCTATTCTTCATATTTCTATTCTATATTCTATTGTATTCTATTCATATTTCTATTCTATTCTATTCATATTTCTATCCTATCCTATTCTATCCCATTCCATTCCATTCTTCATATTTCTATTCTATTCATATTTCTATTCTATTCTATTCTATTCTATTCTATTCTACTCTATTCTTCATATTTCTATTCTATTCATATTTCTACTCTATTGTATTCCATTCCTTTCCATTCCATTCTTCATATTTCTATTCTATTCTAATTTCTATTTTATTCTATTCTTCATATTTCTATTCTATATTCTATTGTATTCTATTCATATTTCTATCCTATCCTATTCTATCCCATTCCATTCTTCATATTTCTATTCTATTCTATTCTATTCTTCATATTTCTATTCTATTCATATTTCTATTCTATTCTATTCTACTCTACTCTGTTCTTCATATTTCTATTCTATTCTTCATATTTCTATTCTATTCTATTCTATTCTATTCTATTCTATTCTATTCTATTCTATTCTATTCTATTCTATTCTATTCTTCATATTTCTATTCTATTCATATTTCTATTCATATTTCTATCCTATCCTATCCTATTCTAAATCTCCAAGGTCCCTTCCTTAGAATTTATGTTCTAAGAGCCAATGTGGGAGGGGGGGAGAAAGTCTGAGTCCTCGGCCGGGAGGAGAAAGACCAGGCTGCAACACACACACACACACACACACACACACACACACACACACACACACACACACACACACACACACGCGCCACAATGGGCCAAGTCTTTGCAGCCCATCAAATGTTGCTGGCTGGGGAGCTGATTCAGCTACTTCGCCTAAAGATGCCAGAAATATGTCTCTTTTTTTTTTTTCTTTCTCCCCCCTTCCCTGTTCTGGGAAAATGGAAGCCGTGGGGGTGGGGGAGGATGTGGGGGGATTGGGATAAAAAGCCACGTTCTCCCTGTCAGACGAGGTCAGACGTTTCTCAAAAAGGAAACCTTGTGAATATCAGCCAAAAGGAAGTTCCAGGATTGTTCCAACGCTCTTCAGGAATAACTCTTTGCACGGACCAAAGACGCATTTGGGAGAAAAAATTCTCCTGGTTGGTCTCAAAAGAGATTAACCGAGATTTGGCGTGGCATCTTAACATTCCCAAGGCCTTCACTGTCTCGCCTTTTTAGGAAAGAGCCGAGCATCCAAACAGGGTTTAGCCATCTATTCTTTATATACAAATATCCTTTTTTTCTTCTTCTAGAAATACAAAATTAAACATGCACACACGCGCACGCAAAAGCCCACCGGCCCTGTTAAGACATTTTTCTCTCTTGACACAAAGCCCCCAAAGTAACTCCGTTGGGCAATTATGCAAATTTGGAGGGGAAAAAAATCCTTTTTTAAAAGAATGTTTAGAGTCTCGCATCTTTTCATTTTTCCCTTCTGACTTTCCCCGCACCGGGTGGTCAAATTTTCCAAAAAGAGACGCAGTCTGTCCGGCTTCTGTTTCTAAAATTTCACGATTTCGTAGGGAAATAAAAAATAAAATAATAAAATATAAAATAAAATAATAATAAAATAAAATAATAAAATAATAAAATATAAAATAAAATAATAAAATGAAATAAAATAATAAAATAAAATAATATAATGTAAAATAAATAAAATAAAAATATATGAAATAATAAAATAAAATAATAAAATGAAATAAAATAATAAAATAAAATAATATAATGTAAAATAAAAATAAAATAATAAAATAAAAATAAATAAAATAAAATGAAATAATAAAATAATAAAAAATAAAATGAAATAAATAATAAAATAATAAAATGAAATAAAATAAATAAAATAATTAAATTAAATTAAATTAAATTAAAAATAACCAAATTCTAGGCACTCTGTGTAGATGCAAAAAGGTTCTTGAAAATTGCAGGGGTTTAAAAGTGTGGAGGAATCAAAGGAGGAATTGAAACCTAAGGCAATTTTAGAAAGTCTGAGACAATCACCGACCTTTACTCCAAAATTAATTCCATTAATTAATGTTCCCATCTTTGAAAAACTGGGAGTTCCTGAGCTGGGGATGGGGGAGAATTAAACCAGGTTCAAACCAGCTTAGATCTGAACAAACCCCACTCCTAACTAGCACTGATGATGTTACCTAGTTGGGTCATGAAATGTTTGCAAAAAACCCACCAAGCTCAGAGACCCCCAAGGACCCCAGTCATCCTCCTCCTCCTCCTCCCTTCTAGCACTGATGATGTTCCCTAGTTGGGTCACGAGACGTCTGCCAGAAAACCACCCAGCTCAGAGAGTACCAGGGACACCCCCCCCTCATTTCAACTCTGAGCTATAAATATTCTCCTTTATTGGTATGTGCTCAGCAAAATAAATCCTTTTTTGCAAAACCATCCTTTTTGCAATTTGCAGCTTTCTTTTTTTTTTTAATCCTAACGGCTCCAGTATAAGGTTTTTCCCCCCCTTTTAATCTCAGGGCAAACATCTGTAGTGGTTTTGGGGCGGGGGGGGGGGCGCCAGTGGCCTCATAATCACGGGGAGGCTGAAGAAGGCCGGGTGGGGGGGTTTGAGCTGTGCCCCCAAATCAGCCGCCCAGTTGGCACCAGGCACGGGCCGTGCGGTGTGAGGCTTTCATTGCAGGAGGTCCCTTCAGCTCTCTGGGAGTTAGTTGAAGCCCAAAAACTCTATCCAGGGAATTCTGGGAGTTAGTTGAAGCCCACAAACGCTGGCCAGGGAATTCTGGGAGTTAGTGGAAGCTACAAGTGCTGGCTGCGGAATTCTGGGAGTTGAAGTCCAGCCTTCTTAAAGTTGCTGAGGCTGGAAGCACTGGCTCATAGAAAACGGCCTCCCTCTCAATCGCGCAGGCCTTGGCATGGGTCTTGTAGTCCTTTCTCCGTGGAGGACCAGAGAAGGTCTAAATCAGTGGTTCTCAACCTTTTTAATGCCACGACCCCCCAACCGGTTGTAAGTCGAGGACTACTCAACCGGTCGTAAGTCGAGGACTACTCAACTGGTGCAGCACCGTTTGCAGAATGGGACTTTTGGCGGGCTCAGCAGGGCAGAGACAGCCTGCACCATTCCTATTGGCTTTGGAAAGCCAATAGAATTAGACTCTATTCAAGAGAGTCTCTTCTATTGGCTTTCAAAAGCCAATAGAATAAAAGGGAGTAGCACAGCTAAGGAAAAGGGGGGGGGAGGGGAAATGGCGGACTGCGTTGTTTGGCGACCCCCATGAAATGGTCGTTCGACCCCAAATGGGGTCCCGACCCCCAGGTTGAGAACCACTGGTCTAAAGTCATCCCAGGCTGTCACTCTTTCACCTCTCCAATCACCCTCTTCTTGTTTGGCCTCAGCCTTAATCACACATTCAGGGTTTGATGTCTAGACTGAGGTTGTCCAATCTTGGCCACTTTCAGACTTCTGGACTTCAACTCCCAGAATTCCTCTGCCAGCAACCTTTTACCAGAATTCAGTGCGTATAGGACAGAAACAAATGTGATCTGACGACTCTTTTTTTTTTTTTTTGATCAGGTAACTTTCTTCATGGATGGTGGGAATGCGCTTGGCGTAATCTATCTTGACTTCAGCAAAGTTTTTTTTTTAAAAAAAAAAAGAATGGCTGGGGAATTCTGGGAGTTGAAGTCCACAGGTCTTAAAGGGGCCACGTTTGGACACCCCTGGTCTGGAAGGTGTCCAACATTTACTGGAAAAAAACGGATGTTCTGGATCAGGGGAAAGAGTAAGCCTGCCTGTGGAAGCTCCTGAAGGGTGAGGAACTCTGCCCATGCTCTGGGGCGCTCTTGGGCGACACACACTCAGGACTTAGCATGATCCCAAGTCAGCCAGGTACAAAAGGAAGAAAAGTCTTTGGAAGATGGTTAGTTGGCAGCCAGGATGTCTCTCTCTTTCCTGGGGGGCGGGAGGGGGGGGACTGGTTCCTGCTTCCGAAAGTGCTCTGGGAAACTGGGGGGAAATCTAGGCCAATCAGGGCTACCCAGAGGGCATCTTTCCCCCCCAAAGCCTTATTTACAGCGGTGACCGTGACCCCTGCGCTCCCGGACCGTCCGGTTTAAAAACAATCGATTGCTTTTCTCTTAAAAACAAACAATTAAAAAATAATAATAATAAACGCAACCGGACCCAAGAAACCGTTTGGCCGAGACCCTGAGATCTTCCAGCCAGGCCTCCCGGCCGTAAAGTGCTCAGCAAACCCTGCTCTTTCTGCCACCGTCCCTAATTCCATGCCTTGTGGTCTCCTTTCCCTCTCCGCAACTCCCATCCCAGCCACAACCCCCGTCTTCATTCGTGACCGTCCGGGCTCAGCTCGTCCAGCTCCGTGTAGGGCTTGATCTCCCGGTCCAGCAACGACGGGGTGCGTCGGAATGTGGCGGCGATGTCATCAAAGGTGCGCCCCCTAGTCTCGGGCACCTTGAGGTAGGTGAAGGCGGAGAAGATGAAGAGGAGGATGGCGAAGAGGAGGAAGACGTAAGGGCCGATCGCCTCCTGCCAGGGGTAAGAGAAGGACAGGGTTGGAAGGGACCTTGGAGGTCTTCTAGTCTAACCCCCCTGCACGAAGGTCATAGAAAACAAAGGGCTAGAAGGGACCTTGGAGGTCTTCTAGTCTAACTTCCTACCCAAAATCATAGAAAACATAGGGCTGGAATGCAATAGACTAGACTAGACTAGACTAGACTAGACTAGACTAGACTAAACTAGAACAGAACAGAACACAATAGAATTATGGGGTAGAATAGAATTATGGGATAGGATAGGATAGGATAGGATAGGATAGGATAGGATAGAAATAAGAATGGAAGAATAGAATAGAATAGAATAGAATAGAATAGAATAGAATAGAATAGAATAGAATAGAATAGAATAGAAATAGAAATAGGAATGGAAGAATAGAATGAGATAGGATAGGATAGGATACAATAGAAATAGGAATGGAAGAATAGAATAGAATAGAATAGAATAGAATAGAATAGAATAGAATAGAATAGAATAGAATAGAATAAAAATAAGGAATAGAATAGAATAGAATAAAAATAAGGAATAGAATAGAATAGAAGCTGGAAGGGACCTTGGAGGCCCCCTATACCATCTCAGACCTAAGCTTAAGGGTTGATCTCTGAGATTTTCGTTTTCCTCCTCCCTCCACCTCCCTCTCTCCTTTCGTGCTATGCCATTCGGAGAATCGGCTGAAAGCTTTTTTACGCGCCATCGTTTGACCCCATGGCCTTACTGCAGCCTCAGACTCACCTGGATAGAGGGGAAACTCATGCCCACGATGAAGTTGCTAGTCCAGTTGGCAAAGCCAGCCACTGCCATGGCGGCCGGCCGGGGCCCCTGGCTGAACAGCTCGGCCACGATGAACCACGGGATGGGGCCCGGCCCGATCTCAAAGAAGGCCACGAAGGCAAAAATAGCCACCATGCTCAGGTAACCCATCCAGGCAACACTTTTCTGCCAAGAGAGGGAGACGAAATTTTTCTGAGCGGATTTTTCGGGCTGGCAAAAGTCCCGAACACGCCGGTCCTCAATTTACAACCGTTCGTTTAGTGACCGAGCTTACCAACGGCGCTGAAAAAAAAAGGGACCTGCGACCGTTTTTCACGCTCAACGACCGTCACAGCGTCCCCGCGGTCAGGCGATCCAAATGCGGGCCGCTCGGCAAGCGACTCGTATTTATGACGGCCGTATTCACGCGATCCCCCTTTTGCGACCGTCCGACCAGCCACGTCCGCGGGGGGAGAACCCGGGTTCGCTTAACGACCGGGTGACTAGCGAAACGACGGCAGGGGCTTCGTTCGGAAAGGTCGCACAACGGGGCAAAACCCACTTCACGACGTGTCTCGCTGAGTGACAGAAAAGTGGGGGTGGGTGGGGAGCGTCTTTTAAGGTCCCTGCGGTGAAAAAGGGTCCTTTCGGGGACCGGCTGGAGTGGATTTTTCCCGCCTCGCAAAAGGAAATGGGATCCCTGTTGGTTCGGATTAAGGGACGGTGGAACTCACCGCCACCAAATGTGGCTGATCGGTTTGGGAGTTGCTTTGCAGCGAATTCCAGCCCTCAAGCGGGACACCCTTGGTCCAGTTACTCACCAAGAGGAGGAGCGAAGTCATCATCAAAAGGGCACAGATGCCCATCCCGAATAAGCCCACCAGGTGTAGCGTCCGTCTTCCCGCCCGCTCGACCAGGAACACCTGGAAGGGAGCAAACAGGTGGGCGATCCTAAGAGCTGTTTTATTTCGGTTGCAAGTTATGGATAGCAAATTGAGTAGGGGGTTGGACTAGAAGACCTCCAAGTTCCCTTCTGACTCTGTTATTCTTTTATTCTGTTATTTTAATTTCTGGAGCAAATTATGGATAGCAGAGTTTATGACTGGTGGACTTGCAACTCCCAGAATCCCCCAGCCATATTCTCTTTTTTCCCCCACTTTGCTGAAGTCAAGTTATATTATGTTCACCTCCTACCCATCATCTATTAAGAAAGTCACCCTATCCCCCCCAAAAAATAAAACGCAATAAAGGAGCTTAACCACATTTGCTCTTATCCACCAGCCATGCTTAATCATCATCATCATCGTCTTAAGAACAATGATGAAGACGCACTGAAATTAGTATATCAGGAAGGCTTACTGATACTGGAGAGACCAAACTGGTCTACAAGAAAGACCAAATGAAGAACAGAATAGAGGCATGGGAAGACAAAGCACTACATGGCCAATACATTAAAAAAATAGCTGGGAAAGCAGATATTAACAAGACCTGGCAATGGCTAAGAGCAGGAAAATTGAAGAAAGAGACCGAGGGACTAATTCTGGCTGCACAAGACCAAGCCTTAAGGACAAATGCATATAAAGTCAAAATTGAGAAGACAGCAACAGACGGTAAGTGCCGCCTATGCAAAGAAGCTGAAGAAACAGTGGACCACCTGGTAAGCTGCTGCAAAAAGATCGCACAGACTGACTACAAGCAGCGGCGCGACAAAGTAGCAACAATGGTGCGTTGGAAGATCTGCAAGAAATATCATTTGCCTGCCAGCCAGAACTGGTGGGACCATAAAATAGAGAAAGTCATAAAAAATGATAAAATTAAACTGCTCTGGGACTTCAGAATTCAAACAGACAAGCACCTGCAACATAACACTCCAGACTTAACAATTGTCGATAAGAAAGACAAAAAAGTCTGGATAGTGGACGTGGCAGTGCCTGGAGATAGCAGAATAGATGAGAAAGAACTGGAGAAGATAACAAAATACAAAGACCTACAAATAGAAATAGAAAGACTGTGGCAAAAGCAAGCAAGGGTAGTACCAATAGTGATAGGCGCCTTGGGTGCAATCCCAAAACAACTGGAGCACTACTTGAACACCACTGGCATTGACAAATTCGCTATTAGTCAATTGCAAAAGGCGGCCTTACTAGGAACTGCTTCCATCCTGCGACGATACCTGTAATACCATCAAACACCCACATCTGCCTATCCCAGGAAGGACTCGATAGGTAGACAAAATGCCAAGTCCAGTCTGAACATCTGGCTGACTGTGCGATGATCCATAATAATAATAAAGTTGGAAGGGACCTTGAGGGTCATCTAATCCAACCCCCTGCTCAGGCAGGAAACCCTACAGCATTTCAGACAAACAGCTGTCCAGTCTCTTCTTAAAAACTTCCAGTGTTGGAGCCTTCACCGCTTCCGGGGGCAGGTAGTTCCACTGGCTAATGGTGGGGGAATTCTGGGATTTGAATTCCACCGCTCTTAACGTTATCTGGTTTGTAGACTCCTGTTCTTGAGGGGACCCCCCCCCCCCCGAGGGTCGGGGTGAGGCAGGAGCTCTTACCGAAATGATGGTGAAGATGGTGTTCACCACGCCCGTTCCGATGGTGGCGTAGATGGGCTGTTCCAAACCGGCTTTGGTCAAGATGTCAGTTGAGTAGTAGAAGACCTAAAGAGGAATGGCGAAAGTTCTTCCTGGTTCTTTGGGGGGGGGGTCCCCTGGCCCCGCCCCCCTTTTGCCCTCCCTCCCTTCCTCACCGCGTTGCCCCCACTCACTGCGTTGATGCCCGACAGCTGCTGGGACAGCTGGAGGACCACGGCGATCAAGAGCGGCTGGCGGTAAATGCGGGAACGGAACAGCTGGAGGATGGAGACCTTGTGTTCCATGTCCATCCGCCGCTTCTCCTCCTTCATCTCTGTCAACGCGGCACTGACGTCCTGACAGCCGGTTAGCCGCTTGAGACCTAGTGAGGGGGGACCCGTGGACGTGAGCAAGGGTGGTAAGGATAAATAGGGAACCCCAGAAACAGTTTTCCCAGTGGCAATGCAGGGCTGTGAAAGTTGGACCGTAAGAAAGGCCGAGCGCCAAAGAATGGAGGCCTTTGGACTCTGGTGCTGGAGAAGACTCCTGCGAGTCCCCTGGATTGCAAGGCGATCCAACCGGTCGGTCCTGGAGGAGATCAACCCCGACTGCTCTTTAGAAGGCCAGATCCTGAAGTGGAAACTCAAATACTTTGGCCACCTAATGAGAAGGAAGGACTCACTGGAAAAGGGCCTGATGTTGGGAAAGATGGAGGGCAAGAGAAGAAGGGGACGACAGAGAAGGAGGTGGCTGGATGGAGTCACTGAAGCAGGAGGCGGCAGCTTCAATGGACTCCAGAAGATGATGGAGGACAGGAAGGCCTGGAGGAACGTTGTCCATGGGATCGCGATGGGTCGGACATGACTTCACAACTAACAACAACTCTCTCTCTCTCTCTCTCTCTCTCTCTCTCTCTCTCTCTCTCTCTCTCCCTATCTCTCTCTCTATCTATCTATCTATCTATCTATCTATCTATCTATCTATCTATCTATCTATCTATCTATGGATCTATCTATCTATCTATGGGTCGGACATGACTTCACAACTAACAACAACACTCTTTCTCTCTCTCTTTCTCTGTATCTGCCTACCTATCTACCTACCTACCTACCTATCTATCTATCTATCTATCTATCTATCTATCTATCTATCTATCTATCTATCTATCTGTTGAGGCCTTTGGACTCTGGTGCTGGAGAAGACTCCTGCGAGTCCCCTGGACTGCAAGGCAATCCAACTGGTCAGTCCTAGAGGAGATCAAGCCCGACTGCTCTGTAGAAGGCCAGATCCTGAAGTTGAAACTCAAGGACCTAATGAGAAGGAAGGACTCACTGGAGAAGAGCCTGATGCTGGGAAAGATGGAGGGCAAAAGAAGAAGGGGATGACGGAGAATGAGGTGGCTGGATGGAGTCACTGAAGCAGGAGGTGTGAGCTTCAATGGACTCCAGAAGATGGTAGAGGACAGGAAGGCCTGGAGGAACATCGTCCATGGGGTCGCGATGGGTTGGACACGACTTTGCAATTAACAACAACAAAATCCCACCTGGCTGGCTGTCATCCCATAAGGACCAAAATGCTTCATTTGGTGAATTTTCATGATTGCTTCAGTGGCTAAAAGTTCTCTTTTATTAGGGCAGTGGTTCTCAACCTGGGGGTCGGGACCCCATTTGGGGTCGAACGACCATTTCACGGGGGTCGCCAAACAACACAGTCCACCATTTTTTCCCCTTTTCCTTAGCTGTGCTACTCCCTTTTATTCTATTGGCTTTTGAAAGCCAATAGAAGAGACTCTCTTGAATAGAGTCTAATTCTATTGGCTTTCCAAAGCCAATAGGAATTGTCCAGGCTGTCTCTGCCTTGCTGAGCCCACCAATAGTCCCATTCTGCAAACGGTGCTGCACCAGTTGAGTAGTCCTCGACTTACGACCGGTTGAGTAGTCCTTGACTTACGACCGGTTGGGGGTCACGGCATTAAAAAGGTTGAGAACCACTGTATTAGGGGATAAGGGTGTTATTCTAAGCCAGGAAACTGAATAATTTATCCACTCACAGGAAAATCCCAAGTGTGCCCCAGTTATTACTAATAATAATAATTGAACACCCCCTCACATTAATAAAACTAGTCTGGCAGTTTATTCCCTGAGAAGCTAACTTTTTAGAGGCAGGACGTTTTTTTTGCGTTTCGGAGAAATTGTTTTATGCTGAATTATAATCCATCCAATTTAAATATCCTGTCCTATGAAACGCCAGCTAACAGTTAAATCCCAAATAAGTGAAATCCATCTTAAATTTTCCAGCTTGGGTAGGGTTTCAGAGAGTGTGAACATCCAAACAGGAAAAACAGCCCTTGGTCAACACAATTTATTTCACTTTTCTTTCTAAAAACACCAAGTACCTACCGAATTTGGACTGCAGAGAAAAATAATCACACGCTATTACGGTAATCTGCAAGGAAGCCAAGGCTGAAACAGTGCTAAATAAAATCAACATCCCCAAAAGCTGAAAAAAGGAAGAAATGAATCCATTTTTTTTTTCAGGCATTGTGGCAGGAAGATTGGAAAAGTATTAAGCTGGACGATCACAATGGGATTGTGCGCCCACAACGGACAACTTCAAGAAAGAATCAAAAGTAAAACATGGCAAAGGATTAAAAACTTAACATTTCTGGATGCAAAACAGACAATTATATGATAAGGGAAGGAGTCAATAACATCCATCGGCACAAAACAATAAAATCCATCGGACATGATAGCAGTATTCCAATATCTCAGGGGCTGCCCCAAAGAAGAGGCAGTCAAGCTATTCTCCAAAGCATCTAAAGGCAGGACAAGAAGCAACAGATGGAAACTAATCAAGGAGAGAAGCAACCTGGAACTAAGGAGAAACTTCCTGACAGTGAGGACAATTAACCAGTGGAACCACCTACCTCCAGAAGCAGTAAATGATCCAACACTGGAAGTTTTTAAGAAGAGACTGGACAGCCATTTGTCCGAAATGGTGTAGGGTTTCCTGCCTGAGCAGGGGGTTGGACTAGATGACCTCCAAGGTCCCTTCCAACTTTACTACTATTACTAAAAACCACAAAGGTTCAAGTGGAGAGGCTGGATGGAGTCCCCTGAAGCAGGAGGCCAGCAAAAGTTGTAAAACGGGGCAAAGCTCGCGTCGTCAGAACGGTCTCACTTTGCGACGGAGGTTTTGGCCTCGTCCGTGTGGAGGGCAATCGGTACTCACTCTCTTTGGCCTTGGATTCCTTGTTTCGGATGATGTACAGGTAACGCGGGCTCTCCGGACAGAAAGGGAAGAGCAGCAGCTGCAGGATGGAGGGCACCACGGTGATGCCCATCAAGAGCGGCCAGTAGGTCTCATTGCCCAGTAGGGTGTCCAGGCCGCACACCTGTGGCGGGGGGGGGGGAAGAGGCTGGTTCAAGACCGACGCGCAATCAACGGGAAGACGCCAGGCTGAATATCGGTGCCCAAAGGAGAACATTTGTAGCTCACGGTTGGAAGGAGGGGTCCTTGGCACTCTGGGTTGTTTCATGACCCAACTAGGTAACATCATCAGTACTAGAAGGGGGGAGGAGGAGGAGGAGGAGGAGGAGGAGGAGGAGGAGAAGGAGGAGGAGGACAACGACGATGACTGTGGGGCCCCTGGTGCTCTCTGAGCTGGGTGGTTTCCTTGCAGACATTTCATGACCCAACTAGGGAACAGCATCAGTGCTAGAAGGGAGGAGAAGGAGGAGGAGGAAGAGGAGAAGGAGGAAGAGGAGGAGGAGGAGGAGGAGGAGGACAACAACAACAACAACGACTGTGGGGCCCTTGGTGCTCTCTGAGCTTGGTGGTTTTTTTACAGACGTTTCATGACCCAACTAGGGAACAGCATCAGTGCTAGAAGGGAGGAGGAGGAGCAGGAGCAGGAGGAGGAATGAGGGGTCCTTGGTGCTTCCTGAGCTTCAAGGCACTGCCTGGCTGAGGAATGCTGGGAGTTGAAGTCCACAAGTCATCAAAGGGCCCAGTTGGAAGACCCCTGCCCTTATCACACGAGGGGGAACCCCACATTTTTGTCCCAAGTCAGGGCAAGTCAAGGCCAGCTTCCCCCCCCCCTCCCATCGGTGCCGAGCCCTCTCTGACTTGACCCCCTCCGTGCAACCCACCCCCCCCAAAAAAAATCTCAAACATAGGCTGCTTACCTGGGCAAATAGGATCCCGATGACAATGGCCAGCTGGTTCAGGGTCCCCAAAGCCCCCCGAAGCTTGGTGGGGGCGATCTCCCCCACATACATGGGAACAAGTCCAGAGGCAAATCCTGGCAACACAGAGAGGGAGAAAGGTGTGTGTGTGTGTGCGTGTGTGTGTGTGTGTGTGTGTGTGTGTGTGTGTGTGTGTGTGTGTATGAGACCGCTACATTGCGTCTACCCACAGGAGGAATCCACGGAAGGGCTTCCTCTCCGGAAAAAAAAAAAAAAAAAAACGATCTTGAAAAACCATCACTGGCCCAGCATAGAGGCACGCTGCTCCTGAACATGGAGGTTCGACAGGAAGGACTTGCCAAATTGAGGGTCATCCTGGGTTCGCTCAACCCACCCACCCCCAGCTCCTTTTGATCTTAGGGTACTTTTTTTTTCCACCTTCTCATAATGTAGATAAGTAGGTAAGTGGCTTGGCTGATTGGAAAGTTGGTTTGTTGGGACGATATTCACTCGTTCGTTCGCTCACTCGTTCGTTTATTCGTTCGTTCATTCGTTCCTTGATTGCATTCAGATGTCATCTTAATCAAGGCTGATTCGGTGCCATTGAAATAGTGGGTTCTAGTCCTATTTAAAAGCCGGCTGGGTAACTTTGGGCCAGTCACCAGGAGATGTGAGTTCTAGTCTCATCTTAAGCTCAATCACCAGGAGACGGTGAGTTCTAGTCCCACCTTAAGCATGAAAGCTGACTGGGTGACTTTAGCTCAATCGCCAGGAGTTGGGGAGTTCTAGTCAGGCACGAAAGCCAACCGGGTGACTTTAGCCTAATCATCAGGAGACGTGAGTTCTAGTCTCACCTTAAGCATGAAAGCTGACTGGGTGACTTTAGCTCAATCACCAGGAGATGGGGAGTTCTAGTCCCATTTTAGCGCTGATAACCAACTTCGTGACTTTGGACCAATCACCAGGAGACGGTGAGTTCTAGTCCCGCCTTAGGCACAAAAGCTGGGTGACTTTGGGCCAATCGCCAGGAGACGGTGAGTTCTAGTCCCGCCTTAGGCATGAAAGCCAGCTGGGTGACTTTGAGTCAATCACCAGGAGACTGGGAGTTCTAGTCCTACCTTAGGCATGAAAGAGGCTGGGTGACTTTGAGTCAATCAGCAGGCGACTGGGAGTTCTAGTCCCGCCTTAGGCACGAAAGCCAGCTGGGTGACTTGGGGCCAATCACCAGGAGACGGTGAGTTCTAGTCCCGCCTTAGGCACAATAGCCAACCGGGTGACTTTTGCCTAATCACCAGGAGACGGTGAGTTCTAGTCCCGCCTTAGGCACGAAAGCCATCTGGTGACTGAGCCAATCGCTAGGAGACGGTGAGTTCTAGTCCCCCCCCCCTAAAATCTCCTCCTGTGGGCTCCCTTTCCCCTGCAGGACCCACGGTCCGACGGGAGGAAAGCCTGCCTCCCCCTTCATCTTCCCCCCCCCGTGAGCCTGTCCCCCCCTCCACCCCGTACCTGAGAAAGCCCCGATCACAAACCGGCCGAAGATCATCATCTCGTACGATTTGCCCAGCTTGGCCAGCCCCATCAAGCCACCTCCGAGGAAGGCCAGGCCATTGTTGACGATCATGGCTCTCTTCCTGGAAGGAGAAGAGAAGAGACCCCCCCTGTATGGACAAAGAAGCTCTCTCGGGGTGGGAGGGGCACAGAGCCTCTAACGCAGTGGTTCTCAACCTTTTTAATGCCGCGACCCCCCCCAACCGGTCGTAAGTCGAGGACTACTCAACCGGTCGTAAGGCGAGGACTACTCAACTGGTGCAGCACCGTTTGCAGAATGGGACTTTTGACGGGCTCAGCAGGGCAGAGACAGCCTGGACAATTCCTATTGGCTTTTGAAAGCCAATAGAATTAGACTCTATTCAAGAGAGTCTATTCTATTGGCTTTCAAAAGCCAATAGAATAAAAGGGAGTAGCACAGCTAAGAAAACGGGGGGGAAAAAATGGCAGACTGCGTTGTTTGGCGACCCCCGTGAAATGGTCGTTCGACCCCAAATGGGGTCCCGACCCACAGGTTGAGAACCACTGCTCTAAGGGCCAGCCTGCACCCAACTGGGGCGGGGGTCCCTGCTCCCTTTCCAAAACAAACCCCGATCAGACCGTGTTGCGACCACCCATTTATCTGGGATTAAACCCAGCTCAGGGCTGGTTCCCCCCGACAGCTGCAGAGCCGTAGGAAATATTTCCCGACAGGCAGTCCTCCACTTACAACGCTTCATTTAGTGACCGTTCGAGGTTGGAACGGCACGGAAAGAGATAACAGCTGTTTTTCACACTTTACGACTTCCCGGCAGTCCAAATTTGGACGCTCAGCAACTGACTCACGTTTACGACGGTCGCAGCGTCCCGAGATAACGGGATCCCGTTTTTGCAACTTTCTGAAGAGCAAAGTCAAGCGGGGGGGGGGGGACCAGGTTCGCTTAACGACCGTGCAACTCGCTTAACGACTGCCGCAATTCGCTTAGCGACCGTAGCCAGAAAGGTCACCAAACGGGGTGAAAGTTACTTAACAGCTGCCTGGCTTGGCCACAGAAATTTTGGACTCACTGGTCGTCATACGTTGAGGACCACCCGCCACGTGTGAAGTGAGCCCCTTGCACAGGACTGCAATTATAGGTAGTCCTCAGCTTACGACTGGTCACACCCCCCCCAAAGGTACTTACCACCCCCTTTTGAATTACCCTGTGGTCACATGCCTGCATTTGGGGCAACCAGCATGTAGCTGTAAGTTGAGGACTACCAGCTTGTAGCCACAAATTGAGGACTACCAGCATGTAGTTGTAAATCAAGCACTATTTGTAAAGTTGCCAACTTCTGCCATCCGTGCAGGGCTCCGGTTGCTTAGGCCTGATCTCCTCCCTGTTGCAGTGCACTCTGCCCATGCTCAGAGGGAGGGAAGGAGGGAGGGGGGGTCTCACCTGCCCAGCCATTCAGAGACCACGCCCACCAGGAAGGAGGTGAGCATCCCCCCCAAGGAGAAGATGGAGACCGAGAGGGACCACAGGATGTTGAGCAAGGCCGGGTCGATGGAGGAGCCGTTGGCCACGCCCTGCCGGTGCATCCAGGTGGCGTTGTAGCTCTGCTCGATGATCTGGGATATAATAATAATAATAATAATAATAATAATAATAATAATAATAATAATAATAATAATAATAATAATATCCAGTCTGAACATCTGGCTGACTGTGCGAATAATAATAATAATAATAATAATAATAATAATAATAATAATAATAATAATAATAATAATAATAATAGACGTAGCAGTGCCTGGAGATAGCAGAATAGAAGAGAAAGAACTGGAGAAGATAACAAAATACAAAGACCTACAAATAGAAATAGAAAGACTGTGGCAAAGGCAAGCAAGGGTAGTACCAATAGTCATAGGCTCCTTGGGTGCAATCCCAAAACAACTGGAGCACCACTTGAACACCATTGGCATTGACAAATTCGCTATTAGTCAATTGCAAAAGGCGGCCTTATTAGGAACTGCTTCCATCCTGCGACGATACCTGTAATACCATCAAACATCCACATCTGCCTATCCCAGGTCCTGGGTAAGGACTCGATAGGTAGACAAAATGCCAAATCCAGTCTGAACATCTGGCTGACTGTGCGATGATTCATAATAATAATAAAGTTGGATGGGACCTTGGAGGTCATCTAGTCCAACCCCCTGCTCAGGCAGGAAACCCTATACTACTTCAGATAAATGGCTGTCCAGTCTCTTCTTAAAAACTTCCAGTATTGAAGGAGGGAGGGAGGGAGGGAGGGAGGGAGGGAGGGAGGGAGGAAGGAAGGAAGGAAGGAAGGAAGGAAGGAAGGAAGGAAGGAAGGAAGGAAGGAAGGGAGGGAAAAAAAGAATAACAGAATAACAGACTCGAACGGACCTTGGAGGTCATCTAGTCCATGTATGTATAGACCTACACCCTTACATATAAGTAACATCTAAATATTAATCTCTGTCCATCTTGAAAGATTAGATTAGATTAGATTAGATTAGAGTAGATTACCCTTATTGTCATTTTTTTTTCCTGTGTTCATAATGGCACACATTAAAAATGAAATTTAGTTGCTCGCTCTCAAAGCGTACACATACAAAACACACATTTAAACATACTTTATACAACATATATATAGACCTACACCCTTACATATAAGTAACATCTAAATATTAATCCCTGTCCATCTTGAATATATAGATTAGATTAGATTAGATTAGATTAGGATTAGGATTAAATAACCTTTCTTGTCATTTTTTTTTCCTGTGGACACAACGGCACACATTAAAAATGAAATTTAGTTGCTCGCTCTCAAGGGTTACTTACATAATATACATTCTCCCCTGTGGAATTTACAGAATTTTACTTAACATAAATTTTGGGGACCCCCGTTGTGTTCATAAGCCGAGGACAACCTGTGCGGAAATAGAACGGAGTAGAAAATGGTAGAAAATTATTGAAATAAACACCCTCTTCAGCCCCTAACTAAGACATTTTTCCTGTTGCAAAGACTGCAACGGCTCTTTTTTGGTTTTTAGGAGATTTACAACTGCCACAAAACATGGCCTGTTGCGCCTTTGGGAACAAAATCACAACAATAAGGGTTTCCTGCAGCTTTCTGTTCCTTTCCAGGAGCAGCCAAGGAGCTCGAGTGTCTGATATTTCCTTTGTCACACACTGTGGGATTTGCACGGTTGCGTACAAGAGGGGAAGTTCTCCAGACAAAGAGTTTACGGAGGGAGGGGTCCTCGACTTATGACCACAACTGAGAACAGAACAGGAACAGAACAGAACAGAATAGAACAGAATAGAATAGAAAATATGGAATGGAATGGAATGGAATGGAATGGAATAGAATAGAATAGAGCTGGAAGGGACCTTGGAGGTCATCTAGTCCAGCCCCCTGCTCAAGCAGGAGAACCTATACCATCTCAGACAAGTGACTGTCTGGCCACTTCTTAAAAACCTCTGGCGATGGAGCGCCCACGATTTCTGAAGTCTTCCTGGAGAAGATTCAACTAAATCAAGTGTTTTCAACTATGGACCCTACTGACTTTGCCAACCCCCCTAGCCCCAGCCCCAGGACCCCCCCCGGGGTACCTTTTGGGGTGCATTGATCACCCCGATGTTGTATCCGAATTGCAAGGATCCCAAGATGGCCGTGAGAACAGACAGGAGTAAAACGGGGGTCATTCCATTTCCAGCTGCCTCGCCGCCCTGGAAAACAGAATTCCCTGGTTAATTTCGCAGCACGGAGAAATGGGGGACCCCGGCACATTTGGGGCGAATTGTCCCCCCCCCAAAAAGCAATAAAATAATAAAATAATATAAAACATTCCCTTCAATAAAACGGGTGTTTTGTTTTTCTTCGTTTCGAACCTTATCCGGTTTAAAACAGGGGGACTTCAACTCCCAGAAGTCCCCAGGCACCAGTACCAGCTGGGGGATTCTGGGAGTTGAAGTCCAGCCATCATTAAATGGTTACGGCAGGGGGTCTTCAAACTTGGCCCTTTGATGACTTGTGGACTTCAACTCCCAGAATTCCTCAGCCAGTGTGAGGGAAATAGGATCCTTTTATCACTTGTGGACTTCAACTCCCAGAATTCCTCAGCCAATGTGCCTGGTTGAGGAATTCTGGGAGTTGAAGTCCACAAGTCATACAAGGGCCAAGTTTGAAGACCCCTGGGTTAGGGTGTGGATGGGTGGACTTCAACTCCCAGAATTCCTCAGGCAGCAACGCCAGCTGGGAAATTCTGGGAGTTGAAGTCCAGTTATCTTCAAATGGTGGGGGGGGGCAGGATGGACTTCAACTCCCAGAATACTCTAGGCAGCACTGCTGACTGAGGGATTCTGGGAGTTGAAGTCCACCGATTTTAAAATAGCTTCAACTCTCAGAACTCCCTGGAATTTTCCCAGAATCCTCCAGCCGGCTGCTTATGACAGCCCCTGAAATCAAATCGCTTAGTGGTGGCCTTTTGGCACCAGCGATTAACATGTTTTTCCAACTTGGCACCTTGAAGATGGGTGGACTACAAGGCCCAGAATTCCCCAGGCCTCAAATCTGGCTGGGGGCCTTCTGGGAGTTGAAGCCCACCCTTCTTAAAACGGCTCAGGTTTTGTACCTGCCGCTCCTACCCGTTGCTCCACCGGATTGCAAAACAAGAGGCGAAAGGGCAGGCCGATTCGGAAACATGCAGCCACAGGCCCATAATCCACAGCCCCTAAGGCAACGTCCCCCTGCGCAAGACAGGGCACGCACTCGGGCACAGAAGATGCCCTATTTTTCTTCCCAATCCTTCAACCCTCCCCGTTTTGGAATTCCTGGCGAATAAAACACCTTGGAGGGAGGCCAGATCCAGCCTTAAGGAGTCCAAAAAATCATCTATTTCCTGCTGCAATTATTTTTTTTTTCATTTTTTGCTACACCCTGCACAAACACACACACACACACACCCCAAAAAAGGTCAATTCACAGGGCAGAAGCAACGCCAATTGTCCAAACAATGGAAGGAGGAGAATTATGAATAATTCTGTAATTAATTCTGTAATTGCTATCCTCCGGGAATCGGCCAGGAACCCAGCTTGCTCAGAATTTTGGGCAAAAAAGAAATCAATATTTTTATTTAAGCATTCGACTGGAACCACCCTGTGGCGGCCCTCGTGTGGCCCACACCTTGCGCGACAAGGAAGAGAGAGAAAGGACGGCAAACAGCACACAACCACACAGGAAGAAAGTTGGCAAGGAGGGGCTTGCACTGTCAGAAATGGAACGCTCTTGTGTTGTGTTTGTGTGTTGCAGTGGAAGCTCTAAAACAACTCAAGCAACAACCTGCCTCTACCGGTTAAATCCTGGAGAGATTTAGCCACGGAAATTTGGGGCTCATAAATTGAGGACTACCTGTAATAATAAGCGGTAGTGACAGATTTTATCTTCCTGGGCTCAAAGATCACCTCAGATGGGGACTGCAGCCAAGAAATTAAAAGACGCTTGCTCCTGGGGAGGAAAGCTATGGCAAATCTAGACAGCATACTAAAAAGCAGAGACATCACCCTGCCAACAAAAGTGCGTATAGTCAAGGCCATGGTTTTCCCAGTTGCAATGTATGGCTGTGAAAGCTGGACCATAAGAAAGGCTGAGCGCCAAAGAATGGAGGCCTTTGAACTCTGGTGCTGGAGAAGACTCCTGCGAGTCCCTTGGACTGCAAGGCGATCAAACCGGTCAGTCCTAGAAGAGATCAACCCTGACTGCTCTTTAGAAGGCCAGATCCTGAAGTTGAAACTCAACTACTTTGGCCACCTAATGAGAAGGAAGGACTCACTGGAGAAGGGCCTAATGCTGGGAAAGATTGAGGGCAACAGAAGAAGGGGACGACAGAGAATGAGATGGCTGGATGGAGTCACTGAAGCAGTAGGTGTGAACTTAAATGGACTCCAGAAGATGGTAGAGGACAGGAAGACCTGGAGGAACGTTGTCCATGGGGTCGCGATGGGTCGGACACGACCTCGCAATTAACAACAACAAAAAATAATAAGCACCACTTCAACACCATTGACAGATTCACCATCAGTCAATTGCAAAAGGCAGCTTTGCTTGGAAGAGCTTAAATCTTCAGCCCCACCAAACATCCACATCTGCCTCTCCCAGGACCCCGGAAAGGGCTGGAGAGATGGATAAAAAGGCCAAATCCAGTCTGAACCTCTGGCCGATGGTGTGACCGACCATAATAATCCCAAAACATCTGGAGCATCCCTTGAACACTGTCGGCATTGACGAAATCCCCGTCGGTCAATTGCAAAAGGCAGCTTTGCTCAGAAGAGCTTAAATCCTACCAGAGAAAATCTTCAACCTCATCAAACATCCACATCTGCCGAACCAGTGGAACAACTTGCCTCCAGAAGTTGTGAATGCTCCAACACTGGAAGTTTTTAAGAAGAAATTGGACAACCAGGTATAGGGGGTTGGACTAGATGACCTCCAAGGTCCCTTCCAACTCTGTTATTCTATTCTATTCTATTCTGTAATTCTATTCTATTCTGTAATTCTGTTCTCTTCTTCTTTCTTCTGTAATTCTGTAATTCTATTTTATTCTATTCTGTTCCGTTCTGTTCTCTTCTGTAATTCTGTAATGCTGTAATTCTCTTCTCTTCTGTAATTCTGTAATTCTGTAATTAATTCTGTAATTCTATTCTATTCTTTCTATTCTATTCTATGATTCTATTCTATTCTGTAATTCTATTCTATTCTATTCTATTCTGTGATTCTATTCTATTCTGTAATTCTATTCTATCCTGTAATTCTGTTCTCTTCTCTTCTCCTTTCTTCTGTAATTCTGTAATTCTATTCTATTCTACTCTGTTCCGTTCTGTTCTCTTCTGTAATGCTGTAATTCTCTTCTCTTCTGTAATTCTGTAATTAATTCTGTAATTCTATTCTATTCTATTCTGTGATCTATTCTATTCTATTCTTTATCCATCTATAAAGTCCTGGGGAAGATGGACAAAAATGCCCAATCCACTGTACACATCTGGCTGATTGCAACGAACCACGTAATAAGGATGCAAAATCTGGATTAAAAACGTCGAATCCGGTCCAAACCTCTGGCTGACTCTTGTCCCCAACCCTAATCATCACGGATGGCACCAGCTTCAAGGCCAAAGTGCAATGGACACCCAGCCCCATGTTCTCCAGCCCTTTCCATAACCCTTCTCCCCAATGACCCCAGGTAACCTCGGCCCAGCGCTGGCTGTCGTCCTGAAAGCACACACTGGCTGCCAGTCCCTGGGGTCCCACTGATCCTTTATTTTATTTATTCTTATTTATTAAATATATTTGCTGCCCTGGTTTCAGAATGACTCTAGGCACCTTGGAAACACATTCGCATCCCAAATCAGTCAATTATACAGGCAGTCCTCAACTTACGACCACATTTCCGTCGCTCAATGAGACAGCTGCTAAATGAACTTTGCCCCATTTTATGACCTATCTTGCCACAGCAGTGAATCCCTGCAGTTAGTAAGTCGGTAATACGGTCGTTAAGCGAATCAGGCTTTCCCCCCCCATTGACTTTGCGTGTCAGAAGATCACAAAAGGGGTTCACGTGACCCCCCCGGGACGCTGCAACCGTCGTAAATACGAGCCAGTTGCTGAGTGTCCGAATTTGGCTCACGCGACCGTGGGGATGTTGCGACGGTCGTTAAATGTGAAAAACAGCCCCCGTTCCCTTTTTTTTCAGCGCCGTCGTAACCGTCACTCAGTGAACTTTGTGGCAAGCCGGGGACTTAACCGGTAATGCAACTAAGCTCTACCCGCGATCGGAAAGAAATCATAAACTTTTATTCCCACCCAATCGTTCGCGTCAGAGACGCCAAAAATACACAATGGCCGATTTATGGCAGAAGGTCATAAATATGTGACGCCATTTGCAGAAGAGATGTTTGAATTTGAGAGGCGGGATTATTAAGGGATCTTACTGGGAGGGCTTTCCTTAAACTACAACATTCATTCATTCATTCATTCATTCATTCAAAAATTCATTTCTTTTACATTTCCTGTTTCTATTTATTTAAAAATTCGTTTATTTTACCTTTCCTGTTTCTGTTTGGTTTTTTATTCAAAAATTCATTTATTTTACATTTCCTGTTTCTGTCTGTCCATCTGTCTGTCTGTCTATCTATATCTCTCATTTATAAATTCATTCATAAATCCATTTATTTTACATTTCCTGTTTGTTTATTTAAAAATTTATTTATTTTACATTCTATCTATCTATCTATCTATCTATCTGTCTATTTATAAATTCATTCATATTTATTTTACATTTCCTGTTTGTTTATTTAAAAATTCATTTCTTTTAC
Source organism: Crotalus helleri (assembly GCA_024509115.1). Taxonomy (NCBI): domain Eukaryota; kingdom Metazoa; phylum Chordata; class Lepidosauria; order Squamata; family Viperidae; genus Crotalus; species Crotalus helleri. The sequence continues at coordinate 436,292 of JAKSXO010000081.1, forward strand.
ATTTCATCTATCTATCTATCAATTCATTCATAAATTCATTTATTTTACATTTCCTGTTTGTTTTTTATTTAAAAATTCATTTATTTTACATTTCCTGTATCTATCTATTTATAAATTCATTCTTATTCATTTTACATTTCCTGTTTGTTTATTTAAAAATTCATTTCTTTTACATTTCCTCTATCTATCTATTTATCTATCTATCTATCTATCTATCCACTACCATCCATTTATAAACATTCATAAATTCATTTCTTTTACATTTCCTGTTTGTTTATTTAAAAATCCATTTCTTTTACATTTCATCTATCTATCTATCTATCTATCTATCTATCTATCTATCTATCTATCTATCTATCTATCTATCTATCTATCTATCATCCATCTATTTATAAATTCATTCATAAATTCATTTATTTTACATTTCCTGTTTGTTTATTTAAAAATTCATTTCTTTTACATTTCCACTATCTATCTATCTATCTATCTATCTATCTATCTATCTATCTATCTATCTATCTATCTATCTATCTATCTATCTATCTATCTATCTATCTATCTATCCACTACCATCCATCTATCTATCTATTTATAAATTCATTCATACATTCATTTCTTTTACCTTTCCTGTTTCTGAAGCCGCCCCCTCTTCGCCCGAGACGGAGGGAGGGAGGGAGGAATCAAATTCTCACGCAAACTTTTCTTGCCTGATTTTTTTTTGGGGGGGGGAGACCCGTTTTGCAATCCGGGGTGCTGAAAAACCCCAGCCGCCAACCCGCAGGTTTCCCACGACTAACTCGCCGCCCCTCTGTTTGCTTACGAGCAAAAGATGGATGGACTCGCATTGCCCCGTTGAATTGCTCCAGGAAAGCTTCTCACTCGCGGGTTGCGCTGCGCTCGGCTGGGTCCAGAGCCGCACCTGGAGAATCCAGGTGAGAGTGCCAACCCGCCCAGGTGAGGCAGGCGGGAGTTTGGACGAGCTCGCCTTTATGACAAGGCCCCAGGGAAGGAACCTCGCGCGTCTGAACGTGCCCAGCGGCTCCCGGGCTCGCTTCCCTTGAGCTTCCCCCCTCGGACCGTTACGCCGCCGACTCCCTTCTCTACACGCATCCTAAGCGGCGTCTGTTTCCTTGCGTCCTCCTCCGCCCTCCAAGGTCATTCTGCACGTTCCACCAAAGCCCCCGCTTGCCCTTGGCTCTGCCCCCCCCAAAGGCCGGGACCCCCGACCCAATGCCGAGCCCGTTCACACGTGCACAACGCCCCGAGTCAGCCCAACTTGGCACCGTCGGCGCGCAAAGCCCCCCACCCACCCACCCAGCCAGCCAACCGTGGAACAGAAGCAGGTTTTTTTGTGGTGGGGGGGCACCACCCTCGAAGGGGGGGGGGCTCCGAAGCAGTGGCACCTACCCTCCTCCTTCTGCCCAGCCCCATCCTCAGCAGCGGCCGGCCGGCGACAGTCGCCCCCTCTTAGCAACTGGCGCTGGCAACTACACAAAAAGCGTTTGCGAGCGACACACCCCGTGTCCGCCCCTTCCCCTCCCTACTTTTCGTAGGGAAGGGTTGAGTTCACAGGGAGGAGCGCCGGCCAGGATAAGCGCGGAGGCGTCCGGGGGGGGGGGGATAAGGGGGAGGAAGCCGCCAGGAAGAGACACGCAATAGCAAAAGTATCTGCGGATTGTGGGTCATAGAATCATACAATAGAATAGAGCTGGAAGGGACCTTGGAGGTCTTCTAGTCCAGCCCCCCGCCCTGCCGCTCGACCAGGAGAACCTAGGCCGTCTCAGACCAGTGACTGTCCAGTCTCTTCTTAAAAACCTCCAGTGATGGAGCGCCCACGATTTCTGGTGGCAAGCAGTTCCACTGGTTCATTGTCCTTAAGTTTCTCCTAAATTTCAGGTGGCTTCTCTCTTCGGTCAGTTCCCAACCACTGTTTCTCGTCCTGCCCTCTGCTGCTTTGGAGAATAACGTGAACCCCCCTCCTCTTTGGGGCAGCCCCCCAAATACTGGAATACCAGTATCATGTCTCCCGTTTTTTCCTTTCTTTAGACTGGCCTTCACATGTTTTAGTCTCCAGGCCTTGGATCATCTTAGTAAGTTGCTGTTCTCTGGATCACCTCCTTTAGGTCGGAAGCCCACCCCCACTTTTTTTTAATTTCCTCCTGGCCCCAGATTCTGGGTGAGACCTGGGAATAGAATAGAATAGAATAAGAAATAAGAATAGAATAGAATAGAATAGAATAGAATAGAATAGAATAGAATAGAATAGAATAGAATAAGAAATAAGAATAGAAGAGAATAGAATAGAATAATAATATAGAGTAGAATAGAATAGAGGAATATAGAAATAGGATAGGATAGGATAGGATAGGATAGGATAGGATAGAATAGAACAGTGGTTCTCAACATTTTTAATGCCGCGACCCCCAATCGGTCGTAAGTCGAGGACTACTCAACCGGTCGTAAGTCGAGGACTACTCAACGGGTGCAGCACCATTTGCAGACTGGGGCTTTTGGCGGGCTCAGCAGGGCAGAGACAGCCTGGACAATTCCTATGGGCTTTGGAAAGCCAATAGAATTAGACTCTATTCAAGAGAGTCTCTTCTATTGGCTTTCAAAAGCCAATCGAATAAAAGGGAGGAGCACAGCTAAGGAAAAGGGGGAAAAAATGGCGGACTGCGTTGTTTGGCGACCCTCGTGAAATGGTCGTTCGACCCCAAATGGGGTCCCGACCCACAGGTGGAGAACCACTGGAATAGAAGAATAGAATAGAATAGAATAAGAAATAAGAATAGAATAGAATAGAATAGAATAGAATAGAATAGAATAGAATAGAATAGAATAGAATAATAATATAGAGTAGAATAGAATAGAGGAATATAGAAATAGAATAGAATAGAATAGAATAGAATAGAATAGAATAGAATAGAATAACAATATAGAATAGAATATAGGCATATAGAACAGAACAGAATAGAATAGGAATAACAGAGCTGGAAGGGACCTTGGAGGTCATCTAGTCCAGCCCCCTGCTCAAGCAGGAAACCCTACACCATTTCCAGCCTCTTCTTAAAAACTTCCAGTGTTGGAGCATTCACAACTTCTGGAGGCAAGTTGTTAACAGGCGGGGCTCGTTTCCATGGCATTTTCATTCATTCATTTATTTTTTTAACTGTAATTGGAGAAACGAGCCCCTCAAAGCAAAGCTCCCCACGGAAGGAACTGGACTGAAACAAACAGATATTTTGCACGAATGGGTGCGTGTGTCATACAGGAAGAACTGTGCTGCCAGCCTCCCACATTTGCACAAACGTAGTTTGTGCGTGCGTGCGTTTGTGAACGTGTGTGAGTGACGGGGGGGGGGGATGGGAGTATTCTGCTGTCAGCCTCGCTTATTGACCTCAGCGTAGTTCGTGTGTTATATGTGCGTTTGTGTCTTTTTGTGCCGTCAGAGTCCCTCTGGTTTAGGCTTTCCTGGCTGAAAGTATTGTGTGTGTGTGTGTGTTTGTCTCTTTTTGTGCGCCTCTGAAATATTTGAGCCTGTTTCTGCTTGAAACAGGAAATTCGCCTCTTTGCATAAATGTACTGCGTCCGTTCGTGTGTGTGTGTGTGTGTGTGTGTGTGTTTCTGGGTTTGTTGTGTGCGCGTGTGTCTTTTCCCGCTGCCCAACGTCTCCGCCTGCTTCGGCACTAAGCAAGGAAATTCGCTGGGGAAGACCTCTTTCCCCCCCCCCTCCCTCCCTGTTGCATTTCTGCCTGGGTCCAGGCTCCTGGGAGCAACTCAAGAGAGTTTAAATACGGGGGGGGGGAGAGATGGGGGGGGGGGAGAGACCCCGGAAATGGGGCGGGGGGGGATGGCGTGCGCCCCCCTCCCCAGGAAATTTCGCAAGTTCTCGCAATAGAAAAAGGGAGCTGGCCAGCAAAGCGCTGCAAACGGCCAATTTTGACTTTTTCCCCCTCCTTTTTAAAGACTTTCCTCGCAAGCCTCAGGCGTGGGAAGGCTTGAGTATTTGGGGGGGGGTCAGCGGGTGGGGGGGGTGAGGAGGCGGAGTCTCCTTCCCAAATTCAGCGCTGCCCACCCCTCCACCCCCGCATCTTCCCGGACTTGCAGCCCCCCAAGTCCTTATTAGGGAATAAACTCAAAAGCCAGGAAGCTTTACTCGGAAATAGCTATCTTAGGAATGAAGAGCTGTCCCTTTAAGGCATGGCCTTCTGGGTAATGTAGTTTTGAAGTGGCCTGGTCTCACATCTGGGTTTCGGATTGGCCACTGGAGGGAGGGGCTTCGGATTAATTGCGGGAGTTCCTGGCTACGTGCCAGCCAGCGAGGTCTTTGTGGATTCCAGCCACGAGGACTTTTTGTTCCGTTCGCACGGAAGAAACTCGGCTCTTTTCAACTACGTGTTGGGTCCAGATTGTGCAAGCAACGCCAGGAGAATCTCTCCAGTAGCTGTGAGTTGATGTTTAGAAAATGCCTGACGAATTAAAGTAACCTGCGTGAAACTTTTCCGTGGAGTTTCTCTGCCTGTTATCAAGCGATAGCCAACAACAACCGCCCCCCCCTTGCTTGATACAGGATAGTAAAAATAGATAAGGTTTGAATCCTATCTGCCTGGCTAAAATAGTAATAATAATTAATAATAATAATAATAATAATAATGATAATGATAATAATAATAGTATCATTTGCCTGTAAGCAAAAACTGGTGGGATCATAAAATAGAGAAAGTCATAGAAAATGATAAAATTAAACTGCTCTGGGACTTCAGAATTCAGACAGACAAGCACCTGCAACATAACACCCCAGACTTAACAATTGTCGATACGAAAGATAAAAAAGTCTGGAGAGTGGACGTGGCAGTGCCTGGAGACACCAGAATAGACGAGAAAGAACTGGAGAAGATCACAAAATACAAAGACCTACAAACAGAAATAGAAAGACTGTGGCAAAGGCAAGCAAGGGTAGTACCAATAGTCATAGGCGCCTTGGGTGCAATCCCAAAACAACTGGAGCACCACTTGAACACCATCATTGGCATTGACAAATTCGCTATTAGTCAATTGCAAAAGGCGGCCTTACTAGGAATTGCTTCCATCCTGCGACGATATCTGTAACACCATCAAACATCCACATCTGCCTATCCCAGGTCCTGGGTAAGGACTCGATAGGTAGACAAAATGCCAAATCCAGTCTGAACATCTGGCTGACTGTGCAATGATCCATAATAATAATAATAATAAAATTGGATGGGACCTTGGAGGTCATCTAGTCCAATCCCCTGCTCAGGCAGAAAACCCTACACCATTTTGGACAAACTGCTGTCCAGTCTCTTCTTAAAAACTTCCAGTGATGGAGGAAGGAGGGAAGGAGGAAGGGAGGAAGGAAAAAAAGAATAACAATAACAGATGGAGGGACCTTGGAGGTCATCTAGTCCAATCCCCTGCTCAGGCAGGAAACCCTATACCATTTCAGACAAATGGCTGTCCAGTCTCTTCTTAAAAACGTCCAGTTTGGAGGGAGGGAGGAAGGAAGGAAGGAAGGAAGGAAGGAAGGAAGGAAGGAAGGAAGGAAAGAAGGAAAAAAGAATAATATAGTAACAGATGGAAGGGACCCTACAGGTCATCTAGTCCAACCCCCTGCTCAGGCTGGAAACCCTATACCAGAGGTAGGCAACCTTGCCTCCTTTGTGACTTGTGAACTTCAATTCATAAAAGAGCCAAGGTTGCCTACACCTGCCCTATAACATTTCAGACAAATGGCTGTCCACTCTCTTCTTAAAAACATCCAGTGTTGGAGCATTCACCGCTTCTGGAGGCAAGGAGTTCCACAGGTTAATTGTTCTAACTGTCAGAAATTTTCTCCTTAGTTCCAGGTTGCTTCTCTCCCTGATTAGTTTCCATCCATTGCTTCTTGTCCTGCCTTCAGCTGCTTTGGAGAATAGCCTGATTCCCTTTTCTTTGGGGCAGCCCCTGAGATACTGTAACACTGCTATCATGTCCCCCCTCGTCCTTCTCTTCATTAAACTGGACATCCCCAATTCCAGCAACCGTTCCTTGTATGTTTTAGCCTCCAGTCCCCTGATCATCTTTGTTGCTCTTCTCTGTACTCTTTCCAGAGTCTCAACATCTTTTTTACATTGTGGTGACCAAAACTGGATGCCGTATTCCAAGTGTGGCCTTACCAAGGCCTTGTAAAATGGTATTAACCCTTCACGTGATCTTGATTCTGTCCCTCTGTTAATGCAGCCTAACACTGTGTTGGCTTTTTTGGCAGCTGCAGCACGCGGCCGGCTCCTATCGAAGTGACTGTCTACTAAGACTCCGAGATCCCTCTCACAGTTGCTACCGTTGAGCAAGGTCCCACCTTGTAAAGAGACAATTTAGAAACGGAGAAGAGATGCAGATGTGTGTTCGAATCCACTGGCCTGCCTAAAGAAAAGAAAAGACTCTTTTGCTAAGACACGGCGGATAAAGCCAGTTTGAATGTGAAAAGCTCACAGCCTCTGCAGACGTTTCTTCCCGCAAGATAAAATAATAACCAGCCTACATTGATCCACAACCACCATTCAGCCCCCCTCTTGATTCTTGCTTAAAGGAATTAATGAAGCCAACCCCCCCCCCCATTTAGAATTGCAAACGCCCACAGTCCAAGTTGGGATCTTAATTTCGGGTGATCAAACCCTTAAAGAGATTCCAGAATCGGACGGCCAGCCTTGCAATCTCATCAAAGGGAAGTCAGCAGCCAGTTTATCCTAGTGGTCTAGGTGCAGTACCCTCTGGTGGTCAATCTCCAAACAACAGGCCTGTGTTCCTGTGTACAGCGCACCCTAGTGGTTTATACGCAGCGCCCTCTGGTGGCCAATCTCAAAACAACAGGTCTGTGTTCAAGCTGTGTACAGTGCACCCTAGTGGTCTATGCGCAGTGCCCTCTGATGGCCAATCAGCAAACAACAGGCCTGTCTTCAAGCTATCTGTACAGCGCATCCTAGTGGTCTAGGCGCAGTGCCCTCTGGTGGCCAATCAGCAAACAACAGTCCTGTGTTCAAGCTATCTGTATACAGCACACCGTAGTGGTCTGGGTGCAGCACCCTCTGGTGGCCAATCTCCAAACAACAGGCCTGTGTTCAAGCTATCTGTGTACAGCACACCGTAGTGGTCTGGGCGCAGCGCCCTCTGGTGGCCAATCTTCAAACAACAGGCCTGTGTTCAAGGTCTGTACAGCGCACTCTAGTGGTCTAGGCGCAGTGCTCTCTGGTGGCCAATCTCCAAGCAACAGGCCTGTGTTCAAGCTATCTGTGTACAGCACACCCTAGTGGTCTGGGCGCAGTGCCCTCTGGTGGCCAATCAGCAAACAACAGGCCTGTGTTCAAGCTATCTGTGTACAGCACACCCTAGTGGTCTGGGCGCAGCGCCCTCTGGTGCCCAATCTGCAAACAACGGGCCTGTATTCAAACGATCTGTGTACAGCGCACCGTAGTGGTCTAGGCACAGTGCCCTCTGGTGGCCAATCTCCAAACAACAGGCCTGTGTTCAAGCTATCTGTGTACAGCGCACCCTAGTGGTCTGGGCGCAGCGCCCTCTGGTGCCCAATCTGCAAACAACAGGCCTGTATTCAAACGATCTGTGTACAGCGCACTCTACAATATCTACACAGCATCTATGGATCCCCCAACACCCTTGAGCAGAAGGAGAGACGGGTCACCTTGGAGAGGAAATTTAGATTTGGCATCCAGGTGCGTGCACCAATTCTCTAACAAGCCGGGGAAGGAATATATATTATGGAAGCGATTTTTCGGGAATGCCATTCGCAACGAAGGGTTGGAGCCCGCCGAAGAGCTCGGGCTTATGATAGCATGGCTGGGACCAGAATCTGCAGAAGTAGTAAAGGACATCTACTCGTCCCAACTGGGTAACCCAGACACCGCCCTTGAGGAAGCGTGGGATATGCTGGATCGGCACTATGGGGCACCTATGTTGATGGAGTCGTCCTTCTTGGATCCTCTCTACGAATTCCCTGACATCCGTCTCAGAGAACCTCGCAAACTGCGGGAATTCTCTCTCCTCCTTACGCAGCTGCGGAAGGCACAAGAAGATCCCACCTTGCCGGGATTTATTTGTCTCGAGGAGTTGAGGACGCAACACGCTATCATTCGAAAGCTACCGCGGAAGTTAGCAGAAGAATGGATCCACTTATCTCAAGATTACGAGACAAAGAATCAAGATGGAGTTCCCCCCTTTGCTGTCCTTGAAGAATTTGTGGCCCGCCAAGCCGAGCTGTACAATAACCCTGAATACATCAGCATCAGAGAAGGAGAGTTCCCTGCAGCCAAAAAGGCCAGTCAGAACTCCGGCGTGAGGAAGGGTCCGTTCCAAAGTGCAAAGGGGAAAACCCTTGCATCCGGCCGGAAGACAGAGGCCGCTCGTTTGCCCACGAAGAATTCAGACGAGTGACTGTGGAGGAAAGTTCCAGCTAAACCTCTGCCGATAAAGGAAGGCCCGATCTGTCCGTTCCACAAGTCCTCACATTCCCTGAACAAGTGCCGAGCGTTCGGAAAGAAGCCCCTGGACGAACGCAAGGCTTTGCTCAAGGAGTACAAGGTCTGCTACAAGTGCGGTGAGTCTACGGAACACGTGGCCAAAGCTTGCGCGGCTCAGGTGAAGTGTCCCCTATGCAAGAGCGACAAGCATCCGGGAGCCCTGCATCCAGACTCTGAGCAGCTACAACCAGCGACTTCTACTCCTCCTTCCAGCGAGGAGCCTCAGCGTGGCTCCAAAGGGCACCCAGAGTTGATCGCGATGGTCAATTGCACGTCAATATGTGGTGACTCACCACCCCGTCGTTCATGCACCCACATCTGCTTAGCTAAAGTCTACCCCACCGGACGCCCAGAAGAAGCCGTGAAGATGTACGTAGTGGTGGCTACACAAAGCACTCATTCAATAGCCAGGTCAGCGGTCTTCGACCTCTTTGATGTCCCAAGTGAAGAGATGCCTTACACAATATTAACGTACACTGGGTCCCAGCGCACGGTGGGGAGGGTCGTCGCTGGACTCTGCGTAGAGTCATTAGATGGGAGTTCACGGTTCCCACTGCCGCCATTGTTCGAATGGGACAACATACCAGTTAAACGCAGTCAGATCGCAACGCCAGAAGTAGCAAGGACCATACCTCACCTGAGGCACATGGCGGATCTCTTTCCTCCTCTAGATCCTGAAGCCGAAATCCTGCTTATGTTGGGACAAGACGCCCCTGAGGCCTTTGCTGGCTACGGACTGGTCAGAGGCCCACCAGGGTCCCCAATTGCCCTCAAGACGGATCTCGGATGGATCATCTTAGGAGGCGTCTGTGTCCCATCGGCTGCAAGCTCCGACCCAGGCGACTGTCCCAGTGACTTCCAGCTACAACCAGCGACTTCTACTCCTCCTTCAACTGAGGAGCCTCCACGTGGCTCCAAAGGGCACCCAGAGTTGATTGCGAGAATCAATTGCCTGGTAGCATACGGTGCCTCAATACCCCCTCCTTCATGCAGCCCGACCTGCTTAGCTAAAGTCTACCCCGCCGGGCGCCCAGAAGAAGCCGTGAAGATGTACGTATCGGTGGCTCCACTAAGCACTCATTCAATAGCCAGGTCAGCGGTCTTCGACCTCTTTGATGTCCCAAGTGAAGAGATGCCTTACACAATATTAACGTACACTGGGTCCCAGCGCACAGTGGGGAGGGTCGTCGCTGGACTCTGCATAGAGTCATTGGATGGGAGTTCGCGGTTCCCACTGCCGCCATTGCTTGAATGGGACAACATACCAATTGATCACAGTCAGATTGGAACGCGAGAAACAGCAAGGGCCATACCTCACCTGAGGCACATGGCGGATCTCTTTCCTCCCCTGGATCCTGAAGCCGAAATCCTACTTCTGTTGGGACAAGACGCCCCTCTGCTCCTGGGTTGTGAGAGAAGGATCAGAGGTCCACCAGACTCCCCAGTTGCCCTCAAGACGGAACTCGGATGGGTCCTCGTAGGAACGGTCAGTGTCCCATCGGCTGCGAGCTCCGACCCAGGCAAACGTCCCAGCGACTTCCATTCTTCGTAATGGGAGAGCGTCCCCCTTGAAACCATGCCAAAGAACACTTTACGCTTTCGAACATTAAGCCTCAACTAAAAGAGCCCCAAACATCAACCACTCTGTCATCCTTCCCGCTCGTCAACATGTCACAAGCCTGCTGGTCCAACACTACCACGAAATCGCCCACCATCAAGGCCGGCACTTCGCAGAAGGTACCATCAGAAGCTGCAGGACTCTGGATCGTGGGAGGCCAAAGGTGCGTCGCTACCGTCTTGTACAGGTGCCTGCGTTGTCGCAAACAACGGGGCGCGACACAACACCAGTTGATGGCTGACCTGCCACCCAAGTGCCTTAGTCCCAGACCGCTATTTACCAACGTGGGCCTAGACGTCTTTGGCCCGTGGTCCGTGACTGTTCATCGGACCAGAGGTGGTCAAGTCAACAGCAAACGCTGGACCGTCCTCTTCACACGTCTTAGCATCCGATCCATTCACATCGAAGTCATTGAATCCATGGACACTTCTTGCTTCATCATCGCCCTAAGGAGGTTCCAAGCCTACAGAGGTCCAGTTAAGGCTTTTAGATCAGTGGGTCTCAACCTGTGGGTCGGGACCCCATTTGGGGTCGAACGACCATTTCACGGGGGTCGCCAAACAACGCAGTCCGCCATTTTTTCCCCCTTTTCCTTAGCTGTGCTCCTCCCTTTTATTCTATTGGCTTTTGAAAGCCAATAGAATAGACTCTCTTGAATAGAGTCTAATTCTATTGGCTTTCTAAAGCCAACAGGAATTGTCCAGGCTGTCTCTGTCCTGCTGAGCCCGCCAAAAGTCCCATTCTGCAAACGGTGCTGCACCAGTTGAGTAGTCCTCGACTTACGACCATTTGGGGGTCACAGCATTAAAAAGGTTGAGAACCACTGTTTTAGATCTAGCCGCGGGACTAACTTTGTCGCAGCCTGCAAGGAACTACAGATTGACAAAGGCACTCGCCTCGATTCACCAAATGACAAATACCTAAAGGCCCCGAACTGTGTATGGACATTTAATCCTCCCCACACGTCCCACATGAGAGCATGGGAATGCATGATTGGCGTAGCCCACAAAATCCTGGACTCCATATTGACAAAGACAGCCACGCTGACGCAGGAGATCCTCACCACCCTTGTGGCAGAAGTGGCAGCTATCATCAACGCTCGACCTTTGATTCCAGTTTCCTCGGATCCTGAAAATCCAACTATCCTCATTCCGGCCGCCTTGCTGACCCAGAAGACAGGCAACGGCCGGCACCACTAGGGAACTTTGTTCCCAAAGACACGTACAAACAACAATGGGAGACAAATTCAACTGCTGGCCAACGCTTTCTGGAAGCGCTGGAAGCAAGAATACTTGTCTACCCTACAGGATCGCCGCAGATGGAAGATCTACCCTCGAAGGAGACGTTGTCTTGTTGAGAGACAAGGACGCGCACACCAGAACCCGTGGCCCATAGGGCTTGTGCACCAAGTTCTACCCAGCTCCGATGGACTTCTTCGCCAAGTTGAAGTCCAGACCGCGAAGCCACGAGAGTCATGTCGTGACTCACAGACTCTCGTTTACACCAGGCCGATCACCGACCTGGTACTGCTGCGGAAGAAGACCGAATACGAAGATTGAACCTCGAGTTATGCATGTTTTGTATTTACCTCATAATCGCATTGTGTTGATGCTATGTTTTTGCTTATTTTAGTTAATAGTTAGTTAATAGTGGAAATTTTATAAGTCCAGGCGGGGAGTGTGCTGGTCCGAGTAAATAGCTATCTTAGGAATTAAGAACTGTCCCCTTAAGGCAGTGGTTCTCAACCTGTGCGTCAGGACCCCATTTGGGGTCAAACGACCATTTCACGGGGGTCGCCAAACAACGCAGTCCACCATTTTTCCCCCTTTTCCTTAGCTGTGCTCCTCCCTTTTATTCTATTGGCTTTTGAAAGCCAATAGAATAGACTCTCTTGAATAGAGTCTAATTCTATTGGCTTTCCAAAGCCCATAGGAATTGTCCAGGCTGTCTCTGCCCTGCTGAGCCCGCCCAAAGTCCCATTCTGCAAACGGTGCTGCACCAGTTGAGTAGTCCTCGACTTACGAGCAGTTGGGGGTCTCGGCATTAAAAAGGTTGAGAACCACTGCCTTAAGGGATAGCCTTCTGAGTAATGTAGTTTTAAGTTACCTGGACATATCTGTGTTTTCCATTGGCCACTGGGGGAGGGACTTCTGTTTAATTATGGGAGTTCCTGGCTACGTGCCAGCCAGCGAGTTCTTTGTGAATTCCAGCCATGAGGACTTTTTGTTCCGTTCACATGGAAGAAACTCAACTCTTTATCTATGTGTTGGGTCCAGATTATGCAATCAACGCCAGAAGAATCTCTCCAGTAAATGATGTGAGTTGATGTTTAGAGAATGCCTGATGAATTAAAGTAATCTGCAGGAAACCCTTTCCGTGGAGTTTATCTGCCTGTATCAAGCGATAGCCAGCAACACCCTTGATTGATACAGAGGCTCTGTTAATAATAATAATAATAATAATAATAATAATAATAATAATAATAATAGTGCAAAGAAGCTGAAGAAACAGTGGACCACTTGGTAAGCTGTTGCAAGAAGATTGCACAGACTGACTACAAGCAGCGGCATGACAAAGTAGCAACAATGGTGCATTGGAAGATCTGCAAGAAATATCATTTGCCTGTAAGCAAAAACTGGTGGGATCATAAAATAGAGAAAGTCATAGAAAATGATAAAATTAAACTGCTCTGGGACTTCAGAATTCAAACAGACAAGCACCTGCAACATAACACCCCAGACTTAACAATTGTTGATAAGAAAGACAAAAAAGTCTGGATAGTGGACGTGGCAGTGCCTGGAGACAGCAGAATAGACAATAAAGAACTGGAGAAGATAACAAAATACAAAGACCTACAAATAGAAATAGAAAGACTGTGGCAAAAGCAAACAAGGGTAGTACCAATAGTGATAGGCTCCTTGGGTGCAATCCCAAAACAACTGGAGCACCACTTGAACACCATTGGCATTGACAAATTCGCTATTAGTCAATTGCAAAAGGCGGCCTTGCTAGGAACTGCTTCCATCCTGCGACGATACCTGTAATACCATCAAACATCCACATCTGCCTATCCCAGGTCCTGGGTAAGGACTCGATAGGGAGACAAAATGCCAAATCCAGTCTGAACATCTGGCTGACTGTGCGATGATCCATAATAATAATAATAATGATGATGATGATGATGTTGGAAGTGACCTTGGAGGTCATCTAGTCCAGGGCTTTTCAACCTTTTCACCTATTGCACCACTTTTAGGATATGGCAACATCCAAGGACTACCAGTCGCCTAGCAAGGTGTCAAAAACTTGATGACCAAAAAAAGGAAAAAAGTGATGAAGTACAGGTAGTCCCCGACTTACAACAGTGCGCTTAGTGACGGTTCGAAGTTACAATGGCACTGAAAAAAGGGCACCCCAAGCCACAGCCGAGCAAGACACCCGCCTGCCCACCTGGCCATGCTCTTCCTCCTGTCCGAGGTTTTCATTGTTGTGAGCATTTCTGTTGAGGATTGGCAGCGGGGGGGGGGGTGTCTGGTGTTTATCCCCTCCCCCGTCTGCTGGGTGGTTGCAGCAGGTTTTGCTCACTTCACATGACCCTGGGACACTGTGACCGTCATAAATATGAATCAGTTGCCAAGCATCTGAATGTAAATCACAAGACCCTGGAGAGGCTGCAACATTCCAGCTGATTGGCGCTTCTTCTGGGCTCAGCAGAAGCGCCAGGATCAGTGCTGCTTTCCAGCTCATTGGTGCTTCTTCAGGGCTCAGCAGAAGCACCAGGATCAGCGCCGAGCTCCAGCTGGAGCCTGGCGCTGATCCTGGCGCTTCCGCTGAGCCTTGACAGCCCTGCAGCTCCAGTCGTCTCTCGCTCAGGCTTGTGCGGTGCTGCCACCAGTTCAGCTCATTCCCTTCCCTTGCTACCATTTTTCTAGGATGGTTGTGTACCACCTGCCAGGTGCCAATGGATCACAGGTGGTACCCGTAGCACTGGTTGAAAAGCCCTGATCTAGTCCAACCCCCTGCTCAGGCAGGAAACCCTGTACCATTTCAGACAAATGGCTGTCCAGTCTCTTCTTAAAAAGGAGGAGGAGGAATAACAGATTCGGAAGGGACCTTGGAGGTCATCTAGTCCAACCCCCAACTCAGGCAGGAAACCCTATGTACCATTTCAGACAAAGGGCTGTCCAGTCTCTTCTTCAAAACCTCCAGCGTTGCAGCATTGACAGCTTCTGGAGGCAAGGAGTTCCGCTGGTTAATTGCGCCAACTATCGTTACCTCTCGTGGCAATTCATTCCCCTTCAACCCAGGTTAACAGAAACACAAGCACAACGTCACACAAGTTGCCCGGACAAACGAAACCCCTTATGAGTCTGGTTCACACAACCTTCCGCTCTTCTTCGTCAAATTTCCCAGGTTTATTTTGCAAGTCCAGAAAATCTGGGGGAACTGCAGGTTGTCCTCAACGTACGACCGCCACAGAGCCCAACAATTCTGTTGTTCAGTGAGACATTTGTTGAGTGAGTTTGGCCCCGGTTTACGACCTTCCTTGCCGCAGTGAATCCTCACAGTGGAATCGGATGGTCGCAAAACAGTTGTGTGACCCCCCTGGGGACAGTGTGACCGTCGTAAATACGAGTCAGTCGCCGAGCATCTGAATTTTGATCCCTTGACCGTGTGGAGGCTGCAACAGTGCGAAAATGTGTCCTAGGTCACTTTTTCCAGTGCCGTCGTACCTTGGAACGGTCACGAAGCGAACTCTGTAAACTGAGGACTAGATGCATGACTCTAATGCAGGGGCGGTGGTCAGCTAGGCCCAGCCGGCACAGGAATTCTGGGAGTTGAAGTCCACAAGTCCTAAAAGTTGGCGTGTTCTCTCGGGAACCACAGCTGTTCCTATTTCAGCAGTCTGGTTTGGGGTGCGGGCTGGGGAAGGCAGAGGGCGGTGCCTTTTCGTGACTCATTCTGCATTTTAGTCTATTTTAGGCAAGATCTCTAAGACGGCCTTTGCAGACCGGCCTGATCCCTCCCAAAGCGTGCCCAGGCAGAGATTAAAAAGTGTTTTCCCCCCCAAAGTATTCAAAATATGTTTGTTTCTCCTGGATAGCGATGACACATAAACACACACAGCTTCCACTGGGATCGCAAAGCAACCTCTCTCTCAAGGTCAGCCAAGGACACGGGAGGACTCTTTTGGTGTGTGTTTGTGTGTGTGCTCACCGCGTGTGCTCTAGTGTGTATGCTAGGGACAACCCAGCTAAGTTGTGGGCAGATGCAGTTGTCGTGCTCAGATAAACACACACGCACACACACCCTCCGGAAAAAGAAATCTGAATCTCTGTCCCACCCAAATGGCAGTTCATGGGAACCCGTGCTCCTTCCCAAGAAAAATAAACTGGCTTTTTGTTTGGTTTGTTTGATCTCTGGAAAAGAGATCCAGGTGGAGTTCGTTGGCCAGGATGGAGGAGATGTGGTGGTGGGCCAAGGGGCTGGGATGGGGGGTCTCTAGGAGCGCCCCTGTTCCTCCCCCCCCCAGCCCTTTGTTCCAAAGCAGAAGCTTTTGCGGGCTCCCGAGAAAGGAAATAGACGGTGGGGAGGGAGGGAGGAAGGAAGGAAGGAAAAGAGACGGAGGGAGAAATGAAGGGGGGAAAATTGAAAAAAGAAAGAAAAAGTATGAGAAAAAGGGAGGGAGGGAGGGAGGGAGGAAGGAAGGAAGAGACGGAGGGAGGGATAAATGAAGGGAAGATTGAAAAAAGAGAAAAAATATAAAAAGGGAGGAAGGAACGAAAAGAGACAGAGGGAGGGAGAAATGAAGGGAAGGGAAGACTGAAAAAAGAAAGAAAAAGTATAAGAAAAATGGGAGGGAGGAAGGAAGGAAGGAAGGAAAAGAGATGGAGGGAAGCAGAAATGAAGGGAAGGGAAGATTGAAAAAAGATAGAAAAAGTATAAAAAGGGAGGGAGGGAGGAAGGATGGTAAAGAGATGGAGGGAGGGAGAAATGGAAGACTGAAAAAAAGAAAGAAAAAGTATAAGAAAAATGGAGGGAGGGAGGAAAAAAGGAAGGAAGGAAAAGATGGCGGGAGGGAGAAATGAAGGGAAGGGAAGATTGAAAAAAGATAGAAAAAGTATAAAAGGGAGGGAGGGAGGAAAGAAAAGAGATGGAGGGAGGGAGAAATGGAAGATTGAAAAAAGAAAGAAAAAGTATAAGAAAAATGGAGGGAGGGAGGGAGGGAGGAAGAAAGGAAGGAAGGAAGAAAAAGAGACGGAGGAAGGGAGAAATGAAGGGAAGGGAAGATTGAAAAAAGAAAGAAAAAGTATTGAAAAATGGAGGAAGGGAGGAAGGAAGGAAAAGAGACGGAGGGAGGGAGAAATGAAGGAAAGGAAAGAATGAAAAAAGAAAAAGTATAAGAAAAAGGGAGAGAGGGAGGGGGGAAGAAAGGAAAAGAGAGGGAGGCAGAAATGAAGGGAAGGGAAGATTGAAAAGGAGAAAGAAAAAGGAGAAGAGAAAAGGGGAGGGAGGGAGGGAGGGAGGAAGGAAGGGAAGAAAGAAAACATGAGTGGGAGAGGGAAGGAAGGCCCACCCACCCCAATTAGGGCAACCTCAGGTTCCCCGGCCAGTGTTCCCAAGGGGGGGGGGCTGAAACCGCCAAGACCCATTTTTAGAAACCGACTTCAGTCCGACCTCAAGGAACGATCTCCGAAGGTGACATGAGCACGTGGCCCTGAGCACGGAGAGTCACATGGGGGGGACCCATTAAAATGCAAGACACTTTTACACACAACACACACACACACACACACACACACACACACACACACACACACACGGAAAAGCTGCCCATCAACCTTGCTTTCATTGGGGACCCCTCTGCACTGGCCACCAAATCTATTGCTTATTGTATGTATGTATGTATGTGTGTGTGTGTGTATATGTATGTATGTATTTAGGCCAAAGCAATTCAAAATTAAAAGAGTTCAAAAGGAAAATGCTGCTAAAAACTGGGAAATAAAAACAATCTTTTCCATTTTTACAGATTTCGTTCGACCTGCTGTGTTTACTTGATCATTGAGGATTTCAAATGGTTTTTTTTTAAAAAAAAAAAATTTTTATGCCACTTTAAAGACTCGTGGACTTCAACTCCCAGAATTCCTCAGCCAGCCCTGCTTCAAACTTGGCCACTTTAAACACTCGTGGACTTCAATTCCCAGAATTCCTCAGCCAGCCCTGCTTCAAACTTGGCCACTTTAAACACTCGTGGACTTCAATTCCCAGAATTCCTCAGCCAGCCCTGCTTCAAACTTGGCCACTTTAAACACTCGTGGACTTCAATTCCCAGAATTCCTCAGCCAGCCCTGCTTCAAACTTGGCCACTTTAAAGACTTGTGGACTTCAATTCCCAGAATTCCTCAGCCAGCCCTGCTTCAAACTTGGCCACTTTAAACACTCGTGGACTTCAATTCCCAGAATTCCTCAGCCAGCCCTGAGGGCTGGCTGAGGAATTCTGGGAGTTGAAGTCCACAAGTCAAAGGGGCGAAGTTTGAAGACCCCCTACTTTTACCTAATCAAAGTTTAACACAGTATTTCTGAAGGTTGATGCCTTTCAGCCGTGTGGACTACAACCCCCAGAATTCCCCAACCAGCAAAGCCAGCCAATGGGGCAAAACTCACTTAGCGACCAAAATCTGGGCCTCCATTTTGGCTGTAAATCAAGAACCACCTTTACCAGCAAGCAAAGTTGAATATTTCAGATTTTTTTTTTTTTTAAAAAAAAAGGATGGATGCACAGAAAAAGAAGATATAAGGTGGATACCTGTCGGCTGGGGAATTCTGGGAGTTGAAGTCCACAAGTCAAAGGGGCGAAGTTTGAAGACCCCCTACTTTTACCTAATCAAAGTTTAACACAGTATTTCTGAAGGTTGATGCCTTTCAGCCGTGTGGACTACAACCCCCAGAATTCCCCAACCAGCAAAGCCAGCCAATGGGGCAAAACTCACTTAGCGACCAAAATCTGGGCCTCCATTTTGGCTGTAAATCAAGAACCACCTTTACCAGCAAGCAAAGTTGAATATTTCAGATTTTTTTTTTTTTAAAAAAAAAAAAGGATGGATGCACAGAAAAAGAAGATATAAGGTGGATACCTGTCGGCTGGGGAATTCTGGGAGTTGAAGTCCAGACGACTTCAACTTCCCAAGGTCTAGCCACATTGATTGGCTAGCTATTTCAGAAGTCCTTGGCACTCATGGGGCAAAATCTCAGTATCACCACAAGGCAGTCCTCGGCTTACGGCCACAATGGAGTCCAACATTTACCTGGCAGAGTGAAACTTTGTTTTGTACCGCTTTACGACTTTTCTTGCCACCGTTGTTAAATGAATCATTGCAGGGTTAAAAGTGAGTAGCCCACCTGTTAAGTGGATCTGGCTTCCCCCATTGACTTTGCTTGTCAGAAGGTCACAAAAGGGGATCTTGTGACCCCCCCCCCGGGACAGTGCGACAGTCATAAATGTGAGTCAGGTTCTCCTGCTTGAGCAGGGGGCTGGACTAGAAGACCTCTAAGGTCCCTTCCAGCTTTCTATTCTATTCTATTCTATTCTATTCTATTCTATTCTATTCTATTCTATTTCTATATTTATTTCTACTCTATTTCTTATTCTATTCTATTCTATTCTATTCTATTTTTTCTATTGTATTGTATTGTATTCCATCCTCTATTCTATTCTATCTATCTATTCCAGTGGTTCTCAACCTGTGGGTCGGGACCCCATTTGGGGTTGAACGACCATTTCACGGGGGTCGCCAAACAATGCAATCCGCCATTTTTTCTCCCTTTTCCTTAGCTGTGCTCCTCCCTTTTATTCTATTGGCTTTCGAAAGCCAATAGAATAGACTCTCTTGAATAGAGTCTAATTCTATTGGCTTTCAAAAGCCAATAGGAATTGTCCAGGCTGTCTCTGCCCTGCTGAGCCCGCCAAAAGTCCCATTCTGCAAACGGTGCTGCACCAGTTGAGTAGTCCTCGACTTACGACCGGTTGAGTAGTCCTCGACTTACGACCAGTTGGGGGTCACGGCATTAAAAAGGTTGAGAACCACTGATCTATTCTATTCTATATTTTCTCTTCTATTCTTCTATTCTGTTCTATTCTGTTCTATTCTATATTTTGTATTGTATTGTATTGTATTCTGTTCTGTTCTATTCTATTCTATTCTATTCTATTCTATTCTATTCTATTCTATTCTGCGATGCCAAGTGTCCAGATATTGATCACGTGACCATAGGGGAGACACTGCAAGTGTGAAAAACGGTCCAAAATCACCTTTTCCAGCCCTGTTGTAACTTTGAATGTCACTAAACGAACTTTCTGTAAGAAAACGCTCCTTTACACACCGCTCCGCCACTACCAACCAGCGACGCCACAACAAATCAAACCATAAATGGATAAAAATGCCCTCTTTAACGGAGGGCAGCGTCGTTCCCGAATTCCATGAGATCTAGAAACACGCTGGATCGGATTTATCGATTCCCAGATATAAAGCTACTTTACGAGATTTCTCCCGGACGCCGGACCTCCCTTCCCCCCCCCCCCCCCCGCCTCCGACCAGCCAGGCTGGTTCCTCCCCACCCGCTCGTCCACTGTCAATCAAATCACATCAAAACCGTGACAGCCCATAAAACCTCGGATTAGAACAGGAGCTACGAAACTCGCCGTGCCGGATTTCTTGGGGAAAACGTCTCGCTGCTCAATTTTATTTTATTTTAGTTTTCAACTGTCGGGCGCGGGGGTGGGGGGGTTTTCACGTGCCCAGAGCATGCACGCATGCATGCACACGACCGGTTCTGGAAGGCTGACCTGTATGTTTAAGGTGTGTGTGTGGGGGGGGATGGGAGTCCAGCAAAGCCCTTTGCACGTGCTCAGGGATCCAGAAAGCACCCCGAGAGACCCTTAGCGGGCGCCGCGGGCGGGCGCAGCCCCCGCCCCGCCCCTTGCCCGCAGCGCAAGGAAGCCGGAAGCCATTTGCAACAGAGCGCCCGCGGGCGCCGAAGCTTTCCCGAGGAAAACTGGGGTGGGGGGTCGATGGAAGAGGCTGCGGAGATTAGACGACCCCCCCTCCCGGCCCGGCAGAGTCTTCCTCTCGCCCCCCCCCGCCACAAATCACCTTCACCGCCTCTTCCTCCTCCTCCTCCTCTTCCTCCCTTCGGATCTGCTGGAAGCCGGCTGGCATCTTCCCTGCAGGGGGGGGGTCTTTTGAGGCTGGGGTCGCGGCCGTCGAGGAGTTTAGTCCCAAGGCTGGCGGGGGCAGTCCCAAGGAGTCCGGCCGAGGGGGCTGCCCGCGAGGCCAGGAGGCGCTTGGAAAGCAGCGAGCGGGGGATCCCGCGCCCGGCTGGCGAGTCCCGGGCTGCGGCCAGGGCAGGGCAGGGCACCCTGGTGCCACCGCCCTCGCTCGCTCATTGGGCCCGCCCCCCCGGGGGGAGGGGCCAGAGGTTGAACTTGAGGGGGGGGGCGAGCTCAGAGGGAGGCGGGGTGGCCGAGAGAGACCCCCCCCCATTAGTGCCGCGCGGGTCTCCTTGCCCTGGCCAAAGGAGCGATCCTAATCGAGAATTAGGGTAATAAGTACTGTTGTTGCTGTAATTAGGGTAATAAGTACTGTTTATTTCGCGACCCCACACTTCGCCCACCTACCACGGAGCGGGGTCGCTCGAGCGTCCCCCCCCCCCACATTCCTGAGACTTTTTTCCCCTTCACAACAACCCCGCCAGGTAGGCCAGGCTTCTATCCGTGGCTCGGACTGCCAATGAGGATCGAGTCCGTGGGGGGGGGGGTGCGGGGAGGGGAGGGATACGTATGGGATACCGACTTCCAAGGTCTTTACCCACGGGACCCCTCCCCATGCTTGCTCTGCTCTATAGAAGCAGCGCCCCCCCCTTTAATCCATCCCTGTTCGTGAGAGAGAGAGAGAGAGATGGATGGACAGACACACGGACAGACAGAGATAGATATGGACACATGGATAGATAGATAGATAGATAGATAGATAGATAGATAGATAGATAGATAGATAGATAGATAGATAGATAGATAGATAGATAGATAGATAGATAGATAGATAGATAGAAATTGATACATGGATGGATGGATGGATGGATAGAGATAGATGATAGATAGATAGACAGACAGACAGACAGACAGATATAGATATTGATACATGGATGGATGGATGGATGGATAGAGATAGATAGATAGATAGATAGATAGATAGATAGATAGATAGATAGATAGATAGATAGATAGATAGATAGAGATAGACAGACAGACAGACAGACAGACATAGATATTGATACATGGATGGATGGATGGATGGATAGAGATAGATAGATGATAGATGATAGATAGATAAATAGATAGATAGATAGATAGATAGATAGATAGATAGAGATAGATAGATAGATAGATAGATAGATAGATAGATAGATAGATAGACAGATAGACAGACAGACATAGATATTGATACATGGATGGATGGATGGATGGATGGATGGATGGATGGATGGATGGATGGATGGATGGACGGACGGACACAGAGATAAATGATAGACAGATGGAGACAGACAAACACATAAAATAATTCATGCACGAACAAGCAAATAATAAGCAATAACTAAACAACAAACGGAATAAACAGATTGAAGAATAAATGTAATGAATAAAATTGACAAAGAACAAATGAATGAAGAAGAAATAAATAAATAAAAGAACTGAGTAAGTAAACAAATAAGTAGACAATGTCTACACAGTCGAATAGGAAGTGAATAAACAAACAGCACAAATAAACAAAAAATAAAGAAAGAACGAATAAAAGAACAAGGAAGAAATAAATGACAAAGAACGGACAAACGGACCATTAAGAAAAACAAAGAAGAGAACAACGAGTAAGCAAACGATAAACAGACAAGCAACAAATGGGAGATATAATTGCGCTGGTTAAGGTAGCCTTGTTTGGGGGGGGGGAATCTACCTGGTTCTTAAGGAGACCAAACCAGGTAGGCTTTACTGGTTTCCCCCCCCCACTTCGAAAGTTAACCCTTCACCTTCCATGTTTTATTTAACACCCCCCCCCCAAAAGCAGCTAGGAACAACCAAGCTCCATTTTAATTTAATTAATTTTAATTTAATTTTCTATCTCTCTCTCACCCCCTTCTCCCCCCTTGAAACCCAGCCTATCGACTCACGGGGGGGTCCAGTTCAGACAACTCCCTCCCCCTAACCCGGGTCAAGAAAATACCCCCACCCTTCGCGCAACAGCTGAAGCCTGATGACTGAGCAGCCCAGGGCAACGCAAGGCAAGCAGGTGGATGGTGGGAAGGCAGCCAGTCTGACTTTTTTGGGGGGGGAGCTGTCAAGGCGTGCCAACCCACGCACTACGGTCACGGGATGGCCCAGCTGCCCGCAGGCCATGGGGAGGGGGGGGCGGAGGAGGGTCCGTAACTTGAGCCCCAGGACAGAAAAAGAGGAAGGGAACAGGTCCCAGGTCTTGTGCTTGCTCCTTCTTCAGTGGCCTTTAGAGAAAGACCCCCCCCATGCATGTGCCCTTCGGATATGCCACCCCCCCCCTCCCCAGGGACCCTCCGGCCACATGAGGGCGTCTAGGCCGGGTCCCAAAATAACCTGCAAGGACAGCCTGGCAGAACCAGGTGGAGCCGAGTGCAAGAGTCCTGGCTTAGCCTAAACTGAGTGTGTGTGTCCGGGGGGGGGGGGGGGAAGCAGAGGCTGAGCAGGTGCTAAAGGGGGTCGGGGGGGGGGGGAGGGCTCGTCTGGAGGGGAAGAAAAAGCCCCCATCCCCAAATCCCAAGCAGTTCGTGGCTTTGTCAGCGAATTTAAGAATTCCTTTTGCGCCTGTCATCTGAGAAACTGGAGAGATAAGTCTTGCTTTGGGCTTCAGAGGTCATCCAGTCCAACCCCCTCTTCCGATCGGTCACAAGCATCCGGGAGAGGTGAAAACGCAGGCCTTCGAGGGGCGAGCTCGCTTTTTAAGGAGTCAAACGGTCGGTCGGTCCGTTTGGATACTTGGCGGCCGACTCATATTTACGACGGTGGCAGCGTCCCGGGGGGGGGAATCACGTGATCCCCCCCTTTTGCGATCAAAGCCGGATTTGCTTAACGGCCGTGTGACTCGTTTAAAATCTGCAGCGATCCGTTTAACAACAGCGGCAAGAAAGGCCGTAACAAGGGAGCAAAGCTCCCTGTTAAGTTACTGTCTCGCTTAGTGACGGAAATTTTGCACATCAATTCGAAGACGGCCGGTATAGTTTTCTTCCTATCCGCGGCCTCAGTGGTCTCTTCTGCAGGCTAAACCCTTTCGGGTCTCCCAACCCTCCCCGGTGGGGCTGGGTCTCCCGACCATCTTGAAATCCCCTCTCTGACCTCCCGGTTCAGTCCTCGGCTTACGACGACAACCGGGGCCAGAACTTTGTCGTTAAGTGAGGCCCGCCCGATTTTACCATCTTTTTTGGCCATCGCTGTTAAGCAAATCGCTACCGTCCTTAAGTGAAGCACGTGGTCGTTAAGCGAATCGGGCTGCCCCCCCTCCTTTGGAATTCGCCTGCCGGGACGGTCACGTGACCCCGGGACGCTGCGACCGTCGCAAACCCGCGCGCCCAAATTTTGATCGTGTGACCCAGGCTGCGACGGTCGTAAGGGCGAGGACCGGCCGCTAAGTCGCTTCTCTCAGTGCTCTCGTCGCTCAGAACGGTCGCAGGAAGAACAGACATAAGTTGAGGACCGCCTGGATTTATTTCTCTCTCCCCCTTTCGAAGTGGGGGGGCTGTGTAGAGGCGAGAGGGGAAGGGTCTCTTGCCCCCCCCAGGGTTTTAGGCCACTGTTCCTGCCCCCCCAAATAGCGCTGGCCTTTCCAGTGGCCTCTGCGTCTTGCGCTGGGCTCACGTTCTGCCTGGGCTGGCCGGGTCAGGACGGAGAGACCTCTGCACGTGTCCAGAAGCCATGCCAGACCCCCCCCTCCTGGATCTGCTCTTTCGCTTGTTTTGGGGGGGGGGAGAACGTCATTTCGGCCTCTGCTTTAATCCCAGTGGGAGCCTTTGGCCTCTCCAGCTTCTCAGCTGTCGGTCATGCCCAGCGCTTGCCTGGGGGGGGGGTCATCTGCAGCTTTGGTCAGCCCCACCACCCCCAGCACCTTTGGCCGTATGGATGGATGGATTGATCTCTCTCTCTCTATCCTCTCCTCTCTCTCCTCTATCTATTCCCCCCCTCCTCCCTCTATCTTTCCCCCCTCTCTCTCTATATATATATCCTCTCTCCATCCATCCATCATCTCTCTCTCTCTCTCTCTCTTTCTCTCTCTACCCTCTCTCTTTCCCCTCTATCTATCTATGCTCTCTATCCTCTCTCTATCTTCTCTCTCTCTATCCCTGTCTATCATCTATCTTTATCATCTCTCTCTCTCTCTATTGTCTGTCTCTGTCTGTCTGTCTGTCTGTCTATCTATCTATCTATCTATCTATCTATCTATCTATCTGTCTGTCTATGTCTATATTATCTATCTATCTATCTATCTATCTATCTATCTATCTATCTATCTCTCATATCTATCTACTTATCTATCTATCTATCTATCTATCTATCTATCTATCTATCTATCTATCTATCTATCTATCTATCTATCTATCTATCTATCTATCTATCTATTCCTGTCTGTCATCTATCTATCTAATATCTATCTATCTAATATCTATCTATCTATATCTATCTATCTATCTATCTCATATCTATCTAATCTATCTCATTATCTATCTATCTATCTATCTCATTATCTATCTATCTCTCTATTCCTATCATCTATCTAATATCTATCTATCTATCTTATCTATCTATCTCATATCTATCTCATTATCTATCTCATATCTATCTCTTCCTGTCTATCATCTATCTATCTAATATCTATCTATCTATCTCATATCTATCTATCTATCTATCTATCTATCTATCTATCTATCTATCTATTCCTGTCTGTCATCTATCTATCTAATATCTATCTATCTAATATCTATCTATCTATCTATCTATCTATCTATCTATCTATATCTATCTATCTATCTATCTATCTATCTCATATCTATCTAATCTATCTCATTATCTATCTATCTATCTATCTATCTATCTATCTATCTATCTATCTATCTATCTATCTATCTATCTCATTATCTATCTATTTCTCTATTCCTATCATCTATCTAATATCTATCTATCTATCTTATCTATCTCATATCTATCTCATTATCTATCTCATATCTATCTATCTATCTATCTATCTATCTCATATCTATCTCTTCCTGTCTATCATCTATCTATCTAATATCTATCTATCTCATATCTATCTCATATCTATCTATCTCATATCTATCTATCTCATATCTATCTATCTATCTATCTATCTATCTATCTATCTATCTATCTATCTATCTATCTATCTATCTATCTATCTATCTATCTATCTATCTCATTATCTATCTATCTCATATTTATCTATCTCTCATATCTATCTATCTCATTATCTATCTATCTATCTCATATCTGTCTATCTCATTATCTATCTATCCATCTATCTATCTATCTATGATCTATATTAGATTTTTCTCCCACCTTCATTACTTTATAAGTAACCTCAGATGGCGAACATATCAAATGCTCCTTCTGCCTCCTACTTTCCCTACGACAGCCCTGTGAGGTGGGCTGGGCAGAGAGAGAGAGACAGAGGGACTGGCCCAAAGTCATCCAGCCGGCCTCTCCTGCCTAAGGCAGGACTAGAACCCACCATCTCCCAACTGTCTAGCCTGGCGCCTTAACCGCTTCAGATGCCACATCTGGATAGATGGATGCCTGCAGAGCCTCCTGGCCAGGGGCAGTTTATCTGGGCAGTTCTTGGCTCAGGAGAGAGCAAACTGAATTCCCGTCCTTTTCCTCCTGTGTCGGGGAGGACAAGCGTGGTTGGAAAGGCCACTTTTGGTTGCCAAAAAGCTGCCAATCAGCAGGTGCACCACGTATGCACACTCCAGTATTCCTGGAACCCCGAGTGCGAGAATCTCCACCGTGCCAGCGCAGGAAAGCTGATCTTAAGCACGTGGGGCCGTCGGGAGCCCAGCGCCGTATTTTTAGATGGAGTCATCTCCAGCAAATGTCAAGCCATTCAGCTGCTGGGTTAAAGGGGGGGGGGCGCAGGAATCCAGGCAGCCCCCCCTCCCGCACCCCCTTGGCTATTCACCTGAGCAGCAGCACGGCCAGGTGAGGGAGGGGCTCCACTCTCCCTCGCTGCGCCCCCCCCCAAAATCTGGAAAGCACAAGAGGTCCTCGACGTACGACCACAACGGAGCCCGACATTTCCATCGCTAAGCGAGACGGCTGTTAGGTGGGTTTTGCCCCATTTTAGGACCATTTTGTGCAGCCGTCGTTAAGAGAGCCACAGGGCTGTTAAGCGAATCTTGACCTCCATTGGCTTGTCAAAAGGTCGCAAAAGCAGGTCATCGACACCCCCCCCCGGGGACGCTGCGACCGTCGTAAATATGAGTCAGTTATCAAGCATTTGAATTTTGATCACGGGACCTGGGGGGATTAGCTGCAGTGGTCGTAAGTGCGAAAAAACAGTCATAAGTCCCTTAATTCAGTGCTGTTGTAAATGGAGGACTCTATGCAGCCTCTAATCTCAATATAGTAGTAGTAGTAGTAGTAGTAGAAGTAGTAGTAGTAGTAGTAGTAGTAATAATAAAAATAAAGTTGGAAGGGATCTTGGAGGTCATCTAGTCCAACCCCCTGCTGGCTGGGGAATTCTGGGAGTTGAAGTCCCCATGTCTTAAAATTGCCCAGTTTGAGAAATACTACCTTATAGTAAAAATATTGGATTTTCTGTCTAATGAAATACCAGCTTATTCCAGTAATTGGCTAGGTCCTCACAGGGATACTACAAAACCGGTGGATATCTGCAATCCAGCTATTAATTATTATTAATGTTAGAAAAAAGTTCGGGAAAGTTTTGTTAAGTACAAAAGCAAAGTTGCGCCAAGTCTGACACCTAGAGGCCAATGGGCAAAAGTGCAGGTCTAAATCCAGAGTTGGGTTAGCCAAAATCCATCCTGGGTTTTCTCAGAAGCTAGCTCACTCTTTTCTAGCTAGGACCTCTGGGCTCTTGTCGTGAGTAGTTCAACAGGAAAACCTGGACTGGATTTTCCTACAGGCCTGACACTGCCATCTCTTTACGGATTGGAAGCAGAAGCACATATTTATAAAAATAGAATAAATATAAACATAAGATCCCCTTTATGGATTACTGCCTTGTCGTGGCGAAGGGGCTTGCGTAACTCAATGAAGCTATAAGCTATGCCGTGCAGGGCCACCCAAGACGGACAGGTTATAGCAGAGAGTTCTGACAAAATGTGATCCACTGGAGAAGGAAATGGCAAACCACTCCAGTATCTTTGCCATGAAAACCCCATGGACAGTACTAAAAGGAAAAAAGATATGACGCTGGAAGATGAGCCCCTCAGGTCGGAAGGTGTCCAATATGCTACTGGGGAAGAGCAGAGGGCTAGTACTAGTAGCGCCAGAAAGAATGAAGCGACTGGGCCAAAGCCGAAAGGACGCTCAGCTGTGGATATATCTGGTGGTGAAAGGAAAGTCCAATGCTGTAAAGATTTTTTCTCCATAGGAACCTGGAATGTAAGATCCATGAATCAAGGCAAGCTAGACGTAGTCAAAAAAGAGATGACAAGACTGAACATCGACATCTTAGGAATCAGCGAACTAAAATGGACAGGAATGGGTGAATTTAACTCAGATGACCATCAGGTATACTACTGTGGGCAAGAATCCCTCAGAAGAAATGGAGTAGCCTTCATAGTCAATAAAAGAATAGGAAAAGCAATACTGGGATACAATCCTCAAAATGACAGAATGATCTCTATTCGAATCCAAGGCAAACCATTCAATATCACAGTAGTCCAAATCTATGCTCCAACCACTGGTGCTGAAGAGGATGAAATTGACCGGTTCTATGAAGCCCTACAGCACCTTATAGAATTAACACCAAAAAATGATGTCCTTATCATCATGGGGGATTGGAATGCTAAGGTAGGAAGCCAAAAGATAACCGGAATAACAGGCAAGTTTGGACTTGGAGTACAAAATGAAGCAGGGCACAGGCTAATAGAATTTTGTCAAGAGAATGCGATGGTCATAACAAACACTCTTTTCCAACAACCCAAGAGACGGCTCTACACATGGACATCACCAGACGGTCAACATAGAAATCAGATTGACTATGTGCTCTGCAGCCAAAGATGGAGAAGCTCTATACAGTCAGTAAAAACAAGACCAGGAGCTGACTGTGGCTCAGATCATGAGCTTCTCGTTGCAAAATTTAGGCTTAAATTGAAAAAAGTAGGGAAAAGCACTAGGCCACTCAGGTATGAACTAAATCATATTCCTGATGAATATACAGTAGAGGTGACAAATAGATTTAAGGAACTGGATCTGATAGACAGAGTGCCTGAAGAACTATGGATGGAAGTTCGCAACATTGTACAAGAGGTAGCAACTAAAACCATCCCAAAGAAAAAGAAATGCAAGAGAGCAAAATGGCTGTCTGAGGAAGCTTTGCAAATAGCTGAGGAAAGAAGGGAAGCGAAAGGCAAAGGAGAAAGAGAAAGATACACCCAATTGAATGCAGAATTCCAGAGAGTAGCTAGAAGAGATAAGAATGCCTTCTTAAATGAACAGTGCAAAGAAATAGAAGAAAACAACAGAATAGGGAGGACCAGAAATCTCTTCAAGAAAATTGGAGATATGAAGGGAACGTTTCATGCAAAGATGGGCATGATAAAGGACCAAAATGGCAGAGACCTAACAGAGGCAGAAGAGATTAAGAAGAGATGGCAAAACTACACAGAAGAACTATACAAGAATGAGCTTAACATCCCAGATAACCACAATGAGATAGTCATTGACCTCGAACCAGACATCCTAGAATGTGAAGTGAAATGGGCCTTAGAAAATCTGAGCAACAACAAAGCTAGTGGAGGTGACAGTATTCCAGCTGAGCTATTCAAAATCTTAAAAGACGATGCAGTAAAAGTGCTACATTCAATTTGCCAGCAAATTTGGAAAACTCAACAGTGGCCACAGGAT
Source organism: Crotalus helleri (assembly GCA_024509115.1). Classification (NCBI taxonomy): domain Eukaryota; kingdom Metazoa; phylum Chordata; class Lepidosauria; order Squamata; family Viperidae; genus Crotalus; species Crotalus helleri. The sequence continues at coordinate 465,618 of JAKSXO010000081.1, forward strand.
TGGAAAAGGTCAGTTTACATTCCAATTCCAAAGAAAGGCAATGCCAAAGAATGTTCAAACTATCGCACCATTGCACTCATTTCACATGCTAGTAAAGTTATGCTTAAAATCCTACAAGCTAGACTCCAGCAGTATGTGGATCGAGAACTACCAGAAGTACAGGCAGGATTTCGAAGAGGCAGAGGAACTAGAGATCAAATTGCCAACATACGCTGGATCATGGAGAAAGCTAGGGAGTTCCAAAAAAACATCTACTTCTGCTTCATTGACTATGCAAAAGCCTTTGATTGTGTGGATCACAACAAATTGTGGCAAGTCCTTAAAGAGATGGGAGTACCAGACCATCTCATTTGTCTCTTTAGAAACCTATATGTGGGTCAAGAAGCAACAGTGAGAACCGAACACGGAACCACAGATTGGTTCAAAATTGGAAAAGGAGTCCGGCAAGGCTGTATACTGTCGCCCTGCCTATTTAACTTATATGCAGAGCACATCATGAGAAAGGCAGGGCTAGATGAATCAAAAGTTGGAATTAAGATTGCCGGGAGAAATATCAACAACCTAAGATATGCAGAAGATACCACTCTGATGGCAGAAAGTGAAGAGGAACTAAAGAGCCTCTTGATGCGGGTGAAGAAGGAGAGTGCAAAAGTAGGCTTGAAACTCAACATTAAGAAAACCAAAATCATGGCATCCGGCCCTCTCAATTCCTGGCAAATAGATGGGGAAGAAATGGAGGTAGTGACAGATTTTATTTTTCTGGGCTCCAAGATCACCTCAGATGGGGACTGCAGCCAAGAAATTAAAAGACGCTTGCTCCTGGGGAGGAAAGCTATGGCAAATCTAGGCAGCATACTAAAAAGCAGAGACATCACCCTGCCAACAAAAGTGCGTATAGTCCAGGCCATGGTTTTCCCAGTTGCAATGTATGGCTGTGAAAGTTGGACCATAAGAAAGGCTGAGCGCAAAAGAATTGAGGCCTTTGAACTATGGTGCTGGAGAAGACTCCTGCGAGTCCCTTGGACTGCAAGGCGTTCAAACCGGTCAGTCCTAGAAGAGATCAACCCCGACTGCTCTTTAGAAGGCCAGATCCTGAAGTTGAAACTCAAGTACTTTGGCCACCTAATGAGAAGGAAGGATTCACTGGAGAAGAGCCTAATGCTGGGAAAGATTGAGGGCAATAGAAGAAGGGGACGACAGAGAATGAGATGGCTGGATGGAGTCACTGAAGCAGTAGGTGCGAATTTAAATGGACTCCAGAAGATGGTGGAGGACAGGAAGACCTGGAGGAGCGTTGTCCATGGGGTCGCGATGGGTCGGACACGACTTCGCAATTAACAACAACAACAACAACAACAACAAACATAAGATAAATAAATATTTACCAAATATTAAGGTGTATGTTAAAAATCAATATGTTTGTGTGAGTGTGTGTGTGTGTGTGTGTGTGTGTGTGTGTGTGTGTGTGTAGGTCTTTGGTTATTTGGGTTTTCTCCCGCAAAAACCTCAGAAAACATACATATGTATGTATGTATGTATGTGTGTATGTATGTATGTATGTATGTATGTATGTGTTTTCTGAGGTTTTCGTGGGTGTTTGTATGTAGGTCTTTGGTTATTCGGGTTTTCTCCCGCGTAAAATTGGAAGTGTCTTGGCGATGTTTCGACGATGTTCGACGAAGTCCCATTCGTCATCTTCAGGCTGGTGTTTTCGGCTTCGTGCTTCATCTAGGAGCAATGTGTGGTCGTAGCTGTTTCTTCCTTTTAACTGCCAATGGGGGTATGAACTGATTGGATGGGAGCTTGGCTATGTTCTGATTGGGTGGAGGTGTGTTCTGATTGGCTAGGAGCACAACCACACACACGTAGTCCTTGACTTACAACCATATTGGATCCCTGTTGTGATGGTCGTAAAGTGGGTCACCCAGGTGACAGACTCAATTTAAAAAAAATGTTTTATTGATTTTCTAATTTTACATTTAAGTATTTGAAAAGCCGCGTGGTGGCTGGGTTAATTGATAATACAATGACATACAAGTATCTTTAGTACAAGACTCAAGCTGCTATATTAGATTTTTCTTCTTTTTTCCCCTTAGTATTTACTGTCTCCTGTTTAAATGTACACTATTCTTATTAAATCAATTAAATAAAAATGACATTCTTACATCTATCAGTATTTTTTGCCTTACACATATTCTTATTATTTAAATATTCACTTTATAGACCATCAACATCCTAATTAGTTTCCCCCCGTTTTTAATTCCCCATTAATATTGAACTTAACAATTAATATTTCTAGTTTCCAAGTTTTCAGTAACCAAAGTTCCCATTATCACAACACATCACCAAATCTAATATTCAGACTACACATCTTATCCATTTAAATGTATTCTATTTCTCACCATCTTGCATCAGCTAATTAATAACACGATGTACGACAATCTTATTTTCTATTAATTTCCAAACGTCTTAAATTTAGTTAACAGACTCAATTTTTTTGGGTGACTGTGGTTCAGTGGCCACAAGGAGAGTTCATCCAGGGGCATTTTGGCCAAAAAAAAAAAAAAAGGAAATAAAAAGTGGTGTTGGACAAAAATAGAAAATCACAATGACGTAAACCAGGTCGTAAATACGGGACGGTCGCTGGGGGTCCAAAATGCAAGCAGGGTTGGGGCAGTTACTGGAATGCAGAAGTGAGTGGGAAGTACCTCCCAATCACCACTAGGTGGCGTGAAGAGTTTGGGCAGGGAGGTCTGTGTATCTCTGACCAGATACCAAGTGTTTGGTCGTAAGATGAGGACCGCCTATAAACTTTCTTTTAAAAAGGCTGACTTCGCCTCACAGGCTGTCCTCAACTTACGTCCCAAATTTCCGTCGCCCAGCGAGACAGTTGTTAAGTAACTTTCGCCCCGTTTTGTGACCTTTCTGGCTCCGGTTAAACGAATCGCGGTGGTTGTTAATTGAGAAACAGTCGTTAAAGGAGTCTGGCTTCCCCATTGGTTGTCCAAAGGTCGTAAAAGGGGATCCCGTGACCCCCCTGGACGCTGCAACCCTCATAAATATGAGTCGGTTGCCGAGCATCTGAATTTTGATCACGTGACCACGAGGATGCTGCCACGGTCGTTAAGTGTGAAAAGCGGTCATAATTCACTTTTTTGGGTGCTGTTGTGACTTCGAACACTCACTAAACAAACTGTTGTTACCTGTCTCTAACTCTCCTGCGCTTTGTGTATTTCTCACATCTCGCCTGCAAGTCTCCCCGTCTCCACTAGGGGGCAGGAACGAGCGACAGGCAAAGCCAAACTTTAGTCGCCACCTAGTGGCGATTGGGAAGTTTACAGCCCAGATCTGGTCACTGGATTGGTAGGACAACTATCTAACTCTCTTGGGTTTTTGTGTATTTCTCACACAAATCTTCCCGTCTCCACTAGGGGGCAAGAAAGAGAGAGGGGGCCAAACCCAAACTATTGACACCACCTAGTGGCAATTGAGAGGTTTACAGCCGAGATCGGGTCATTCCAAATATCTAATTCTTTTAGGTTTTGTGTATTTCTCACACCCAGCCTGCAACTCTTCCCATCTCCACTAGGGGGCAGTAAAGAGAGATGGGCCAACCCAAACTCTTCACGCCACCTATTGGCGATCTGGATTTTTGCAGCCAAGATCCGGTCATTCCAAATATCTAACTCTTTTGGGTTTTGTGTATCTCTCATACCCAGCCTGCAACTCTCCCCATCTCCACTAGGGGGCAGTAAAGAAAGGGGCAAACCCAAACTCTTCACGCCACCTATTGGTGATTGGGAGGTTTACAGCCAAGATCCGGTCACTCCAAATATCCAATTCTTTGGGGTTTTGTGTATCTGTCACACCCAGCCTGCAATTCTTCCCATGTCCACCAGGGGGCAGTAAAGAGAGATGGGCCAACCCAAACTCTTCACGCCACCTATTGGCGATCTGGATTTTTGCAGCCAAGATCCGGTCATTCCAAATATGTAACTCTTTTGGGTTTTGTGTATCTGTCACACCCAGCCTGCAACTCTCCCCATCTCCACTAGGGGGCAGTAAAGAGAGATGGGCAAAACTAAACTCTTGCTGCCACCTAGTGGCAATCTGGATGTTTCCAGCCCAAATTTGATCACCCCCCCCAGCTGCCTAACTCTCTTGCTCTTTGTGTCTCTCTCACACCCAAGGTGTGAGTATTTTTGTCCCGACTTTCTAATGACCATCAATCACGGGGAATTGGCTCACCGGGGTATGTCATCTTCTCGGTTTCACATTGGGAGGGAGCCTCGGGTGCCATAAAAGTGAGTTTTGATTAGGGCCAGGCTCTTGGGACAGCAGCGCCCGAAGGAGCGGGGATGAGGTCAGCCTTGCCTCGATCTGCGACGACCCAAGCGACGCTGGGTGGAGCAGGAAGACAGGTCCATATTTGGTCTTCCCCAGGGCTGGGCTCCGTGGAGAGGAGAGACAAAGCGAAACTGAGCTGAAACTGGGGAGGATGACCGGGCTGAGACTCTCTCTCTCTCCCCCCCCCTCTCTCTGTCTGTCTCTCTCTCTCTTCTCTCTCTCCCCCATCTTTCTCTCTCCCCCGTCTCCTCTCTCTCCTCTTTCTCTGTCTCTTGTGTCTGTCTCTCTTTCTCTCTCCCCAGATCTTTTTCTCTCCCACTCTCTCCCTCCTCTTTTTCTGTCTCTTCTCTCTGTCTCTCTCTCTGTCTTCCCGTCTCTCCTCTCTCTGTCTCTCCTCTCTCCTCCCTCTCTCTGCTCTCTCTCCTCTCTTCCTGTCTCTCCTCTCTCTATCTGTCTCTCCTCTCTCTCTTCTCTCTTTCTGTCTCTCCTTTTTCTTTCTCTCCTCTCTCTCTCCTCTCCCTCTCTTCCCTCTCTCTGCTCTCTCTCCTCTCTTCCTGTCTCTCCTCTCTTTCTGTCTCTCCTCTCTCTCCTCTCCCTCTCTCTTCCCTCTAGTAATAGTAGTAAAGTTGGAAGGGACCTTGGAGGTCATCGAGTCCAACCCCCTGCTCAGGCAGGAAACCCTACACCATTTCGGACAAATGGCTGTTCAAGTCTCTCCTTAAAAACTTCCAGTGTTGGAGCATTCACCGCTTCTGGAGGCAGGTGGTTCCACTGGTTAATTGTTCTCACTGTCAGGAAGTTTCTCCTTAGTTCCAGGTTGCTTCTCTCCTTGATTAGTTTCCACCCGTTGCTTCTTGTCCTGCCTTCAGGGCTTTGGAGAATAGCTTGACTCCCTCTTCTTTGGGGCAGCCCCTGAGATATTGGAAGACTGCTATCCTGTCCCCCTCGTCCTTCTCTTCATTAAACTAGACATACCCAATTCTCGCAACCGTTCCTTATATGTTTTAGCCTCCAGTCCCCTAATCATCTTTGTTGCTCTTCTCTGTACTCTTTCTAGAGTCTCAACCTCTTTTTTACATTGTGGTGACCAAAACTGGATGCAGTATTCCTAGTGTGGCCTTACCAAGGCATTGAAGAGTGGTATTAACCCTTCACGTGATCTTGATTCAGTCCCTCTGTTAATGCAACCCAGCACTGTATTGGTCTCCTCTCTCTTTCTGTCTCTCCTCTCTCCTCTTTCTGTTCTTTCTCTCCTCTCTCTCTCTTCCCTCTCTCTGCTCTCTCCCCTCTCTTCCTGTCTCTCCTCTCTCTTTCTCTCTCCTTTCTTTCTCTACTCTCTCCTCTCCCTCTCTTCCCTCTCTCTGCTCTCTCTCTCCTCTCTTCCTGTCTCTCTCTCTCTTCCCTCTCTCTGCTCTCTCCCCTCTCTTCCTGTCTCTCCTCTCTCTTTCTCTCTCCTTTCTTTCTCTACTCTCTCCTCTCTCTCTCTTCCCTCTCTCTGCTCTCTCCCCTCTCTTCCTGTCTCTCCTCTCTTTCTCTTTCTCTCCTCTCCCCCCTCTCTCTGCTCTCTCTCTCCTCTCTTCCTGTCTGTCCTCCCTCTCCCTCCCTCCCTCCCTCTCTCTCTCTCTCTCTGTCTCTCTCTCTCCCCCCTCTCTTTCTCTGTCTCTCCTCTCTCACTCTGTCTCTGTCTTAAAGTGGCCAAGTTGGAAGACCCCTGTTTCAAGCGTTTCACGTTAATATCAAAATCGAGGGGTTCACGTGGTTTGCAAAACAGGGATCGTTGCAAAACTCAAGACCCACATTTCTCCCCTTGAAAATATGCAACCACAAAGAACCCCCCCCCCCCAAACCTCTTTTTTTCTAAGCAAAACAGCTGTGAAGTGGCTTTGTGCCTCCATTTTGTGACCTTTCTTGACGCAGTTCTCACGTTATTAAGTCAGCGATACGGTCGTTAAGTGGGATCCGGCTTCCCCATTGAATTTGCTCGTCAGAAGGACGCCAAAGGGGATCACGTCACGTCCCGGGATGCGGCAACCGTCGTAAATACGAACCAGTTGGCTGAGCGTCTGAATTTCGATCACGTGATGCTGCAACGGTCGTTAAGTGTGAAAAACAGTCGCGAGTCCCTTTTTTCAATAACTGTGGTCACTAAAGAAGTATTGCGTGTCAAGGACTTAGCTGTACGGAGAAGTTTAGCCCTGTATTTGAAAGTAAAAGTTTAGCCCTGTATTTGAAAGTAAAAAATCAAATAATAGCAGGGTTTTGGTTTTTTTTTTTTTTTTTTTTTTTTTTGAAATGAGGACAATTCGTTTCTATGGATCTGGATAATAACCTTCCTGCTTGAGCTCGCTGGGAAAGCATTCCCGAGAAATAGACGGCCCGGCCGCATTGCATCTGAGCATGTGGGAAGCGCACCCGGCTTCTTCTGGGTTACGAGTTCAGCTTTTGAAGAATAAATGAATCATTTGCTTCGGAGACCTTTTTTTTTTTTTTTTTTGCAGAAGACCTGGGAACAAGGTGTGACAACCTGTTTTTCCGCCAAAGGGCTTTCTGAGGGGATTAATCGAGGCTCATTGGCAGCTGTTTTTAAAGCCAAACGGATCCTCCATAATCCAGAGCAGTCTATATGTCAATTGGCACGGGTCGCCCTTGTTGCTAAAACAGACAGCTGTGATGGAGTTTCCTGCCTGAGCGGGGGGTTGGACTAGATGACCTCCCAGGTCCCTTCCAACTTTTATTATTATTATTATTATTATTCCTATTAATAATAATTTGAAATGGAATAGGGTTTCCTGCCTGAGCAGGGGGTTGGACTAGATGACCTCCAAGGTCCCTTCCAACTTTACTATTATTATTATCATTATCATCATCATCATCATCACCATTATTCTGAAATGGAATAGGGTTTCCTGCCTGAGCAGGGGGTTGGACTAGATGACCTCCAAGATCCCTTCCAAATCTTCTATTATTATTATTATGGATCATCGCACAGTCAGCCAGATGTTCAGACTGGATTTGGCATTTTGTCTACCTATCGAGTCCTTACCCAGGACCTGGGATAGGCAGATGTGGATGTTTGATGGTATTACAGGTATCGTTGCAGGATGGAAGCAGTTCCTAGGAAGGCCGCCTTTTGCAATTGACTAATAGCAAATTTGTCAATGCCGATAATGGTGTTCAAGTGGTGCTCCAGTTGTTTTGGGATTGCACCCAAGGAGCCTATGACTATTGGTACCACCCTTGCTTGCTTTTGCCACAGTCTTTCTATTTCTATTTGTAGGTCTTTGTATTTTGTGATCTTCTCCAGTTCTTTCTTGTCTATTCTGCTGGTTTTTTTATTATTATTATTATTATTAGTCTGAAATGGTGTAGGATCTCCTGCCTGAGCAGGGGGTTGGACTAGATGATCTCCAAGGTCCCTTCCAACTTTATGATTATGATGATTATTATTAAGGGAGCTTTGTCCCATTTTACGACCTTTCTCGCCACAGGTGTGAAAAATGAATCATTGCAGTTGTTTAAGTAAGTCACACGGTCGTTAAGCGAATCTGGCTTTCCCAGCGACTTTGCTTGTCAGAAAGTCACAAGAGGGAATCAGTCACGTGACCCCAGGACACAGGGCAACCGTCGTAAATACGAGCATCTGAATTTGGATCACCTGACCAGGGCTGCAACGGTCGTTAAGTGTGAACAATGGTCCTACGTTGCTTCTTTCAGTGCTGCTGTGACTTTGACCGGTCACTAAATGAATGGTTGCAAGTCAAGGATCTCCTGTGGTCCTCCCACCCAGAGAAGGGCTTCACTTCACTCTGTGCATGCTCAGAGTTGCTCTCACTTTGGGGGGGGGTCCTCCCGGGGAGCTTAGGATGCAGGAGGTGACCTCTGAGTTTTCAGGGTCGCTCTGCGCGTGCCTTATGGGCTTTGTGAATTGTGATTGGCTTTGTGGTTTTTCAGAGTGGTGGCTGCAGAAAGCTGGTGTGTGTGTGTGTTGTGAGAGACAGACAAACAGAGAGAGAGAAGAGAGAGAGAGAAAAGAGAGAGAGAGGAAAGAGAGAAGAGAGAGAGAGAGAAAAGAGAGAGAGAAAAGAGCGAGACAAGAGAGAGAAAAGAGAGAGAGAGAGAAAAGAGGAGAGACAAGAGAAAGAAAAGAGAAAAGAGAGAAAAGAGAGAGAAAAGAGAGAGAGAGAAAAGAGAGAGACAAGAGAGAGAAAAGAGAGAGAGAGAGAAGAGAGAGAGAAAAGAGAGAGAGAGAGAAAAGAGGAGAGACAAGAGAAAGAAAAGAGAAAAGAGAGAGAGAGAAAAGAGAGAGAAAAGAGAGAGAGAGAAAAGAGAGACAAGAGATAGAGAGAGAAAAGAGAGAGGGAAAAGAGAGAGGAGAGAGAGGGATGAGAGAGAGAGAAAAGAGAGAGAGGAGAGAGAGAAAAGAGAGAGAGGGGAAAGACAAGAGAGAGAGAGAAAAGAGAGAGAGAAAAGAGAGAGGAGAGACAAGAGAAAGAAAAGAGAAAAGAGAGAAAAGAGAGAGAAAAGAGAGAGAGAGAAAAGAGAGAGACAAGAGAGAGAAAAGAGAGAGAGAGAGAAGAGAGAGAGAAAAGAGAGAGAGAGAGAAAAGAGAGAGAAAAGAGAGAGGAGAGAGAGAGAAAAGAGAGAGACAAGAGAGAGAAAAGAGAGAGAGAGAGAAGAGAGAGAGAAAAGAGAGAGAAAAGAGAGAGAAACAAGAGAGAGAGAGAAAAGAGAGAGAGGAGAGAGAGGGGCGGGACGAGAGAGAGAGAGAGAGAGAAAAAAAAGAGAGAGAGAGAGGAGAGAAGAGAGGGCTGGCTGAGGAATTCTGGGAGTTGAAGTCCACAAGTCTTAAAGTGGCCAAGTTGGAAGACCCCTGACTCAAAAGGTTGAAAGCCTTTGGGAAAGGACGACACCATCTCTGCCTGCCCAATTTGGCTTCACCATCAGATGGCAGCAAAGGGCCAATGTTTCCCGTGTGGCTTTGCTGCCCTCTTGTGGAGATCGCCATTTTTGCAGCCCAAAAATCTCGCAGCCCTAAGCTGAAATGTGATTGGTTCATTTGTGGTTTCAAGCGGTTGAACCGCGGATCAGCCAACCGCACCTTACTTTTGCCCTCCCGTCTTCTCCTCGCCGGGCATCCCATCCCCATGCTGGCTAGGGAACCCTGGGAGTTGAAGTTTAGTTACCTAGCAAGTGCCTGGACTGGGAAAGGCCGTCCTGCGTGTTGTGAGAATCCAGGCAGTGTGGTTGGTTTACGGCAGTGTTTCCCAAACTTGACAATTTTAAGGCATGAGGACTTCAACTCCCAGAATTCTTAAATGCCTTAAAATTGTCAAGTTTGGGAAACACTGGTTTGCGGTAAGAAAGGGGTGTACGGTGTGAGCCCCCTAAAATTAGCTCGTTCGGGGCAAAGCAGAGGGAGGTTAACCCTGGGATGGCCCAAGAGCCTTGTGGCTGGCTCAGAGACCAGGACCTTTGGCGATTCCCACACGGGCTACAGTTAGGAGCATCCAGTAAACCATGGTTGAGACTAACCAGGTTGATTATTTATTGATGATCTGCCATCAAGTCGTTTTTGACTCTTAGTAACTACACAGATTGACTTCTGCTACCAGACGCTGTGCCTAATTTGTTATCTGGGTCTGTCAAGGAGGTCTGTATTGCCATTGTAACTGAGGAAGGAAGGAAGGAAGGAAGGAAGGAAGGAAGGAAGGAAGGAAGGAAGGAAGGAAGGAAGGAAGGAAGGAAGGAAGGAAGGGGAAGGGAAAGAAGATGAAGGAAGGAAGGAAGGAAGGAAGGAAGGAAGGAAGGGGGGAAGAGAGTAAGGGAAAGAAGACAAAAGAAGGAAGGAAGGAAGGAAGGGAAAGGGAAAGAAGACAAAGGAAGGAAGGAAGGAAGGAAGGGGAAGGGAAAGAAGATGAAGGAAGGAAGGAAGGAAAGGAAGGAAGGAAGGAAGGGGGGAAGAGAGGAAGGGAAAGAAGGGAAAGGAAAAGAAAGGAAAGAAAGAAAGAAAAGAGAAAGAAAAAGAAGGAAAGAAAGAAAAAGGGAAGGGGAAGGGAAAGAAGACAAAGGAGGGAAGGAAAGAAGGGAAAAAGGAAAAAAGGAAAAAAGAAAAGAAAAAAGGAAGAAAAATGGGATAGAAGGGGAAAAAAGGAAAGAGGAAGGAAGGAAGGAAAGAAAAAAAAGAAAGAAAAGAAGAAAAGAGAGGCGGGGAAGGGAAGGGAGGAAGGGAAAGAAGGCAGAGGAAGGAAGGAAAGAAAGGAAGGAGAAAGAAAAAGAAGGAAAGAAAGAAAAAGGGAAGGGAAAGAAGACAAAGGAGGGAAGAAGGGAAAAAGGAAAAAAGAAAAAAGGAAGAAAAATGCGATAGAAGGGGAAAGAAGGAAAGAGGGAAGGAAGGAAGGAAAGAAAAAGAAAGAAAGAAAAGAAGAAAGGAGAGGCGGGGAAGGGAAGGGAAGGGAGGAAGGGACAGAAGGCGAAGGAGGGAAGGAAAAAGACAGAGAGGAAGGAAGGAAAGAAAAACGGGAAAGAAAAGAGACCAGGAAGAAAAGACAAAAGAGGAAAGGAAAAAAAAAACCCGAAAGAGAAGAGAAAGGAAAGAAGGGAGACCAGAAACCAGAAACCCAAGCCAAGGAAGGAAGGAAGGAAGGCCGAAAGAGAGGAAGCGAGGAAGGGAGAGCAGCGGCCGGCCCCTTCCAGGAAACCGCCTGGCTGCTCCGGAGCCTCCCCCTGGGGCCCTGATGTCAGCCGCCCTCCCCTGCCGCCCAGGGCATAAAGCCAGGTGCGCTCACCTGGCGCGCAGGTAAAGGCAGCAGCAGCAGTAGCAGCGGCGCCCTCCGTCCGTCCGTCCCTCCGCCCGTCCGCCATGGCCAACTCCGGCTTGCAGCTGCTGGGCTTCGTGCTGGCCCTGCTGGGCCTCATCGCCCACCTGACGGCCACCATCCTGCCCCAGTGGCGGGTCTCCTCCTTCGCCGACGGGAGCATCATCACGGCGCAGTCCTTCTACATGGGGCTGTGGATGGACTGCGTCTGGCAGAGCACCGGCCAGCTCCAGTGCAAGGTCTACGACTCCATGCTCTCCCTGGGCGGTGAGTGGGGACCGGGTCCCGCGGGGGGGGGGGCGCCCACGCGGGGAGAGGGGGGGGGCGAGAGGGGAGCCACACCCGTCGGGCTACCTGTCGGGCTACCTGCCTGCCGGCCGCGCCTTCGCCGCTTCCCGCCGCCGCCCACGCGTGGGAGCCAGGAAAGGCTCGCCCGCGGGCGCCTGCCTCGCCTCTCCCCGCGGGGCCCGATCGCCCGACACGCGTGGGCCAGGGGAGGAAGAGAGACCCGGGAGGGGGGAGGCGGAAGGGACCCCCCTTTTTTAACACCGGTGGGGGGAAAAAAACACGCGCGGCCAGGGCAAAAGAGACAGAGAGAGAAGAAAAGGAAGGAAGGAAGGGGAGAAAGAGGGAAGAGAGAAAGAAAGAAAGAAAGAAAGAAAGAAAGAAAGAAAGAAAGAAAGAAAGAAAGAAAGAAAGAAAGAAAGAAAGAAAGAAGGGACCCCCCTTGTTTTTTTACACCGGTGGGGGAAAAACACGCACGGCCTGGGCAAAAGAGACAGAGAAGGAAGGAAGGAAGGAAGGAAGGAAAGAAGGAAGGGAGAGAGAGAGAAAGAGAGAGGGTGAGAGGGAGGGAGGGAGAGAGAGAGGGAGAGAGAGAGAGAGAAAGAAAGAAAGAAAAAGAACCCCCCCTTGTTTTTTTAAACCGGTGGAGGGAAAAACACGCGGGAAAAAGGGGGCTTCGTATAGGGCTGCAATGCGCGGTCCAGGAGGGTCTGGGGGAGGAAGTGGGGGGGGGGTTGCGGGTCTTGGGGGACGGGGGGGGAGAGAGAGAGCGCTCTGTGCGTGCCCCGGAGCCCTTTGCCCTCCTTTTTCCAGCCTCCCCTTCAAAATGGCCCCCGTCCTCCCCTCCAGTGGAGGGCAGTTTCCTTTCTTCCCGAGTCACCCGTTTTGGCCAAGGTGGGCGGGCGGGCGAGAAGGATACACGCAACTTTTAAGCCAACCCTTGATTGTTCGGTCGTGCGAAGCGGGAGGAGACGGCGCCCCTCCGGGAAGCGAGCCCCCTTCCTTCTTGGACGCCCTCTTTTTAATCTCACCCCCCAAAAAATATTTCAACAGGATCCCCTTCTCTCCAAGCTGGCTAAAATTCCGGAGGCTTTAAAAAAAAAGCCTTAAACTAAGATTTGAGGTTTTTCCAGCTAGGCGGGGCTCCGGTGGGATTTCCAGGTGTTTTTTTTTTTTTTAAACTAATTCCTGGTTTAAAACAGATTAGCTTTGCAAAAAAAAAAAGCAAAAAAAAGAGCAAAAACTTGGCTCTTCCTTTCCCAAACAGTCGCCCCCCCCCTCCGCCCTCGCCCCCAGCATCTCCCAACTTTTGGAACTTTTCCAGGCACCTGTTCCCGGATTATTCTGCTTTTTATCCAATTTTTTTTTTTCTGGAAAGAAAAAAAAAGACCATTTTTTGGGTGGCTTTCTCTCTTTCTAATTTTCTTTTTCTCTTTCTCTCTAATTTTCTTTCTTTTTTCTTTCTTTCTTTCTTTCTCTCTTTCTTTCTCTGTTTCTTTCTCTCTCTTATATTTTCTTTCTTCTCTTTTCAAAAACTGCCTGGCTTTCTCTCTCTTTCTAATTTTCTCTCTCTCTCTCTCTCTTTCTCTCTAATTTTCTTTCTTTCTTTCTTTCTTTCTTTCTTTCTTTCTTTCTTTCTTTCTTTCTTTCTTTCTTTCTTTCTTTCTCTCTCTCTCTCTCTCCTTATATTTTCTTTCTCCTCTTTTCAAAAACTGCCTGGTCTGGTTAGGTCAGTTTCTTGGGCCTTCTCCCCTCCCTCCCCTTCTCCCTCCCCCCCCAGCCAGCCACACCTTCAAAGGCCGCTTGCGACAAAAGGTGCAGGATGACTTTCCCCCCTTCACCCCCCCCCAGAGATATTTGAAGGAGGTGGGGCAGAAAGGAAGGAGGGGGGAGAGAAAAGAGGAATTGCTTCCGCTCTTGCAAAAAAGGCTGTGAGGCTGGAATTTGCTTTTCCCAGGCCGGGCACCCTCCGTGTAACACACCTGGCTGGGGTAGGTGGGGGGGGGAATCCCAGGTGAGGCTGGTGAAAAACCGAGGTGACCCCGTTGCCAAATTCAAGCCGAGTCCAAGCAGCAAATTTGACCTGAAAGAAGCCTATTTGAGCTGGGTTTTTTTTTTTCCAACCTGGCCAACTTTATGGACAAGTGGACTTCCAACAGCTGAGCAATTCTGGGAGTTGAAGTCCCGCCCGTCTTAAAATGGCCAAGTTTGAGAAACGCTGCTTGGTAGACCCAAACTGTTAAAAAAAAAAAAACAATAATAATACCAATTTATTCCAGTAACTGGCCAGGTTTTTCACGTGGCTACTACAAAGAGTTTGCCAAAATTGAGAATACTCTGTGTGTAAAATGAACACAAGCTGTTGGGATTCTGAATGGTTGAATCCTGCCGGGTTGAATTTTGTTTATGGACGTGCTTATTAAATTTATATGCTGCCCATCTTGCAATGGAGCGGCTCGGGGCGATATTAAAGTTCTCAAAATAATAAAAGTCTGGGAAATATGGACAGGGGTTCTGCCAAAGCTCAAATTGGTTCTCCCCTAAATTGGACGATTGGGTGATTTTTCTCCTGGATGAAAAATAGACCATCATCCTCAGCAACTCCCAGTCCAGACTTTGCAAGCATGGTTTTTCTCAATATGGCATCATGTAAAGTGCTATTGGGAGGATCCCGTCTGCCTGGTGCAGTTCTGTCCTCGGTCCAGCTCCGCCTTTTATGTGGGTGTTTCTTTGCCAAAGAATTTTAAGATTTTATTTGCACTTTGTTGTTTTTAACTTGAGAATGGAATGCAGTGGGACAGAATTGGGTGCCAACTCCAAAATCAGATTTATTTATATATTTTTTGCCCCTGCTCAGTTTGGCATTGTGCTGTAGCTTTGTTGGCCTGTTAAAATAAAATAATAAAAGGAAAATAGAAATAAATATAACAAAATGAAATCAAAGTAAAAAGAATAAAGTAAAATAAAAGTAAAATAGAAGTAGAAAGAATAAAGTGAAATAAAAACAAAATAGAAATAAAAAGAATAAAGTGAAATAAAAACAAAATAGAAATAAAAAGAATAAAGCGAAATAAAAGTAAAATAGAAGTCAAAAGAATAAAATGAGATAAAAACAAAATAGAAATAAAAAGAATAAAATGAAATAAAAGTAAAATAGAAATAAAAAGAATAAAATAAAATAAAAGTAAAAAATAAAATGAGATTAAAAACAATAATAGAAATAAAAATAACGAAACGAAATAAAAGTAAAATAGAAATAAAAAGAATAAAATGAAATAAAAGTAAAGTAAAAAACAATAAAATGAGAAAAAACAAAATAGAAATAAAAGAATAAAATGAAATAAAAGTAAAAAAGAAGTCAAAAGAATAAAATGAGATAAAAACAAAATAGAAATAAAAAGAATAAAATGAAACAAAAACAAAATAGAAATAAAAAGAATAAAATAAAATAAAAGTAAAAAATAAAATGAGATAAAAACAAAATAGAAATAAAAAGAATAAAATGAAATGAAATAAAATCTGTAAAACCATCAAACATCCCCACCTGCCTCTCCCAGGTCCTTGGGAAGGACTTGATAGGTAGACAAAAATACCAAATCTAGTCTGAACACCTGGCTGACTACGACGAATCATAAAATGAAATAAAACTAATGAAATGAAAGAAAAATCATCAAATCCAATCAAAAGAGTCAAATCAAATAAAAATAGACGAGTGAGTTAAAAATAATCAAATCCAATCAAAATAGTCAGATCAAATAAAATAACAGTCAAATCCAATCAAAATAGAAAAGCGAACTAAAAACAATCAAATCCAATCAAAATAGTCAAATCCAATAAAACTAGAAGAGTGAGTTAAAAATAATCAAATCCAATCAAAATAGTCAGATCAAATAAAATAACAGTCAAATCCAATCAATGTAGAAAAGTGAATTAAAAACGATCAGATCCAATCAAATTAGTCCAATCCAATAAAAAACAGAAGTGAGTTAAAAATAATCAAATCCGAATAGTCAGATCAAATAAAATAACAGTCAAATCCAATCAATATAGAAAAGTGAAGTAAAAACAATCAAATCCAATCAATATAGTCAGATCAAATAAAATAACAGTCAAATCCAATCAAAGTAGAAAAGTCAATTAAAAACAATCACATCCAATCAAAATAGTCCAATCCAATAAAAAAACAGAAGAGTGAGTTCAAAATAGTCAATCCCAATCAAAACGGTCCAATCCAATCCAATCAAAACAGTCACCTCCAATGAAAATACTCAAACCCAATCAAAAATTAGAAAAGTGACTCCAAAAACCATCCCATCCCATCAAAACAGCCAAAATAAAATAAAGTAAAATAAAAGCAACTAAAAAATAATCAATGAATTAAAACAGGAAACCAAAACAGGCAGACCGAAAACTGCTCTCTTTGGGGAGGGTGTGTGTGTTTTTTCTACGTTGTTTCCCCCTTGGCTTGGAAAAAAAGGGGCTTCGATTTTGCAGAACCGCTTCAAACGTTTTGCAAAGCGGGAGACAGACCTCAGCGAGTTTCTGGTTTGCTTGCAAAGACAACGTCTGGCCCAGAATGAGGAAATTTGGACTGCAGATTTTCCAGAATGGAGCAATTGTTTGAATATGCATGTCGGGAACAGGGGTGTGTGTGTGTGTGAACCAGGTGTGTAAAATCTCTGGGACTTTCCGGGTGAGCAGGAGAGGAAGTGGGGGTAGGTGGGGGAGAAATTGGGAAGAGCTGAGCCATTAGCTCCTGGGCATAGTGGGGTGCCAGGATGCCCGTCGCCCGCTTGGTTAACCCTAGTTTTTTTCTCCAGCCTGAAATTTCTCATCTCTGTTTATAAAACCAAAGTGTGTGCCTGATAGCTTATCGCTTTCATGACTTGAGGAAACAAACCAAGTTTACCTTCTGGGATAAGGGAACTTTGGGGTCAGCTAGCCAGATTAGGGCAGGGACAGGGAAGGGGTGGGAAGCTGAGTTTGAGGAGGGGGCACAAAGGAATCTTGGGCCTATTTCACAGACGTGGTCCACTACGGCTGGAAATCTGGACTCTTGACCAGGAGGGCGTTTTGGGAACCAGGCGCAGAGAACGTGTTGGTTACACTGGCAGGGACTCTTCCCCCAAACTCACAAAACTGGGTGTGTTGGAAAAATGGTGTTTTGGTGGTGTTGTTTTTTGGGGGGGGGCAAAAGGGTGGTGAAAAAGAAAAGAAGAACCAGTTTTTTTGAGCTGAAAACGTGGATGAAACGAACACTGTTCTCTTTTGAGTTGCGTGTAAGAAGAAAGCGGAGGGATTGGGGGGACCCCTCCTTAAAGGCAGCAATCCTAGTTCCACACAGCCCCTCCGACCTTTACACACACACACACACACACACACACACACACACACACACACACACCTATACTCAGACACACACACACACACACACCAAGGCTGTCCTTTCTATTTTCTGCTCCTCCAACGGTTTCATCGAAACGAAACGACACGCTTGCTTCTCTTTGTTCAGGTAACCGTTGCTTGGCTCTGTGTGTGTGTGTGTGTGTGTGATGACCTTGTGCCAGAATGCAATTGCTGGCACACCTGCCCCAGGGGAGGGGTGATGTCACCTTGCCACTGGGCCCTCGTGGGGTTGAACCATCTTTGGAAGGAAGAAACTAGCAAAGGTCGTTTTGAAAACACTTGGGGGGGGCAGAGGAAAGGGGGTGGAAAGGTCCCTGGATTGGGTTAGGGGTGAAAACCTCTGGCTTGGGGGGGTCGCCTTTCCTCCCCCCCTGCTCCACAAGGCCAGGTTTTCTGATGGATTATTGCCAGGAATTGCTACGTTCAGGACTTGGGGGGGGGGGTGTTTAAAAACAGACAGGTGATAGGGAAGAGATAAAAAACAAGAGGGTGGATAAATAGATGGATAATAGACAGATTGGATGGATAGATAGATTGGTAGATGATAGGAAGATAGAGATGATATTGATAGATGGAAGATGATAGACAAATGATTGATAGATGATAGTTGGTAGGTAGATACATATATAGATATATAAAATGGGTGGAAGATAAATGGATAGATACACAGATAGACAGACATAGATACATATAGATAGATGATAGGTAGATACATATATAGATACATAAATGGGTGGAAGATGGATGGATAGATAGATAGATAGATAGATAGATAGATAGATAGATAGATAGATAGATAGAGGTAGATACATATATAGATACATAAAATGGGTGGAAGAGGGGATGGATAGATAGATAGAGGTAGCTACATATATAGATACATAAAATGGGTGGAAGAGGGATAGATAGATAGATAGATAGATAGATAGATAGATAGATAGATAGATAGATAGATAGAGGTAGATACATATATAGATACATAAAATGGGTGGAAGAGGGATAGATAGATAGATAGATAGATAGATAGATAGATAGATAGATAGATAGATAGATAGATAGATAGAGGTAGCTACATATATAGATACATAAAATGGGTGGAAGAGGAATTGATAGATAGACAGGCAGACAGACAGACATAGATGATAGGTAGATACACAAATAGATACATAAAATGGGTGGAAGAGGGATGGATGGTGGATGGATGGATGGATAGATGATAGACAGACAGACATAGATGATAGGTAGATACATATATAAATACTGTACATAAAATGGGTAGAAGATGGATGGATGGATAGGTAGACAGAGATAGACAGACAGACAGACAGACAGGATGGATTGATGGATTGATACAGTGAATGGATATGAGATGGATGGATGGATAGATAGATAGATAGATAGATAGATAGATAGATAGATAGATAGAATAACAGAGTTGGAAGGGACCCTTGAAGGTCTTCTAGTCCAACCCCCCCCCCTCCTATGGCAGGAGATCCTATACCATTCCGGATTTCCTTTGGGCTTGGCGGGATGGAAGCATGTGACCATAGAAAGAACAACAGAACACAATAATAGAGTCGGAAGGGAACCCAGAGGTCCTCCAGTCCAACCTTAAACCCACCCAAGCAGGAGAGAGATGATAGACAAACAGATGCTCTTGTCCCCCCCCCCCAAAAAAATAAGGTAAGACTTCAGTCTTAGATACGTATTTAAGGTTATGACATACAAACCCTTTGCCTATCGTTATAGTTTACAACATCCTAAAACTTATTGGCCGGAGGGGCTTCAACTCTCCTTGGGAGGGGGCTTTGTGCTACAACACCCCCCCCATAATTATTATGGCTGATTTAACGAGGAAGGGATTAAATCCAGGGATTTTTTTTTTTTTAAAAAAAACTGTTTTATTTCACTTGGACCGTTGATGAATTAATTCAAGGTTGTTTATAGGATCCCGCTTGGCTCCCGTTTCTTCTCTGACCTGCAATTTGGCCACACAACCCATGGAGGGGCTTCCCCCCAAAGTTTGATTGTGGGTGGGGGGGGCACGCTTTGCCCCCCGTCCCTTTTTTTTTGCACCCCACATCTGACGCATGTGCGGCCGCGAGTGAAATCCTGGACGTTTTGTGTTCCACGGAGAGATTCTTACGCATTGGACAGAGAAATAAAAAAAATTTGCTTCCTGGGGAGATATTCGGAGCCCCCCCCCTACACACACACACACACACACACACACACACACACACACACACACACACACTGGGTTTTTCGTGGCTCCTTCCTGCTTCCCATGAAGTTGTTAAGGCAAGGTGTGGCTTTATAGTTGTGGCGTGTACTCCCGTAGACTTTGCCACCTGGATCCGTTGCGGAGAGAGCAAAGGTGAAACTAAATAATGACACCTTCGTCATCTTGCGTTTGTCTCTGGGTGTGTGTCTTTGTGTGTGTGTGAGTGAGCGACAACGCCATTATGCTGAGCAATGCCAGGCTGGCGACTCACAGCAGCGAGACGGGGAGGCTCCCCCCCCCTTTTTAAAAATTTTTTAGGAAACAAGGATGGGTCAACCCATCCATCGTGGCCTATTTCTGGCTTAAGTGTGCGACCAAGCCAAGATTGTGGCGTGAGGCGAATCTCAAAGACGAATCCAGATTCTTCCAGGAAGGGTGCAAAATGGTGCCGAGGGAGGGTGGGAGGCGGAACAAGTGAAAGGATCCGTGGCCGTGATTGGAAAGGAGAATGACAGAATAACAGGGTGGGAAGGGGACCTCGGAGGTCATCTAGTCCAACCCCCCTGCTCCAGCAGGAGACCCTATACCATTTCAGACAAATGGCTGTCCAGTCTCTTCTTAAAAACTTCCAGTGTTGGAGAAGGAAGGAAGGAAGGAAGGAAGGAAGGAAGGAAGGAAGGAAGGAAGGAAGGAAGGAAGGAAGGAAGGAAGGAAGGAAGGATAACAGTTGGAAGGGAACCTTGGAGGTCATCTAGTCCAACCCCCTGCTCCAGCAGGAGACCCTATATCATTTCAGACAAATGGCTATCCAGTTTCTTCTTAAAAAGGAGGAGGAGGAAGAAGAGGAAGAGGATAATAGAGCTGGAAGGGGACCTTGGAGGTCATCTAGTCCAACCCCCTGCTCCAGCAGGAGACCCTATATCATTTCAGACAAATGGCTATCCAGTTTCTTCTTAAAAAGGAGAAGGAGGAAGAAGAGGAGGAGGAGGATAATAGAGCTGGAAGGGGACCTTGGAGGTCATCTAGTCCAACCCCCCTGCTCCAGCAGGAGACCCTATACCATTTCAGACAAATGGCTATCCAGTTTCTTCTTAAAGAGGAGGAGAAGGAGGAAGAGGAAGAGGAGGATAATAGAGCTGGAAGGGAACCTTGGAGGTCATCTAGTCCAACCCCCTGCTCAAGCAAATGGTTTAAAAAAAAACAAAAAACAACAGGCAAAATTGCACAAGGTTGCGTCTGTGCAAAGGAACATAATTTACTTTGTCAGGGAAGGATCAGATTGTTCTTAGGAAAGAGTACAAGACTTTCTTTGCTTTGGGAATTAACTTATTTGTTTTGGCTCGGCGGAGTCCAATACGGAAGGAGGCGGACGAACTGAAGGCCTTTTTTTTTTTTTTTTAATCCGTGCCATTTTCCCAACCACAATTTCTTTCTTTTTATTTTCATTTTACTTTGCTTTACGTTTCGGGCAGTCCTCGCCTCTCGCGACCACAACGCAGCACCCAGATTTCCGTTGCTAAGCGAGACATTGGCTAAGTCGAGTTTGTGCCCCGTTTTTAATGACCCTTTCTGGCCCCCGTTGTTAACTGAGTCACCCGGCTGTTAAGTGAATCCGGCTTCCCCTCGGACAGTCGCAAAAAGGGGATCGCCTGACCCGCAGCCGTCATAAACGCGAGTCAGTCGCCGGGCGTCCGAATTTTTGGGGACGCCGTAACGGTCGTTAAGTGTGAAAAACGGGCGTTTCAATTCTCTCTCTTCCCCCTCCCCAGCCCCGTGCCATTGGAACTTGTAGTAGTGGCTAAACAAACGGTTGTAAGACGAGGACCGCCTGAACTTTTCACTTTAAGGTTTACTTTGGAGTTTATTTTTTGCCTGTTTACTTTTGACTTTGCTCCCATTTAGTTTGCTTTTTCAGTTTGCAGAGCCGCCCAACTCAAGCTGCTGACTCAGCCCGTCTGTCCGTTGGCCTTTCTCTACGGGATGTTTTTCCTACTTCCTGGTGTAACTTGATGCGGCTTTAAATTGGGAATAGTTTGGCCTGGTGGCTGCCACCCCGTCTGGGATCAGCCAATAAACCGATTTATGCCAGGGTTTTGGCAGCCGATGGCTCTCCCTTTCAGCTGGGTCCCTAGTTTTTTCAGCTGGCCTCGGGACCCTCTTGGTGGTGGCCCCTCGAAGCATCTAAAAATGTCTAAGCTGATCCTGTAAAAAATGCCAGAAGAGCTAGTAAAGGATCAAAGAAGTCAACAACCAGCATCAGGAAGGGAGGGAGGAAAATGAGAAAGAAGGAAAAGAGTGAAATATAAAGGAAGATAGAGGAAGGAAGGGAAAAAAGATAGAGAAAGGAAGGAGAGAGAAAAAGGAAGGAAAAGAGAAAGGAAGAAAGAAAGAAATGAAAAAGAAATATAAAGAAAGAAGGAAAAAGAGAAAGAAAGACAAAGCAAAGAAAGAGAAAGACATGAAGGAAAGAAAGAAAGGAAAGAAAGAAGAGAAAAAGTAGGAAAAGAAACATAAAGAGAGAAGGGAAAAAAAGAGAAGAAAGAGAAGAGGAAAGAGAAAGAGAGAAAGAAATGAAGGAAAGAAAAAGGAAAAAGAGAGAAGAGGAAAGAAAGAGAGAAAGAAATGAAAAAGAAATGGAAAGAAAGAAGAGAGAGAAAAAGAAAGAAATATAAAGAGAAAGACAGAAAAAGAAATGAAGGAAAAGGAAAGAAAGAAGAAAGGAAGGAAGAAAAGAAAGAAAGGGAAGAAGAAAGAGAAATTAGGAAAAGAAATATAAAGAAAGAGAAAAAAGAGAGAAGAAAGAGAGAGAAGGAAAGGAAGGAAAAGAAAGAAAGAAATGAAGAAAAAGGAAGGAAGGAGAAAAAAGAAGAAAGAAAGGAAAGAAAGTAAGGAAAAGAAAGAAAGGAAGAAAGGAAGGAAGAAAAAGAAAGGAAGGAAAGAAGGAGAAAAAAGAAGAAAGAAAGAAAGAAGGAAGGAAGGAAGGAAGGAAAGAGTGGGATTCTGGGAGTTGACAGGGCAAGCCCAGGACATGTGTGTGGGGGGGTCCCTGGGGACATCCCTGAGCCCCCAACCCGGGGGGGCTTCCTTTGGGAGACCCCCCTGCCCTTTCAGAGGGGGCCATGTGAGGGCCAGGCAGGTGGCGGGCACCCTGGGTGCCGAGTGACGCAGCCTCCGGTGACGACAGCCCGGGCGGGTGGGCCAGCCTTTCTGCTGCTCCCAGGGCTGAGTCACGGCGGCCCCACCCTCACTGAGGCCAGCGGACCTGCTTTGCAAATCCTCTTTTTATGTTTTATTTTTAGTAGCCAGAGTTTTCGCCTCTTTTTTCCTTTTTTTCCCCCTGTCTTTGCTTCTCGATTCGGCTTTTATATCCTCCTTCACACACTCAGGGTATTTACGCAAAGTTCTCCTCCCTCCTAGAAAAACAACCCTGGCAGGTAGGACAGCGGATAAAAATTACACGGGACGCACCGAGAACGCTGGGCAGCTGCGGTAATCCCCACAAGGAGGGGGTGTTTCATTGGACCTCCCCTCCCCTCCAGTAGCTCAATGCGGCCGACCCAGGGCTGCTTCCTCCCTTTCCCCCCAACAACAATCCTGCAAGGTAGACTGGGGTAGGCGAGGAATAGGCCCAAAGCCCCCTGGAGAGGCCTGGTGGCTGAGGGGGGGGGATTCTTGAACCCAAATCCAGCCCCATAACCACTATACCAGCTGGCCCTTCCTTCCTTCCTTCCTTCCTTCCTTCCTTCCTTCCTTCCCATTCTTCTTCATTCCCTCCCTCTCTTCTTTCCTCCCTCCCTCCTTTCCTTCCTCTCTTCTTTCCTTCTTCCTTTCCTTCCTTCTACTTTTCCTCCCTTCTTTCTTTCCTCCCTCTCTCCTTCTTTCCCTTCTTCCTTCCTCCTTTCCTAGCCTCCCTCCCTCCTTCCCTCCCCTCTCCTGCATTCCTCCAACTCTTTTCCTTGCTTCCTCCCTCCCTCTTATTTCCTTCCTTCTTTCCTCTCCCTCTTCCTTCCTTCCTCCCTCTCCTTCTTTCCCTTCTTCCTTCCTTTCCCCATTCTTCTTTCCTCCCTCCCTCCCTTTCTTTCCTTCCTCTCTTCTTTCCCTCTTCCTCCCTTCTATTCTTCCTTTTTTCCTCCCTCCCTCCCTCTCCTTTCCTTCTTTCCCTTCCTCCCTCCCTTCCCAGCCTCCCTCCCATTCCCCCATCTCTTTTCCTTGCTTTATTGCTTCCTCCCTCCCTCTCTTATTTCCTTCCTTCTTTCCTCTCCCTCTTCCTTCCTTCCTTTCTTCCTTCCATCAAAAGAAGGGGAAAAACCTTTTCTATTTATTTATTTGGATTCATTCGCTGCCTGCCTCACTCTCAGCGTGGGCAATGCCCCCCAACCCCGTGGCCGTTGCCCCTTGGCTCTCTCTCTCTCTCTCTCTCTCTGTGTGTGTCTCACACACACACACACACACACACACACACACACACACAGAGACACACACATACACACAAACAAACGCACCGGCTTCCTTCCCTAAAATGGCACATTTCCCGGGCCTGTTTTTTACGTCCCAGCCTGGATGCTCGGAAGCCTCCTACTGCTTGCCCAGAAAGCCTGCAAAGTGTGCCCCCCCCCTAAGCAAACACGCTGCCTTCCTCGACTTGGCTGTGCTGGGGGAGGGGTGGGGGGTCCCCCCCAAACCTCCGCCCTCCGATCTGTGCCCCGCAGGGGTGCCCTGGGCTCCGACGGACAGGCGTCACGATCCAGTCTCTCTGGGTAAAAGAGTTGAGTGCAGAAGGGGAGGGGGGGCTGGCCGCCGTTATGGGGGTGCTGGGGGGGAAAGTACCGGATGTCGGGGTGGCTTTTGGAGGGCCAGGGATGGGTATTGGGGCGCTGAGGTGGATACTGGAGTACTGGGGCAGGTACTGGATGCAAGGAGGGGTGCTGGGGTGTGTATTGGGGCGCAGGGGTGGATGTTGGGGTACAGGAGTTCTCCATCTGCCTGGCAAGACTTGGGAGGGGGGCACGGCTGTCCGGACAGGCCGCCAGCTTACAAAAAGGGGGTGCTTGGGTATCCAGAAAGCAGTGCCAGCGTTTCCCCGTTCTGGCAGTCACCCCCCCCAGCTGCATCGTCCTCAACCTTTTAAATTAATCAGAACAGAGCCAGAAGGGACCTCGAAGGTCATCTAGTCCAGCCCCCCCCAAATCCAGCTTCTGTGCCCCTCTGACCTCCTGCCTCGTCTCTCTGCAGCTTACTTACAAGCCACCCGGGCGCTGATGGTCATCTCCATCGTCCTGGGCGTGATGGGCATTGGCATTGCCACCATGGGCATGAAATGCACCCACTGTGGGGACGACAACAAGACCACCAAGGCCCGCATCGCCATGACCGGCGGCATCGTCTTCCTGGTGGCCGGTGAGTTCCCTCCCTCCTCCTTCCCTCCCTGCTTCCCAACCGTTTGGAATGGAATGGAATTAGGAATAGGATAAGATACAGAATAGAATAGAACAGAACAGAACAGAACAGAACAGAACAGAATAAGGAATGGAATAGAATGGAATGGAATGGAATGGAATGGAATAAAATAAAATAAATAGAATAGAATAAAATAGAATAGAATAGAATAGAATAGAATAGAATAGAATAGAAAGTATAGAATAGAATAGAATAAGGAATAGAATAAAACAGAACAGAAAAGAATAAGGAATGGAATAGAATAGAATAAATAGAATAGAATAGAATGAAACGGAATAGAATAGAATGGAAAATATAGAATAAATAGAATAGAATAGAATAAATAGAACAGAATAGAATAGAATAAATAGAATAGAATAGAATAAGGAATAGAATAAAACAGAACAGAATAAGGAATGGAATAGAATAGAACAGAATGGAATAGAATAGAATAGAATAGAATAGAATAGAATAGAATAGAATAGAATAGAATAGAATAGAATAGAATAGAATAGAATAGAATGGAAAATATAGAATAGAACAGTGGTTCTCAACCTGTGGGTCGGGACCCCATTTGGGGTCGAACGACCATTTCACGGGGGTCGCCAAACAAGGCTGTCTGCCATTTTTTTCCCCTTTTCTTTGGCCACACCCCTTGCACCTGGTGATGTATAAGTGGTTGGGGGTCACCACAACATGGGGAACTGTATTATGGGGTTGCGGCATTAGAAAGGTTGAGAACCACTGGAATAGAATAAATAGAATAGAATAGAATAAATAGAATAGAATAGAATGGAATGGAACAGAATAGAATGGAAAATATAGAATAGAATAGAATAAATAGAATAGAACAGAACAGAATAGAATAGAATAGAATAGAACAGAATAGAATAAGGAATAGATTAAAACAGAACAGAATAAGGAATAGAATAGAATGGAATGGAATAGAATAGAATGGAAAATATAGAATAGAATAAATAGAATAGAATAGAAATAGAATAGAATAGAACAGAACAGAACAGAATAGAAATAAGAATGGAATGGAATAGAATAAATAGAATGGAATGGAATAGAATAGAAAATTTGCCCCGCTTCCTAGGCTTACATCCCCTCTGGGAAGAAAAAACATCAAACCAAGATAACCATTTTGTGATACTCTCCTCGTTTTCCTGATTTAGGTTTGTGTTCCCTGGTCGCCTGTTCCTGGAGTGCAAACCAGATTATTCAAGATTTTTACAACGCCTACTCCCCTGTAAATAAAAAGTACGTTGTCCAGAGCAAACGGGGGTGGCTGGGTCTGTCTTTGGCACCCCCAAATGTGGCGTATCTCGCTTGCCAAAAAACGTCCGGACACAAACTCAGATTCGCTTCTTCTCCTGGCCCTGCCCCGCCCCCTTTCCCCTGGCCCCGCCCCTTTGGAGCGTGTCCCTCTTGAGGAGGGGGGCCCTCACCGCCTCTGCACCCCACCTCTGGCATTTCCCCACTCCACCCCCCTGTGGCTGCTTCCGAGGCGGGAAGAAAACCTGGGGGGGGGGGAAGAAAGTCGGAGCAAGGTGATGTCCGGAGAGCATCCAGTAACCGCACCGGGGAGAAGAATCCTTTACATCTAGAATTCCCACACCCGGCAAATCCTTTTCCCGCAGCTGCAGAGGCAGGGAAGTGGGGAGGGGGTCTAGGGGTGGGGTGGGGACCTCCCTAAACACCCCCCCCCGTTTTCTACCGTCTCACGGTGAGTCTCTTTCTGTGCCCCAGGTACGAACTTGGCCCTTCCATCTTCCTCGGCTGGGCTGGAGCCGCCTTGTCGCTGATTGGGGGCGGATTGCTCTCCTGCTCGTGTCCAGAGGGAGGCTCCGGGTACAAGAACCGCCAGTATCCGGCGCCGATGCCCATCGCCAAACCCCCCAGTAGCCGAGAATACGTCTAAGATGCCCGGCCAGCTGACGTCAAGACCCATGTGCCACTGAGCCTGGAACAGCCCGGATTTTGCCGCCCAAGTTGGGCATCGTAGACTTTTAAACCCCCTCGGAGGGAGAGGGGGTGTGCTCTCGTTTTACCCCGTTTTATTATTCCTCCTCTGCTCTTTGATTGTGTTTTTATTTTTATTTTTTTAAATAGCCATCCTTATTTTAATTAGAGATATTTTAATATTTTAACCGGCTGTCGGCCCCGAAGGGGAGGGGGAACGGACCTTGTTATTATCCGTGTCTGCCTTTCCCTGGGAAGGATCAGAGAGAGGGCGCGCTCCACTAATCCTTTGACCCTCCCGGCGGGGGATTATGGGGCTTAGAGTCTGGAGGTAACGCGATCAAGGAAGCGCTAGCAAGATTTTAATTTTTTTCTGGGGAGAACCCCCCTCTCCCCCTTAATAAACAGACCCAATTGGACAAGACCTACCCCCGCCCACCACCCCCTGGGTGCCCTTATGGAGGGTTGGATTGATCCTAAAGAAAGCCCCCCAACTATCTGGGGGTTTTCCTCCCCCCCCACAAATAACCCCTGAGGAATTGGCATTTGGGATCTCTGCTGTCCGGCAGATGTTTACAAGACTGGGCGTTTTGGGGGGGGCAGGGAACTTTGACCCCCCACCACCACCTCGCCCAGGAAAAGGGGGTCTCCCTTCTCCGTGGGACAGCCCAGCCGAAAACCCCTAAAACTAATTCTTGCAGACTTCAGAAATGGTTTGGCTTGTGTAAATATATGTACGCGCACTGGGGAAGCCTTGGGTGAAGCGAGGATCCCTGATTCCTTTTAATTCCTCCCCATAAAATGTTCCTGGCTTTTCTTGCAAAATCATATTTCGTGGAGGAGGAAAAAATTTACCTTGACTTACATTTGCTTGCTTGGATAGATTTTAACTTTTTTTTGGAGGGAGGGGCTGGGGGGGGTCGAAGGAAGGGATGAATGCAAATTGGAGGGATCTTTAGATTAAAAAGCTAGCCTTATTTAAAGCACGGATCCCTTCGGGTGCTGTGTGCGTTTTGTGTATTTTTTTTTAAAAAAAAAATTGTATTGCTGAGAATCTATATATTTTTTTTGTATGTAATAAATGAGAGTGTTTTGGACAAAAAAAAAGAAAAAAGACGCCCTGCTCTAGAGGTGATCGTGATGAAATTGTTTGGTCGGCCCGGAAGCTGACTTGGATGTCCGTAATTGCCTGGAACGCGGGTTTTGTTTTTTTTCTTGATTGGGTAACTTTCTTAGTAGATGGTGGGAATGCAGCAGACGTAATATACCTTGACGTCAGCAAAGGGAAAAATTAACCCGTGACAAGCTAAATTGTGGGGTTCTCAGAGACCATCAAGGACCCCACAATTCTCCTCCTCCTCTTCCTCCTCCTCCTCCTCCCTTCTAGCAATGATGATGTTCCCTAGTTGGGTCATGAAACGTTTGCAAGGAAACCACCAAGCTTAGAGAACACCAAGGACCCCGGGGTCTGTCCTTCCTTCCTTCCTTCCTTCCTTCCTTCCTTCCTTCCTTCTTTCCTTCCTCCTCCTCCTCCTCCTCCTCCTCCCTTCTAGCACTGATGACGTTCCCTAGTTGGGTCATGAAACATCTGCAAGGAAACCACCAAGCTTAGAGAACACCAAGGACTCCACAGTCGTCTTCTTCTTCTTCTTCTTCTTCTTCTTCTTCTTCTTCTTCTTCTTCTTCTTCTTCTTCTTCTTCTTCTTCTTCTTCTTCCTCCTCTTCCTCCTCCTCTTCCTCTTCTTCCTCCTCCTCTCCCTTCTAGCACTGATGATGTTCCCTAGTTGGGTCATGAAATGTGTGCAAGGAAACCACCAAGCTCAGAGAACACCAAGGACCCCGGGGTCTGTCCTTCCTCCCTCCCTCCCTTCCTTCCTTCCTTCTAGCACTGATGATGTTCCCTAGTTGAGTCATGAAACGTCTTCAAGGAAACCACCCAGCTCAGAGAACACCAAGGACCCCACATTCCTCCTCCTCCTCCCCTCTTCTAGCACTGATGAGGTTCCCTAGTTGGGTCAGGAGACGTCTGCAAGGAAACCACCCAGCTCAGAGAACACCAAGGACCCCACAGTTCAAACCCACAAATATTCTCTTCAAGCTCAGTTAATATCAAGTTAAACGTGGGCTGGATGCCCTGACAATTAAACAGAAATCTGATGTGCTGGCTGAGGAATTCTGGGAGTTGAAGTCCACCCATCTTAAAGCTTCTCAGCTTGACAAATCCTACGCAGCGGAAACAAAATTCAAAAATCGTTTTGATCGGGTGGCGAAGCGGCTGAAAGAAACAATAAAATTTCACCAAAATGGCCAATTTATGCCGAGGCTTAGGGGAAAAAAAAACACCCAGATGCACAGGTTTAGGATGAGGGACATCTGAGTTACTACATAGTCATGTTGGTGAAAAAGTTCTCGGCGTGCTAATTGACCATCCCCAGCTTTGTTGTTGGATGTAAAGACAACTGTAACTGACTCAATATTTATTCTTCATTAAGGAAATTTATGTGGCCGCCCAACATACTCACAGTGAGTGTCTCACAAAGATACACCCTCCTCTGGGTGACAACAATCACCATTTTGTGGGCTCTGTGTCCCTCTGGGTCCCCAGGCCTGTGTCACCCAGCTGGCTTTCATGCCTAAAGCAGGACTAGAACTCACCGTCTCCTGGTGATTGGCCCAAAGTCTCTCAGCTGGCTTTCATGCCTAAGGCAGGACTACATAGATAGACAGACAGACAGGCAGGCAGATAGGTAGGTAGGTAGACAGACAGACAGATATAGATAAGAGATAGACAGACAGACAGATATAAGATAGATAGAGATAGATAAGATAGAGATAGATAGATAGACAGACAGATATAAGATAGAGATAGATAAGATAGACAGACAGACAGACAGATATAAGATAGAGATAGATAAGATAGATAGACAGACAGACAGATATAAGATAGATAGAGATAGATAAGATAGAGATAGATAGACAGACAGATATAAGATAGAGATAGATAAGATAGATAGACAGACAGACAGACAGATATAAGATAGAGATAGATAAGATAGATAGACAGACAGATATAAGATAGATAGAGATAGATAAGATAGAGATAGATATAAGATAGACAGAAGACAGATAAGATATAGACAGATATAGATAAGATATAGATAGATAGATAGACAGATATAAGATAGATAAGATAGAGATAGATATAAGATGGATATAGATAAGATATAGACAGATATAAGATAGATAAGATAGACAGACAGAAGACAGACAGACAAGATATAGACAGATATAGATAAAATATAGATAGACAGACATATGATAGATATAGATAAGATAGATAGACACAGATAGATATAGATAGATGGATATAGATATAGACAGACAGATATAGATATGCAGTATGACAGCTGCAGTGTCCCAATTCACCTGATTGCCTTTTTTCAACCTTCTCAGCCAGCTTCAGACAAGCAAAGTCAACGGGGGGGGGGGGGGGGGAGCCAACGATGGCAGAAAGGTCACAAAGCCAGGCACGGCTGGCTTGACAACCAGCTCGCTGAGTCACAGACCTTCCATCCCAATCAAGGTCGTAACACGAGGACCCCCCCACACCCACCTACCACCCCCGCAAGCGAGAAACGGGAACACAAGCCTAAATTCCAAATGAGAAAGAGACATTGTTTTATTCTCCTGCTGTCCTTAAGGCTCTTAAGGAGGATTCAGAGGGGGGGGGGCGAAGGAGGTTGAAAGGAGACCGGGATGAGTCAGGGGATCGGAAGGGAAGAGAGATAAAGAAGCTGCGTTTATTTAATCCACTTGGACCGATAAGGCGCAGGCACGTTGCAAAATAGCAGAAGTCCCTGACTTTCAGACCAATGGATGCAAAAAAATAAATAAAAATAAGAAATCAAGGAGAGAAGCAACCTAGAACTAAGGTCGTTCAGCGACCGTTCAAAGTTACAAAGTGACCGACGACCGTTTTTCACACTTAAAACTCACTTTCACAAAAGTCTCACTTAGCATCCTAAATTAATCTAAGCTCAATTATGGCGGTACTGTGTCCCATCTATTTCTGGGACAACAGCGCCCTCTCTTGGCTCAAATGAGTAAGACCGGAGGGAAATTTGGGGGGGGGGTATAGAAAGCTCGAGAGTCCAATTTGTTTGGCAGACTTTAAATACTTCCGAACAGATTCTTGGGGGAGAGAAAAGCCCCCCTGGATGCTTGCATAACCTCCTGGCCTCACCCACAAGGGCCCTTTTGTATCTTTTGACCTAGCCGGCCTTGAAGAAAAAAAAAAAGCTTAAGATTGGCGCTTGGAAAGGAGACCACGAGGAAATCCCAGAGAAATCCGAGCAGCGCCAGTCGCCACCTTCCGGTTCCCAAACCAGCATCTGAAGCCTGAGTTTGGCCGAGGGGAATGTGGCGGGTTTGAGCGACCCGTGTCGACAGCCTAAACTTCCATTCCTTCCCACCCGTTTCCACGTGGTTTTCCCACGGCGCTTCCAACACGTGGCGGAGCGATTCAAAAGAAACAAGAGGCTTTTAAGGGACACGCGAGCCGCTCCTACCTGCCGGCCAAGTGAGACGAAGGTTTTCCCGTGGGAAAAGCCCACTGCGGAAAGAGAGGGGGGGAGGAAAGGTCTTCCCCTCCTCTGACCCGGGAGTAGCACGTGAGAACGCTCCGCAATCGGAGCCGGAGCGCCGCGCCGGGTAGAGCGAGTCCCGTCCAGCCTCGGAGGGTGTGTGCTTGTGTGCTTGTTTGTGTGCTTGTGGGCGGGTGTGTTTGTGTGGGCGTGTGCTTGTGGGCTTGTGTTTGTGTGTATATTGGTTTGCTTGTGTGTTTGGGGTGTGTGTGTTTGTGTGCTTGTTTGTATATTTGTATGCTTGTGTGTTTGTGGCGTGCTTGGGTGCCTGTGTGCTTGGGTGTGTGCGCGTGCGTGCTTGTGTGTGTTCGTGTGCACGTGTTTGTGTTTGTGTGTGCTTGTGTGCCTGTGTGTATATTTCTGTGCTTGTGTGTTTGTGGTGTGCTTGAGTGTATGTTTGTCTGCGTGTGTGTTTGTGCGTGCCTGTGTGCGTGTGTGCTTGTGTGTATAGTTGTATGGTTGTATGTTTGTGGGGTGTGTGTGCTTGTGGTTTGCGTGTGTGTGTGTGTGTGTGTGTGTGGTGCGCGTGCAAAGGACCGGAGCGTGCAAAAGACCCTCCTCAGACGGGGGCGCCCGGCTCCGCTTCCCCCCAGGACGGCTCTCTCGGACGCGGAGTTTCCTCTTTCTGCCGGCAGGGGGCGCCCTGCGCCGGCATCTCTGCCCCGCTGCCTTCTCCGGGGTTGGCCGGCCAGGATGCGCCGCACCTCGGAACTCCACCCCGGGGCGGAGCGGGACCCGCGGCCGCCACCGCCGCCGCTGCCTCCTCCGCGGCACCTCCTGCCTTGGCTCTGGCCCCGCCGGAGCAGCCGCCGCCGCTGCCGCCTGCGCCCCCCGGGAGACCCCCGCCCTCGCCCCGCCAGGATGACGGTCCCGCTGCGCTTGGAAGAGGGGCTGAAGGACTCGCCCCGCTTCAGGTGGGGAGACCGACGGGCGACGCCGGGACTGGCGGTGCCAGGCGGCGGCAGGCGGAGCGCTCGGGCGCGGGAGCACCTGGTGGTGCCCTCTCCGCCTGCCCCGCCAGGCCCCCTCCCTCCGGAGGCTGGGGAGGGGTCGGCGGTTTCTGGAGGTCGGAAAGAAGCGCGGGGGGGGTCGCGTTGGTTTGCCCGGGGCGGAGTTGGGAGGCAGCGTGGTGGGAGTAAAGGGGCAACGACCCCTTGTCTCCCCCTGCCCTCTTCCCATCTGCCCGCTCCCCTCCTCCGGTCTCCCCCTCCCCTCCCTCCATCGCCTCTCTGCCTCCTCCTATCTGCCCCTGCCTCTATTTCTCCCCCCTCCCCTATCTCCTCCCATTTCCTCCCCCCATCTCCCCCCTATTTCTCTCCATTCCCCCATCTCACCCTATTTCTCCCCCCTCCCCTATCTACCCCCCATTTCCTCCCCCCATCTCCCCTTATTTCTCTCCATTCCCCCCATCTCCCCCTATTTCTCCCCCCTCCCCTATCTACCCCCCATTTCCTCCCCCCATCTCCTCTTATTTCTCTCCATTCCCCCCCATCTCCCCCCTCCCCTTTCTCCCCATTTCCTCCCCCCATCTTCCCATTTCTCTCCATTCACCCCATCTCCCCCTTTCTCCCCCCTCCCCTATTTCCCCCCCATTTCCTCCCCCCATCTCCCCCCTATTTCTCTCCATTCACCCCCATCTCCCCCTTTCTCCCCCCTCCCCTATCTTCCCCCCATTTCCTCCCCCCATCTCCCCCCTATTTCTCTCCATTCACCCCCATCTCCCCCTTTCTCCCCCCTCCCCTATCTACCCCCCATTTCCTCCCCCATCTCCCCTTATTTCTCTCCATTCCCCCCCATCTCCCCCTATTTCTCCCCCCTCCCCTATCTACCCCCCATTTCCTCCCCCCATCTCCCCTTATTTCTCTCCCCCCTCCCCCTCCCCTCCCCCCACTTTACTTGGTTCTGGCCCTTCCTGCCTCTATGACCCCTTTTAAAGGGCAGCCCCCCCCTTTCTCATGCCTATATCTTCCCTCTGCTGGGGGTCCCGTGGGCCCACTTTTCACAGCAAAATGGGGTGGTGGGTGTCAGCCCCCCCCCCCAAGGAGGCACGCCTGAGTTTGGGGATCCAAATCCCGGGATTTTCCACTGCTTCCCATGTGTGTGTGGGGGGGGGAAGGGATCTGCTTCCTACTGGGGTGGGGGGTCCTCTGTTTTTACACACCCACATCCCACCCTCCTTCACATTTCACCCCCAGCTTGCAGCTGCAAAATATCTGCAACTGGGAGAGACAGGGCAGAAACTGGTGTTAATTGTGGTGGTGGGCAAAAGGACAAGTTGTCGGTACATCTGTAGCTTCTCCCTTGGTGGCTGTGTAGAAATTAGACAACACAACAGGTATCTGTAGCTTCTCTCTTGGTGGCTTTGTAGAAATTAGACAACACAACAGGTATTTTTTTGTGTGTGTGTATTGCAGGAGAACTAATTCTTTTATTTCGCACCCCAACGGCAAGGAAGCCAACAGGCCCCAATGCAAACCTAGTTTAGCACGTATGTTTGTGTGCCGTGGCGTGTGGGCTCCCCAATCTCTTTCACCCCAGCTTCCCTGGGGTGACAAGATTGTGTGTCCTGCCTTCGCGCACAACATCCCCAGCCCTTAAAGAAGTAGAGATGGTTAAACGAATTGCTTTATTTGAAGAAAAGGACACACATAATTTTGTTTCCACTTGGAAACGGGCGTCTGGATTTCACGCTTGCAATGGAAAAAATGAAAAATTTCGGTTGTGGCTTTTGCTGATTAGTTAGCTTCGCTTGTTGTTACCGAAAGGGACGCTGTATATTCTGCTGCAAAAGATAAGAGTAGGTAGCCCTCAACGTACGGGCACAACGGAGCCCAAAATTTTGGTCGCTAAGTGAGACATTGATATAAGTGAACTTCGCCCCGCTTTACTTTCCTTTTGTGGCTGCAGTTCTTAACTGAATCACTTTGGTGGATAAGTAAGTAATCTGGTTGTTAAGTCAGATTACTTACTTATCGCAAAAGGGGTGCACAAGACCCACTGCGACCGTCGTAAATACGAGTCGGGCCCAGCGTCAAATGTTGATGCTGCAACGGTCGTAAGGGCGGAAAACGCTCACCCCGTTTCTTTTTCTCTTTCTTTTCACCCCTTTTTTTCTCCTGTTCCCTTTTCCCTCCCCCTGGCTCCCCATCCTTTTCATTTCCTTTGCATTTATATTCTGATAAACGAATTTTTTAAAAAAATTCCTTTTAAAGCGGCCGCATCCTCAATCCCTAAGCAACCGAGCCGTCTCGGACAACCTTGTTGCGCAAACTCGGTTTAAGCAAGGTTAGCGCGAGATTCGGTCCGTGGTCCCAAGGCAGGTGGTTGGTTTGGACTGGAGGCACTACTAAACCACGGTTCGGCTGGCCTGTCAAACAAACAAGGATTCTGTCCATGGGCCGAAATGAAAGCAGCCGAGTCTGGAGGTATTCATGGCGGCCACGAGGCTGGAAAAACCGGACGGGGCTGCGGGTGGATGAGAAATGAGTTTGCTGTTACGGCCTCTTGCAGAACACCTCCTCTGGCCTGTGGCTTCCGGTCACACACACAAACACACACGTACACAAACACAAACAGACCCAGAGACACGGAAGCCTTGCCCCACCACCTGTGTTGCAATCCCCATCTCGTAGGTCAATTCTCACAAGGGAAGAATTGTAGACGGGTGGGGGGGGCTTGCAGGGGTGGGGGGCAAAAGATGGCAAGGGATCCCTGCAAGTCCTCGACTTACGACCGCAACTGAACCGGACATTTCCGTCGCTGAGACTCGCTTCGCTGAATTCCCCCCCCCCCCGTTTTTCCGGTCCAAGTTGTGAAGTGAAACCATCACAGTTGTTAAGCGAGGCCCCCCCGTCGTTAAGCGAGTCTGGATTGCCCTGTGGACTTTGCCCGTTGGGACGTCGCCAGAGGGGGTCGTGTGACTCCCCTTCCCCGGGGACGCTGCGACCGTCGTAAATACGAGTCGGCTGCCGAGCGGCTGAATTTTGATCGCGCGATGCGGCAACGGTCGTTAAGCAGGGGGTTGGACTCGATGACCTCCAAGGTCCCTTCCAACTTTATTATTATTATTATTATAAGTGAAAAGCAGTCCTAACTCCCTTTTCTCAGAGCTGTTGCCGCTTCGAAGGGTCGCTAAACGAACCGTCATAAGTGGAGGACTGTCTGGGTTTTACGTTAGGTAGGAAAACCTTTCACGTTTGTCTTTGGAAATGCAGCTGCCATCTTGGAATTGTTTGTGAATCCCCAAATCTTGTTTAGGAAATCTATAAATTAAATCTAATTTCTTCCCTTTTTGTTCGGGGGGGGGGGATCCACTGGGGTTTCCCCTCCCCCTTCCACGCCTGCATCGCAAGCCCATGGCTTGGGCCCTTCCCAGGGAGAGCAACTGGCTGTTTCCTAGCCATGATGGCTAGTTTGATTTGGCTTGTTCCGGGAAAAAGTCGCTCTCTTCCGCTCCTGAGCGACCGGGTCTTCGGTTGAGGCATGCTCTGGTGCCCATCATCCCCTGCCAGGAGGCGGGCGGGCTGTGTGGGCAGTGGATGATGGTGGAGGAAGCTGGGGGAGCCCTCCCCAGACGCCAAAGGCCAAACCAGCAACATATTTCCGTTCCGAAGCTTGCCAAAGTTGTGAGAAATTGTTTCCAGAAGTCCTTTTTTTTGTGTGTGTGCCACGTTGTTCCTCCAGTGCGAGACTTTTTCAGGGTTTCCGTGTCTGGCCGAGCTAAGCGTGGCTGCACCCCTCTTGTTTTGGGGTGCCCCCCCGTGCATGAGTCTGCTTCCCCCCTTTTTCTTTCTTTTGCAAGGGGTTTTTTTTCTCTTCGCGTTTCCTGCCGTTCCGCTTCATTTGACTCCGGATGTGGCTTCACTTCTCTTTCTTGGTTCTGATTTTCAGAAGCGGCCTTCCCCGTGCATCGTGGGAGGGCGGGCAGCCATCTTGGTTGCCAAGGGCCAGGGGGCTGCGGGGCATGTCAGCCCCAGCCAGACAGGGGGCTGTGGACGATGGGATATAAATAGATCGCTCCCTCCTAGCACGGACGACGTTCCCTAGTTGGGTCATGAAACGTCTGCAAGAAAAGCACCCAGTTCAGAGAGCATCAAGGACCCCACAGTTCTTCCTCCTCCTCTTCCTCCTCCTCCTCCTCCTCCTCCCTTTTGCACTGATGATGTTACCTAGTTGGGTCATGAAACGTCTGCAAGAAAACCACCCAGCTCAGAGAACACCAAGGATCCATCAGTCGTCATCGTCGTCGTCGTCCTCCGCCTCCTCCTTTCCAGTCTGCAAACCCCCCTCCCTTCTAGCACTGATGATGTTCCCTAGTTGGGTCACGAGATGTTTGCAAGAAAACCACCCAGTTTAGAGAGCACCAAGGACCCCACAGTTCTTCCTCCTCCTCCTCCTCTTCCTCTTCCTCCTCCTTCTCCCTGCCAACCCTTCTAGCACTGATGATGTTACCTAGTTGGGTCATGAAACGTCTGCAAGAAAATAACCAAGCTCAGAGAGCGCCAGGGACCCCACCTCCTCCTCTTCCTCCTCCTCCTCCTCCTCCTCCCCCTCCTCCTCCTCCTCCTCCTCCCCTTTCCAGTCTGCAAACCCCACTCCCTTGTAGCACTGATGACGTTATCTAGTTGGGTCATGAAATTTTTGCAAGAAAATTTTTGCAAGCTCACGAGCACTGAAGACCCCATAGTCTGCCTGCCTGCCTGCCTGCCTGCCTGCCTGCCTGCCTGCCTGCCTGCCTGCCTGCCTGCCTTCCTTCCTTCCTTCCTTCCTTCCTTCCTTCCTTCCTTCCTTCCTTCCCTCCCTCCCTCCCTCCCTCTCTCCCTCCCTCCTAGCACCAATGACATTCCCTAGTTGGGTCATGCAACGTCTGCAAGGAAACCACCTCAGGGACCCCCATAGGATGGGATTCATAGTTCCAAGCCTACCAATGTCGGGAAGCGGGCCCTTGACAGGAGGGTTAGGACAGCTGCAGACACTGATGGATTTTGAACTACAAATCCCCTCCTCCACAGCCGCCTGGCTGGCCGAGGATGGCGGGCCGTGAAATCCAACCTGTTTAGAAGAAGCCAAGTTTGGTTCGTGCCGCGACTGCCTTTGGGGGGGGTGCCTGTGGGATCACAGAATCCTAGGGCTGGGAAGGGACCTTGAAGGTCATCTAGTGCAGCCCCCTGCCCAAGACAGGAGACCTCATGTAGTTATACTTCGACGCCCCCTTTTTCTAATTTTGTCAAGAGCTGCTTTCAAGGTTTTACGGGCCTCCCAGTTGTGAGTTGCGCTCTGGATCAAGAGGGTTTCTGCGCAACGGAGGGGAAATGGTTGACAACCTCTGAGGCAGGCAGGAAATTGTGAGATGACCGCAACGGAGCAGATGCCGTGTGTGTGTGTGTGCGTGTGTGTGTGTGGGTTGAAAACAAGTGCACAAACACAGCTTGCAAATGGGTGCCTCCCTCTGCAGCCTTCTTCTCCTGCTTCTCCCCTTCCCCAATGTGCTGCCCCTGAGGTGTGGGGCGCTGCAGCCACCTGTGCCGCAAGGGATTGTGGGAACGCGCCTGCCACAGGCCTAGTGGTTGCAGAGTTGCAAAAACTGCCCTCCGTGGAATGGAACGCACCCTTGGCCTGTCGCCCTCTTTTATCCACGGGATAAAAAATTCTGCACCGTTGTAAAAAGGAGCGGGACTGGACAGCCACTTGTCTGAAAGGGTGTAGGTTCTCCTGCTTGAGCAAGGGGCTGGACTAGATGACCTCCACGGTCCTTTCCAGTTCTATTCTATTCTATTCTATTCTATTCTATTCTATTCTATTCTATTCTATTTTCTACATTTCCCAGAATGCTCTCCCAACGTAGCATACCTTCAGAGCATCCTATAGAATAACAGAATTGGAAGGGGGCCTTGGAGGTCATCTAGTCCAACCACCTGCTCAGGCAGGACACCCTATACCGTTTCAGACCATAATAATAATAAAATTGGAAGGGGCCTTGGAGGTCATCTAGTCCAACCCCCTGCTTAGGCAGGACACCCTATACCGTTTCAGACCATAATAATAATAAAGTTGGAAGGGGCCTTGGAGGTCATCTAGTCCAACCCCCTGCTCTGGCAGGACACCCTATACCGTTTCAGACCATAATAATAATAAAGTTGGAAGGGGCCTTGAAGGTCATCTAGTCCAACCCCCTGCTTAGGCAGGAAACCCTATACCGTTTCAGACCATAACAACAATAAAGTTGGAAGGGGCCTTGGAGGTCATCTAGTCCAACCCCCTGCTTAGGCAGGAAACCGTATACCGTTTCAGACCATAATAATAATAAAGTTGGAAGGGGCCTTGGAGGTCATCTAGTCCAACCCCCTGCTCAGGCAGGAAACCCTATACCGTTTCAGACAAAATGGCTGTCCCATCTCTTCTTCCCAGCCCACCCCCTCATTTTAATTTCAGCCGTGGGCCTGGGCCTTTTGCAAAAGCCACCCACCCCTTCCACACCCTCTGTGGCTGCTTCTTCCTAACCCGGTGCTGCAAGAGTGAACGGAAATTGCAAGACACGTATCGTAGCACGACTCTGTGGCTACGGCCACTCAGCTTACCTTTGCAGTGGTTTCCGATCCGCCCTGGCTGACATATTTCCTCTCTTTCTCTCCCCCCCCTCCCTTACCCCCCCCCAAAAAAAACCCCACAGGGCTGCCGTTGAGACGGTGGAAATGGAAGTATCGGTTTTGGAAACCCATTTGGAAAAGGTGAGCGGGCCACAACGGTAGGCAGGTACGCGTGGATAAAGGTGTGACCGACCTGTCAGTTTAAGAGCCCACCTGAACTTTGCACCAAATATTTTGCAAACTGTTTATGTCACATACACACAGACACACACACACATACTGGGGGGGGGGCAGAAAAATCCAGAAGTTGCAGGAGGGTGATTGGAAGACCAGAGAGAGAACAGAACAAAATATTTGTTTTACAGCAGGGGTCTTTGAACGTGGCCACTTTAAGACTGGTGGACTTCAACTCCCAGAATTCAATCTTAATATGGCCAAGTTTGAAGAGCCCTAAGGGATTCTGGGAGTTGAAGTCCACAAGTCTTAAAAGTGGCCAAGTTTGAAGAGCCCTAAGGGATTCTGGGGGTTGAAGTCCACAAGTCTTAATGTGGCCATGTTTGAAGAGCCCCGAGGGATTCTGGGAGTTGAAGTCCACCAGTCTTAAAGTGGCCAAGTTTGAAGAGCCCTGAGGGATTCTGGGAGTTGAAGTCCACGAGTCTTAAAAGTGGCCAAGTTTGAAGAGCCCTAAGGGATTCTGGGGGTTGAAGTCCACAAGTCTTAATGTGGCCAAGTTTGAAGAGCCCTGAGGGATTCTGGGAGTTGAAGTCCACCAGTCTTAAAGTGGCCATGTTTGAAGAGCCCTGAGGGGTTCTGGGAGTTGAAGTCGACCAGTCTTAAAGTTGCCCCATTTGAAGAGCCCTGGTTTAAAGGCCTTTTAAAATCCTGCAGCTTCTTCTTCTGAGTTGCACCATCTTACACCGCAGGAGAGCAATTTCCTGCCTACAGCAAAATCTGTCCTAGAATAATTCAGATCCTTTGTGATCTAGGTCCTTTTGGATCCAAAAGTGTGGTTTTTCAGCTCCCAGAATTCCCTAGCTGGCAAGGGTTTAGTGGAATTCATCATGGATAGGAGAAGAACCAATGTGGCTAGATTACTTTTATTGCGTTTTTTAAAAAAATTGGGTAACCTACTTAGTAGACGGTGGGAACGCGGTAGATGTAATAGATCTTGACTGCAGCAAAGTGAAAAAAGGTAGCCCATCACAAGCTAAAGGAATAAGAGAGTTGAAGGTGGGCGAGATGGCAATCTGGGCACCAGTTCTGCAGCCACAGCCAGAGTTTTGCCCCTGGGGGATCCAGGAGCTTTCTGGGAATTCTTCTGGCTGGATAAGAAGAAGAGAAAAGGAAGGAAGGAGAGTGGAGGAAAAGGAAGGGAAGTGGAAAAGAGCGAGAGAAAAAGAGGTAGAGAGGGAAGGAAGGAAGGAAGGAAGGAAGGAAGGAAGGAAGGAAGGAAGGAAGGAAGGAAGGAAGGAAGGAAGGAAGGAAGGAAGGAAAAAAAGGAAGGAAGGGAAATTGAGAGGCATAAAAAGAAAAAAAAGTTGGAAGGGAGGGAGAGAGGGAGGGAGGGAAGGAGGTGGAAGGAAAGAAGATAGACAAGAAGGGAAGGGAAGGAAGGGAAAGAAGGAAGGAAGGAAGGTAAACTACAGTCACATAACCCTGGGATGGTGCAAGCCTTGTTAATACATGCTGGTTGCCAAATGCCCAAATTTTGATCATGGCTCCACAGGAACATGCTTAGCACAAGAACCAATTTTTTTCAGCACCGTCGTAACTTCAAACGGTGGCCAAACAAACGGTCATAAGCCGAGGACCGTTTTATTGCTACCGATCCTACCAACTCGGATGCCCACGTGCAAGCTGGTGCTGTGTTAAGTGGGTGGGTACTGCCCCACGCTGTGCCAGGGCTGGGTCTGGAGGGGGGGTGCTGGGATGCCCAGATGTCTGTTCCTGGGGTCCGTGTGTCCCAATCCCGACCCATCTGTCCATCTTCTCCCCCCCCCCCCCGCAGTTGCTGAAGCTGGGCGGCGCCATGCTGGAATCCGGGCGCCAGTTCTGCAGCCACAGCAAGAGCTTCGCATCGGGGATCCAGGAGCTTTCCCAGAATTCCTCGGGGGACACGTTGATGAGCGTAAGTGGACTTGAGGGGGGAGGCTGGAGGGCGCCCCTAAATCGCGAGAGAACCGCGCGTCGTGGCACCCGCCTGGCATACTTTTACTATTCTGACTCTGATAGAAAACACCTATCAAGTCAGATAACTCAAAAGAAATGATCTTATAAGAAACAAAAAATATATTTTAATGAGAAAGATTACTTGCATTCACGCTGTGGTTGATCCTCCTGGAAAATACATCTTTTGTCCATTTCTTCAGACCATACCTTTAGGTAAAAATATGATGCTCTTCCGTACCATCTTTATAACGGCTCGGGCTCATAGTGTGACCTTCCATGGCCCATGCTTCTTACAGACAAAGAGATTCCCATGTGGCTTGTGTCCAGGAAGTCTCCCAATGACCTTTTTAGACTCCTCCCACTGACCCATCAACATACCTAGCATTTAACCCAGTGGTTCTCAACCTGTGGGTCGGGACCCCATTTGGGGTCGAACGACCATTTCCCGGGGGTCGCCAAACAACGCAGTCCGCCATTTTCCCCCCCCCTTTTCCTTAGCTGTGCTCCTCCCTTTTATTCTATTGGCTTTTGAAAGCCAATAGAAGAGATTCTCTTGAATAGAGTCTAATTCTATTGGCTTTCCAAAGCCAATAGGAATTGTCCAGGCTGTCTCTGCCCTGCTAAGCCCGCCAAAAGTCCCATTCTGCAAACGGTGCTGTACCAGTTGAGTAGTCCTCAACTTACGACCGGTTGAGTAGTCCTCGACTTACGACCAGTTGGGGGGTCACGGCATTCAAAAGGTTGAGAACCACTGATTTAACCCAATAACTGCCAGACACTCCAACACACTGATACCTGCTCTCTAGTTAGGGCTACATATACGTTCCAGAATACCCGTGTCCCAGCTCTGTGTGTCTTTGTGCATTTTGTGTGGTTTGCGCATGCAATATATAATAATAATAATAATAATAATAATAATAATAATAGTAATAGTAATAATAATAATAATAAAAAAAGTTGGAAGGGACCTTGGAGGTCATCTAGTCCAACCCCCTGTGTGTGTGAGAGAGAGAGAGACCAAACGACAGCCTTTTGACCCCCAGGCTGTGAGGTTAGCCGAGCTGCCTTCCTCGGAAGACTGGGCGAGGCAAAATTCCTCCTGCATGAAGGAAGGGCCAGGTTCGACCTCTGAGCGTGTGCAAAGCGCCTTGCGCCCGACGTCAGTTCCCAAACGCCGGGTCCAGTGGCTCGACTCGCCAAGCACTCTTACCGTACGCCCTGTCGCCTGGGTGCAGTGGGAGTTGTAG
Source organism: Crotalus helleri (assembly GCA_024509115.1). NCBI lineage: Eukaryota > Metazoa > Chordata > Lepidosauria > Squamata > Viperidae > Crotalus > Crotalus helleri. Next base: position 507,741 of record JAKSXO010000081.1, read on the forward strand.
TTCAATCCGGGAAAACTCCCGGTCGGATCGCAAATGGGCCGGTGTCGGTTTGATGCAAACCGAACGCCGGAAAGACAGCTAGGAAGAGGGATGGTTAGACAGGATATTCTACATTCCAAGGTTTTTCTGGTGATGTAATTTTCTTTTCTCCACCCAGGGATGCCTGGAAAAGTTTTCCCAAAGCTTGAACAGAATGATGGAACAGCAACAGGTGAGTGGATTGGTACTTCCTAACGCAAAGGGATGGGAGACCACTAGAAAATCCCAACCCTGTGAAGAAGATGGAGAACTCAGAAGAAGCTCCCCCCCCCAAAAAACAATAACACATTTCCCCCCCAATATTAGAATAGAATAGAATAGAATAGAATAGAATAGAAATATGAAAATAGAATAGAATAGAATAGAATGGGATAGAAATATGAGAATAGAATAGAATAGAATAGAATAGAATAGAATAATAAAATTCAGAATAGAATAGAATAATAAATTTCAGAATAGAATAGAATAATAAAATTCAGAATAGAATAGAATAGAAATATGAAAATAGAATAGAATAGAATGGGATAGAAATATGAGAATAGAATAGAATAGAATAATAAAATTCAGAATAGAATAGAATAGAAATATGAAAATAGAATAGAATAAAATAGAATGGGATAGAAATATGAGAATAGAATAGAATATTAAAATTCAGAATAGAATAGAATAGAATAGAATAGAATAGAATAGAATAGAATAGAATAGAACAATAAAATTCAGAATAGAATAGAATATGCAATAAAATAAAATGTTCAAGACAATAAAATAAAAACTTAATGCAATAAAGTAATGGTATAAATTAAAATCGACTTGCATGCAACTTGCTTCAAAGGGCTCCTTTTCGCCCTAGGAACTCCTGGAGACCGCACAGCAGTCTCTCAAGCAACAGCTACAAACTCTGGTGAAGGAGTAAGTCTGTCTGATGGGAATCCGTTGTCTTAGCGGGTTGTGCGAAAGCAACCTGCAAATTATTGGGCGGGGATTCATTCTGACTGCAGAGGACTTGAACTCGGGACGGCGAGTTCTAGTCCTACCTTTGATAACGAAAATCAACTGGGTGACTTCGGGCTAGCTAGTCCCTCTTTCTCTCTCTCTCTCTCAGCCCAACCCACCTCACAGGACTGTTGTTCTGGGAAAAACAGTCTGAGGAAGGAGTGTTGTGCGTGTCCGCTGCCTTGAGTTACATAAAGCGAGATATAAATAAACACAATATATGTATACGTATATATGTAATATTTGTTTTCTGAGGTTTTCGCGGGTGTTTGTATGTAGGTCTTTGGTTATTTGGGTTTTCTCCCGCGTAAAATTGGAAGTGTCTTGGCGACGTTTCGACGAGTCCCATCTTCAGGTTGGTGTTTTCGGCTTCGTGCTTCTAGGAGCTCTTAGAAGCACGAAGCCGAAAACACCAGCCTAAAGATGACGAATGGGACTTCGTCGAAACGTCGCCAAGACACTTCCAATTTTACGCGGGAGAAAACCCGACTAACCAAAGACCTACATATATGTAATATGTATATATGTATCCAATAACAGTGAGAATTTTGGCTCCCCTTCTTCCGCGAATACAGCTGACCCGGGTTACGGGCATCGTGTGAATGCCGACTTTTCTCTTCCAGGGACATTAAGCACTTCAAAGAGACCCGGAAGGAATTCGAACGGGGCAGCGAAGGTCTGGCCAGTGCCTTGCACCATAACGCCGAGGTCCCCCGTCGGCGCCACCACGAGGCCGAAGACGCTGTGGTCACCCTCAAAACAGCCCGGACCACCTTCCGCAACCGAGCCCTCGACTACGTACTGCAGGTAGGGGGGCGGTCCTGAAAGACCCCTGAGGCCAAGAGCCTCAAAATTCTGGGTCTGGGGGTGTCCGTTTGTGATCTTCTCTCCCCCCCTCCCGTGACTCCAGACCCTTCCCCTGTTTTCCAGATCAACGTCATTCAATCCAAGAAGAAATTCGAGATTCTCAAATTTGTGAGTAACTCCTTTTTCCCCCACTCCTGCGCCGCCTCGGTCTTTAGGACTACAACCCCCATCAGCCCTAGCCTTGAGCCTTTTTGCTACGGGGTTTTGCCTACGACTAGCTTACGTTGTGATGCATCCTTCACAAAGGCTGTAAGATGCTGGAGTTGCTTCCGGTTCCCAATTCCGCGCCGATTTGAATGGCTTTGTTAGTTTGGGCCCGGATTCGCACTCAGCGCACAGGGTGACGCCGCGGCACGGGGCAGCTTCGGTGCGCAGTTTTGCTCCAGGGTGGCTGGGCCATCCCTGGGGTGGGCGTGTAAACCCGTGCGGGTCAAACCTGCCCGCTTTAAGACCTGCGGACCTCAACTCCCAGGATTCCCCAGCCAATGCGGTGGGCTGGCTGGGGCATTCTGGGAGTTGAAGTCCGCAGGTCTTAAAAGGGGCCAAGTTGGAGAAATGCAGGTAGGGGCTGCCTTGAGTCAGCCTTCTCATGCCAGAAAAATCTCTCTTTTTTTTTTCTCCTTCTGAATTTCAGCCCTAATTTGAGTTTTCAGCGCCCAGGTGGGGATCCGGCCCGTGGGAAAATCCCCCCAAAATAGTACCTCTGAGCCTATCTAAAGTTCCTTCCCCTCCCCAAGGCTGCGGACTCTTGCCTATTTTATCTGCAACTCTCTCTGTTTGCAAAGAACCCTTTGAGGGTAGCCCAGATCTTATTGTAAGAGGTGGGCAGGGGTCTCCCTATTGATCCCTCCACTCGTTCCAGATCTTGTCCTTCATGGAGGCCCAGTCTGTCTTCCTGGAGCAAGGATCCCAGGAGTCGAAACAGCTGGAAGAGTATCGGAAAGGCCTGGCTGTTCAGGTGAGGGGGGCACTATTGTGTTGTGTTGTATTGTATTGTATTGTATTGTATTGTATTCCATTCCATTCCATTCCATTCCATTCTATTCTATAATTCAATTCTCTACTCTACTCCATTCTATTCTCTAATCTCTAATCTCTAATCTTTATTCTATATTCTATTCTATTCTATTCCATTCCATTCCATTCCATATATTCTATTTCTATTTCTCTTCTATTCTATCCTATCCTATCCTATCCTATCCTATCCTATCCTAATACTATCCTATTCTATTCTTTTCCTTTGCATTCCATTCCTATTTCTATTCCTATTTCTATTCTATTCTATTCTATTCTATTCTATTCTATTCTATTCTATTCTATTCTATTCTATTCTATTCTATTCTATTCTATTCCATTCCATTCCATTCCATTCCATATATTCTATTTCTCTTCTATTCTATCCTATCCTATCCTATCCTATCCTATCCTATCCTATCCTAATCCTATCCTATTCTATTCTTTTCCTTTGCATTCCATTCCATTCCTATTTCCATTTCTATTCTATTCTATATTCTATCCTATCCTATCCTATCCTATTCTATTCTTTTCCTTTGCATTCCATTCCTATTTCTATTTCTATTCTATTCTATATTCTATTCTGTATTCTATTCTCTTCTTATTTTATTCTCTTCTTATTTTATTTTCTTATTTTATTGTATTCTTATCCTATCCTATCCTATAATTCTATTCTATTCTGTTCTGTTCTAGTCTATTGAATTCTATTGCATCACATTCTTTATCTTAGTATAGTTTACTTTTATTTTTTTATTTAAGTTATTGTTTTCTTTTATTCTTATTTTATCTTTTGTTTTATTGCATCCTATTTATTTGACATTATTTTTGACTTTGTTGTCTATTTCATTTCATCGTATGTTTTACTTCTTTTCTAATTTGATCTGGCGGCCTCTTTTATTTTGTTTACCTTTTTATTTTATGGCGTGTTTCATTTTAGTTTATTGCCCGCCGTAGTAGAACCGCACTTTTTATTTTATTTCGCTTTACTCCCCATTTTATTTTGCGTCTGGTTTATATTTTATTTTATTTTTCGTTTCTCACAATTATGAAGGTAGGCGTTTGCCCAAATGCACACAATGTTGTGTACGCAGGGAGATTGTCTGCCCCGTTGGCCTTAATGAAGGACGAAGAGGAAATGGATGGACGAGGGACGAAGGCCAGCCAGGAAAAGGGACTCCTGAATAAACAGGGACTCTGACTTATTTTCCAATGTGGCTCGTGCGATAGCATTAATGAACTGGTTCAAACCCAGACCAATTAGGGATTAAGTTCTCTGCCCTGTCCGGTGGCCTTGCAGAAGTCGGGGTGATCTTTTGGGTTTTCTCCGTCCTTCCATTTGCCCTGAGGGGTCCATTTCTTTTACAGCTTCACGAGCTGGTCCTGGAGTCCGCCCGGGAGAAGAGGGACATGGAGCAGAGACACGCCGTCATAAAACAGAAGGTGGGTGTCCACAGAGGTCCTCGTGACTGTCCAGAGGTGCTTTTTTTTTTTTCAGCAGGCAGCTGGACGTCCTATGTTTCGCTTTGAAGAGGTTTCGCTTCCCATCCCGGAAGCTTCCTCGGGTTCTGACTGGACGGTGGGGAGTGGAAGGATTTCTACTCCTTGCAGACCGCTGGCCCTTTGCCTTCTTTTAGAGGGTCGTTGAGGCCACCTGGAGGTTCCCCTGTGTCCTCGGGGTCACCTGAGTGGTGCAAATGGGTGGGGAGCCTTCTTGGGACTTCGTTCAGAAGACTCAACTCCGGGGCTCTTCAGACTTGGTTCTTTGATGACTTGCGGACTTCAACTCCCAGAATTCCTCAGCCAGGAAGGAAGGAAGGAAGGAAGGAAGGAAGGAAGGAAGGAAGGAAGGAAAAAGAATAATAGAATAATAGACTCAGAAGGGACCTTGGAGGTCATCTAGTCCAACCCCCTGCTCAGGCAGGAAACCCTAGACCATTTCAGACAAATGGCTGTCGAGTCTCTTCTTAAAAGCTTCCAGTGTTGGAGAAGGGAAGGAGGGAGGGAGGGAGGAAGGAAGGAAGGAAGGAAGGAAGGAAGGAAGGAAGGAAGGAAGGAAGGAAGGAAGGAAGGAAAAAAAAGAAAAACAGAATAACAGACTCAGAAGGGATCTTGGAGGTCATCTAGTCCAACCCCCTGCTCAGGCAGGAAACCCTAGACCATTTCAGACAAATGGTTGTCCAGTCTCTTCTTAAAACTTTCAGTGTTGGAGGAGGGAGGGAGGGAGGGAGGGAGGAAGGAAGGAAGGAAGGAAGGAAGGAAGGAATGAAAAAGAATAACAGACTCGGAAAGGACCTTGGAGGTCATCTAGTCCAACCTCCTGCTCAGGAAGGAAACCTATCCCATTTCGGACAAACGGCTGTCCAGTCTCTTCTTAAAAACCTCCAGTGTTGGAGCATTCACCGCTTCTGGTGGCAGGTAGTTCCACTGGTTAATTGTTCTCACTGTCAGGAAATTTCTCCTTAGTTCCAGGTTGCTTCTCTCCTTGGTGAGTTCCCATCCGTTGCTTCTTCTTCTTCTTCTTTTTTTTTTTTTGGTAAAAAGTTTTTATTTTCCATTTTTCATTACACTCTTACAAAATACTTCAGATAAAAAATAAAATAAATTTATACACACAACTTTCGGTATTGCTCACCCATTTCCCCCCAAACCGCATCCTCCCTCTCACTTCCTCCCTTACTTCCCTCTTCCTCCCTCTTCTTCCTCACCCTTCTCCTCCTCTCCTCTTTCTCCTCCACCTTCCTACTTGCTTCTCCCCTTCCTCCTACCTTCTCATCCCACTCCGGATGCAGTCCAGGGAAAATGCCCAAGCAATTCCTCTCTCCAAATTACAACATCAATATTATATACAATAAAACTATTTCTACTTATCTGACCTATTAAACCAGTGGTTCTTAACCTTTTTGAACGAATCGCCCCCTTGAGCCAATGAGGAAGTTGTCATCGCCCCCCTCCCCCAACATAACCTCTCAATCACAACATAAGAAATAATTCTTCAATTTATGCAAACCCTTTTTTTGTTTTCTTTCAAATTGTCATCAGGACATATCGATGCTAATAATTTATTTCCAGTCTTTTTCCCATATCTCAACTGCTTGAAAAATTTTGGTGCCACCCGTCACTTTATTCCCAAACTTCGTGATACATGTATTTCATTATTATCTTATTTATTCAAGACACTTAAATGTAATGATCACTGAAAACAAAATTCAATTGCAAGAAAGTGAAATGCCCGAAAAGAAAAACAGTAACATTTAGTGATTGTGAAATTTAAGTGAAATTTAAGATGCAAAAAGAAATATAAAATGGGTAGAGGCTGCTGCGCAACACGCATGAAGATAAGCGATGCGTCTTCACATATGTACGGCGTTCTGTACTGATGCTAGCTGGAGGAACATTTGAAAACACAATTCAATCCACTAATAGCGAGCGATCTGATGTTTTTGTACGACAGATAGATAGCGATTCACTGTACGAAAAAGTCTCAAAAGTGTCCCCAAAACTTCTCACTCCATCGCCCCCATATCGCCCCCTTTTCGTTCCTTTGCCCCCCTAAAAAATGAAATCGCCCCCTGGGGGGCAATATCGCCCAGGTTAAGAACCACTGTATTAAACCTCCAACCCCCCCTCCCCCCCCTCCACCCCCCGACTTCCCAGAGCCTACAGGGTTATGTTGTTGTTAATTGCGAAGTCGTGTCCGACCCATCGCGACCCCATGGACAACGTTCCTCCAGGTCTTCCTGTCCTCTACCATCTTCTGGAGTCCATTTAAATTCACACCTCCTGCTTCAGTGACTCCATCCAGCCATCTCATTCTCTGTCGTCCCCTTCTTCTATTGCCCTCCATCTTTCCCAGCATTAGGCTCTTCTCCAGTGAATTCTTCCTTCTCATTAGGTGGCCAAAGTACTTGAGTTTCAACTTCAGGATCTGGCCTTCTAAAGAGCAGTCGGGGTTGATCTCTTCTAGGACTGACCGGTTTGAACGCCTTGCAGTCCAAGGGACTCGCAGGAGTCTTCTCCAGCACCATAGTTCAAAGGCCTCCATTCTTTGGCGCTCAGCCTTTCTTATAGTCCAACTTTCACAGCCATACATTGCAACTGGGAAAACCATTTTTGTTGGCAGGGTGATATCTCTGCTTTTTAGAATGCTGTCTAGATTTGCCATAGCTTTCCTCCCCAGGAGCAAGCGTCTTTTAATTTCTTGGCTGCAGTCCCCATCTGAGGTGATCTTGGAGCCCAGAAAAATAAAATCTGTCACTACCTCCATTTCTTCCCCATTTATTTGCCAGGAATTGAGAGGGCCGGATGCCATGATTTTGGTTTTCTTAATGTTGAGTTTCAAGCCAACTTTTGCACTCTCCTTCTTCACCCGCATCAAGAGGCTCTTTAGTTCCTCTTCACTTTCTGCCATCAGAGTGGTATCATCTGCATATCTTAGGTTGTTGATACAGGGTTATACAAACATATTAAACATAATCTATTTAACTTTACTAATTATACAATACCCAAAATCATACTAGCCCTTAACTCCCTTCAAACTTTAACATCATAATTTTACAAACAAAGCCGTTACTCATAAAATAAATGAAACTTTGTAGTTCCGTATTTCTTCTGAACATATTCTATCACCCATCCGTTGCTTTTTGTCCTGCCTTGAGAAGATCCTTTGCTCCTTTGTCTTCTAACCTTGTCCAGGATTTGACCCAAGACGACGACGTCCCCGAAATCCAGGCCGAACCGGGCCAGGTAGTGATGGAAGGATACCTGTACAAACGGGCCAGCAACGCCTTCAAGACCTGGAGCAGGTGAGTCAGGCTCCCTTTCCTGGACCAGCACACCTGTCCCCCATCCTCTCACAGACCTCTCCGTTGCTTTTGAGACTGGTGGACTTCAACTCCCAGAATCCCCCAGCCAGCAAAGGGTTTTCCGGAACTGGATTGGACAAGAAGAAACATCACTGTTTTTTTTTTTTTTTGTTTTTGATGGGGTAACTTTCTTAGCACAGGCAGTCCTTGACTTAACGACCGTCCCTTTAGTTACCCCAAAAGCGACTGAGGACCGTGTTTCACACTTAACGACCGTCGCGGTCACGCGATCAAAATTCAGACGCTCGGCAAACCGGATCGTATTTACGACGGTCGCCAGCATCTCCCGGGGGGGGTCACGCGATCCCCCTTTCGCGAGCCTCTGACGAGCAAAGTCAAAGGGGGAGGGGAAACCGGATTCGCTTAATGACCGTGTGACTTGCTTAACGACCACACCGATTCGCTTAACATCCGTGGCGAGGGAGGCCGTAAAAATGGGACAAAATTTACTTCTCGCTGAGCAAGTAAGTCAAGGACCGCCTGTAGAGGGTGGGTAGGCCGTCGACGTAACATATCTTGACTTCAGCAAAGTGAAAAAGCTAAATTAATCAGGCTAGACAGTGGGATAATTATATAATTATGGAAAACGGATCTGCTGGCTGGGGGATTCTGGGAGTTGAAGCCCACCCCTCTTAAAAGTTCCCACGGTTGAGACGCAGACCCACAGACCCAGTCAGGCAGCCCCAGGAGACTACAAGGACTCCTCAATTTACAAGCCCTTGTTTAGTGACCGTTTCGAAGTTACGACGGCACTGAAAAAAGCGACATGCACCCCTTTTTCACACTTAACGACCGTCGCAGGATTCCCCCGCGCTCCCGTGATCAAAACCGGGCGCTTGGCAACTGACTCGTATTTATGACGGTGGCAGGAGTCACGTGATCCCCGGCAGCTTCTGACAAACGAAGCCGATGGGGGAGGGGGAGGCTGGATTCGCTTAGTGACGGCCTGATCAGGCGTGACTCACTTAACAACCTTGCCTTGCTTGGCAAGCGAAATGCGGGTCCTGATTCTGGTCGTCAAGCCGAGGACCTCCCAGTGCCTGTTTGCCTTGGAGGCTGAAGGGAGCCCGGCCCTGCAATTGTCCTCGGGGAGGTAGACTGCTCCGACACAGGGAGGCTCTGCAGGGTGACTCTGTTTTTGCTCTCTCTCTGCCCCTTCGGCCGTCGTCCATGCTGCTGCTCACCGGCTGCTCTTCCTCTCTGCAGACGCTGGTTCTCCATCCAGAACAGCCAGCTGGTCTATCAGAAAAAGGCCAAGGTGTGTGCGTGGGGGGGCTGCACCTGGATGGGCTGGGGGGGCAGGTTTCATTGGGTGGGAGGGAGGGAGGGAGGAGAAGAGGGAGGGAGGAAATGGAGAGAGGGAGGAAAGAAGGAAATAGGGAGGGAGGGAGGGAAGGAAGGAAAAGGGATGGAGGAGGAGGAGAAGAGGAAGGGGGAAGGAAGGAGGAGAAAAAGAGGGAGGGAGGGAGGAAAAGGAAGGAAGAAAGGAAAAGAGGGAAGAAGGAAGGAGGAGAAGAAGGAGGGAAGGGAGGAAGGAAAAGAAGGAGGGAAGAAAGGGAAGAAGAGGGAGGGAGGGAGAAAGGAAGGAGGAGAAGAAGGAGAGCGGGAAGGAAGACAGGAGAAGAAGGGAGGGAAGGAAGGAAAGAAGGAGAAGGAGGGAGGGAAGGAAGACAGGAGAAAGAAGGAAGGGAAGAAGAGGGAGGGAGGGAAGAAGGAGGAGAAGAGGGAGGAAGGAGAAGAAGGAAGGAAGGGAAAAAGGGAGGAACGAAGGAGGAGAAGAAGAGGGAGGGGGAAGGAAGGAGGAGAAGAAGAGGGAGGGAGGAAAAGGAAGGAAGGAAGGAGAAGAGGGAGGAAGGAGGGAGGGAAGGAAGGGAAGAAGAGGGAGGGAGGGAGAAAGGAAGGAGGAGAAGAAGGAGAGCAGGAAGGAAGGAAGGAAGGAAAGAAGGAGAAGAGGGAAGGAGGGAGGAAGGGAGGGAAGGAAGGAAGGAAGAGAAGAAGAGGGAAGGAGGGAGGGAGGGAAGAAGGAGGAGAAGAAGGGAGGGAAGGAAGGAAGGAAAGAAGGAGAAGAGGGAAGGAGGGAGGGAGGGAAGAAGGAAGGAGAAGGAGGGAGGGAAGACAGGAGAAAGAAGGAAGGGAAGAAGAGGGAAGGAGGGAGGGAGGGAGGGTGAAGAAGGAGGAAAGGAAGGAAGGGAAAAAGGGAGGAAGGAAGGAGAAGAAGAGGAAGGGAGGGAGGAAGAAGAAGAGGAAGGAGAGAGAGAGAGAGAAAGAAAGAAAGAAAGAAAGAAAGAAAGAAAGAAAGAAAGAATCACAATGAGGTGCAAAGGCCTCCGCAGGGTCTGGGGGGGGGGGGCGGTGGGGGGCCCTGGTGCTGCCCTTCTTGGCAGGGGGGGGGCTGGGGACCTGCTCGACCACTCATGATGTCTTCCTCCTCCTCCTCCCCCCCCCCATCTCCCAGGATGGGCTGACGGTGGTCGTGGAGGACCTTCGCCTCTGCACGGTCAAGCCGTGTCCGGACCACGAGCGCCGCTTCTGTTTCGAGGTGGTCTCCCCCTCCAAGTGAGTCCCCCCCCTCTCCCTTCTCCTGGCTGTAGGGGTCAATTTTGGCCGTAAGGATGAGGACTGCCTGGGTCTCCGATGAGCCCGGGGTCCTTTATCCTCTCCTCCCGTCTCTCGCTTTAGGTCCTGCCTCCTCCAGGCCGACTCAGAGCGCCACCTGCAGGCCTGGATGTGCGCCGTCCAGAGCAGCATCGCCTCGGCTTACAACGAGGATTACCCAGAATCCCCTGGGCAGGTAAGACCTTGGCAGCCCCTGGCCCAAATCGCAACGAGGTCCTGGTCAGAGACCCGGCTCTTGATGTCCGACAGGGCTCAGTCCTCGTTTTCACGACCTTTTGTTGAACGACGCTTTCAAGTTTACGACGGGGAAAAAAGGGACAGGTCCTCAAGTTACGACGGTCGCATCGCCCTGGGCTTGCGGCCGGGGCACTGGGCAAGGGTCTCACACTAGGACGGTTGCTGTGTCTCACAGTCGGCGGTATTTCCAGCCGGCCTCCAAGCGGGAGAAGCCGGATTCGCTTAACGACCGAAACGAGAAAGGTGGCAGACGTCAGAGGCGGTCGCGTGATGCCTCGCTTAATGCCCAGTCGTGAATTTTTCTGAATTGTAGTTGTAAGTCAGGGGCTGCTTGTATGAGAGCAGAAATCACAGCACAGGGACGGAACACGGGTAGTCCTCGACTTACGACAGTTCATTTAGTGACCGATCCAAGTTACAACGGCACCGGAAAAAGGGACTGAGGGCCGTTTTTCACCCTTGTGACCCTTGCAGCATCCCCCCCCAGGGTCACGTGATCGAAATTCAGTCGCTTGGCAACTGACTCATACTTACGACGGTCGCAGTGATCCCCTTTTGCGACCTTCCGGCAAGCAAAGTCAATGGGGAAAGCCGGAATTAATTAGCAACTTAACACCTGCAAGTGATTCACTTAACAGCGGTGGCAAGAACGGTCGTAAAATGGGGCAAAACTCACCTAACAGCCAGCCATTTGTCTCCTAATTGTATAGGGTCTCCTGCTTGAGTGGGGGGTTGGACTAGATGACCTCCAGGGTCCCTTCCAACTCAAGTATTCTGTTAATTAATCAGTGAAACGAAGTGGAGAGCACTCCATCCCTGGAGGTGTTTGAGAAGAAACCAGCCAGCCATTTGTCTCCTAATTGTTATAGGGTCTCCTGCTCCAGCGGGGGGGGGGGTTGGACTAGATGACCTCCAAGGTCCCTTCCAACTCAAGAATTCTGTTAATCCATCAGCAAAACGAAGCGGGGAGCGCTCCATCCCTGGAGGTGTTTGAGAAGAGGCTGGACAGCCACTGGTCTCCTCATTGTATAGGGTCTCCTGCTCCAGCGGGGGGGGGGGGGGGTTGGACTAGATGACCTCCAAGGTCCCTTCCAACTGGAGTATTCTGTTAATGAAGTGGAGAGCGCTCCATCCCTGGAGTTTTTTTTAGAAGAGGACGGACAGGCACTTGTCTTGTAATTGTATAGGGTCTCCTGCTTGAGCAGGGGGGGGGTTGGACTAGATGACCTCCAAGGTCCCTTCCAACTCAAGTATTCTGTTAATTAATCAGTGAAACGAAGTGGAGAGCACTCCATCGCTGGAGTTTTTTAAGGAGAAACCGGCCAGCCATTTGTCTCCTAATTGTTATAGGGTCTCCTGCTCCAGCGGGGGGGGGGGATGGACTAGATGACCTCCAAGATCCCTTCCAACTCAAGTATTCTGATTAATCAGTGAAACGAAGCGGGGAGCACTCCATCCCTGGAGGTGTTTGAGAAGAAACCGGCCAGCCATTTGTCTCCTAATTGTTATAGGGTCTCCTGCTCCAGCGGGGGGGGGGGGTTGGACTAGATGACCTCCAAGGTCCCTTCCAACTCAAGAATTCTGTTAATCCATCAGCAAAACGAAGCGGGGAGCGCTCCATCCCTGGAGGTGTTTGAGAAGAAACCGGCCAGCCATTTGTCTCCTAATTGTTATAGGGTCTGCTGCTCCAGCGGGGGGGGGGGGGTTGGACTAGATGACCTCCAAGATCCCTTCCAACTCAAGTATTCTGATTAATCAGTGAAACGAAGCGGGGAGCACTCCATCCCTGGAGGTGTTTGAGAAGAAACCGGCCAGCCATTTGTCTCCTAATTGTTATAGGGTCTGCTGCTCCAGCGGGGGGGGGGGGTTGGACTAGATGACCTCCAAGATCCCTTCCAACTCAAGTATTCTGATTGATCAGTGAAACGAAGCGGTGAGCACTCCATCCCTGGAGGTGTTTGAGAAGAAACCGGCCAGCCATCTGTCTCCTAATTGTTATAGGGTCTCCTGCTCCAGCGGGGGGGGGGGGGGGTTGGACTAGATGACCTCCAAGATCCCTTCCAACTCAAGTATTCTGATTAATCAGTGAAACGAAGCGGGGAGCACTCCATCCCTGGAGGTGTTTGAGAAGAAACCGGCCAGCCATTTGTCTCCTAATTGTTATAGGGTCTGCTGCTCCAGCGGGGGGGGGGGGGTTGGACTAGATGACCTCCAAGATCCCTTCCAACTCAAGTATTCTGATTGATCAGTGAAACGAAGCGGTGAGCACTCCATCCCTGGAGGTGTTTGAGAAGAAACCGGCCAGCCATCTGTCTCCTAATTGTTATAGGGTCTCCTGCTCCAGCGGCGGGGGGGTGGGGTGGGTTGGACTAGATGACCTCCAAGGTCCCTTCCAACTCAAGTATTCTGTTAATCCATCAGCGAAACGAAGCGGGGAGCACTCCATCCCTGGAGGTGTTTGAGAAGAGGCTGGACGGCCACTGGTCTCCTCATTGCATAGGGTCTCCTGCTCCAGCAGAGGAGGGGGGTGGACTAGATGACCTCCAAAGTCCCTTGAAACTCTTAACTCTGATTGAATCGATTGCCTGTGCCTGCCGGCTTTTTTTTTTTTTTTTTTGCAGCCCCTGGAACGGAGCACGTCCCTGTCGGCCACATTACAGTCCCCCTCCAGCCGCAAACTGCGGGGCGGGGTGGACAAGCAGGTGGTCGACCAGGTGCAGCGCCTGGAGGGCAACGCCCAGTGTTGCGACTGTCGAGAGCCGGCGCCCGAGTGGGCCAGCATCAACCTGGGCATCACCCTTTGCATCGAGTGCTCGGGCATCCACAGGTGAGACTCAACCCCCCTCCCCACCCCATTGCAACGGACAGAAAGAAATTGAGAGGGGGGGCTGCCTTCACTCCCCCACCCCGGGACCCCATTGATAGAGAGAGAGAGAGAGAGATAAGTCAGGGGTCTTCAGACTTGGCCACTTTTAAGACTGGTGGACTTCAACCCCCAGAATCCCTCGGGACTCTTTGAACTTGGCCACTTTTAAGACTGGTGGACTTCAACTCCCAGAATCCCTCGGGGCTCTTCAAACATGGTCACTTTAAAGACTGGTGGACTTCAACTCCCAGAATCCCTCGGGGCTCTTCAAACATGGCCACTTTAAGACTTGTGGACTTCAACTCCCAGAATCCCTCAGGGGTCTTCAGATTTGGCCACTTTAAAGACTGGTGGACTTCAACTCCCAGAATCCCTCAGGGGTCTTCAGATTTGGCCACTTTAAAGACTGGTGGACTTCAACCCCCAGAATCCCTCAGGGCTCTTCGAACATGGTCACTTTTAAGACTGGTGGACTTCAACTCCCAGAATCCCTCAGGGCTCTTCGAACTTGGCCACTTTTAAGACTGGTGGACTTCAACTCCCAGAATCCCTCAGGGCTCTTCAAACATGGCCACTTTAAGACTTGTGGACTTCAACTCCCAGAATCCCTCAGGGGTCTTCAGATTTGGCCACTTTAAAGACTGGTGGACTTCAACCCCCAGAATCCCTCAGGGCTCTTCGAACTTGGCCACTTTTAAGACTGGTGGACTTCAACTCCCAGAATCCCTCAGGGCTCTTCAAACATGGTCACTTTTAAGACTGGTGGACTTCAACTCCCAGAATCCCTCAGGGCTCTTCGAACTTGGCCTCCTTGGAAGGCAAAGACCCTGGGTGTCTGTGGGTGGGGAGACGTGGCCTCCTCCTAGCAACGTAGATGCCGCCTTGGTGGGACCGGGCCGTGGCTGCTGATGGACCCCGGGAGAAAAAGCAGTTTCTTTTTCCCCCTTTGATCCATGGCGGTTTCTCCCCCCCCACTTTATCTGCTTTAGGAGTCTGGGGGTGCATTTCTCTAAGGTGAGGTCCCTGACGCTGGATGCCTGGGAACCAGAGCTGGTGAAGGTAACCGGGGGGGGGGGAGCAGAAGAAGCTGTCCTATAAGTCAAAATGCCCCCAAATTAGGAAATGTGGGTGGGGTCCTGGTGGAGGGGGGGCTAAGAGGGACCCCTTAATTTGGGGGAATAGGCTGTTTTTCTGAAAAAAAGCATGCCGAGCTTAACAAGGCTTGTGCCTCGCTCTGGATGAGCAGCCCTCGGTGTTGCAAGTGTGCCGAGTTCGGATCCAGAGCGGGGAAGAGGGTCCGGATCCAGCAGGAGGCAGGCTCAAGCCCAGAGACAGCAAAATCTGGGACTGGGTTGGCCCGTAGGACCAACCTTTCCGGGAAGGAAGGGGAAAGGGGGAGAGGAAGGAAGGAAGGGAGGGAGAGAGGGAAGAAAGGAGAAGAAGGAAAAAGGGGAGGAGAGGAAGAAAAGAAAGGGGAGAGGAAGGAAGATGGGAAAGGGACAAAGAGGAATGAAGGAAGGAGACGGGAGGAGGGAGGGAGAGAGGAGAGGCTGAGGAATAAGGGGAGGAAGTGAGGGAAGGAGGGAAGAAAACAAAGAAATAGGAGAGGGAGGGAAGGAGGGAGGAGAAAAGAAAGGGAGAGGAAGGAAGGAAGATGGGAAAGGGACAAAGGAAGAAAGGAAGGAAGGGGAGGGAGGGAGGAGAGAGGAAAGAAGGAAGGAGAACGGAAGGAAGAGGAAGAAAGGGAGTGAGGAAAAAGGAAGAAAAGAAAGGGAGAGAGGAAAGAAAGAAGAGAGAAGAGGAAGGAAGGAGACAAAGGAGAAAGGAAGGAAAGAAGATGAGAAAGGGACAAAGGAAAGAAGGAGAGGGGAGGTAGGGGAGGTTGAGGAATAAGGGGAGGAGAGGAAGAGAAGAAAGGGAGAGAGGAAGGAAAGAACAGAAGAGGAAGGAAGGAGACAAACGAGAGAATAAGTAAATAAGGAAAAAGAAGGAAGGAAGGGGAAGACGGGTTTGTGGAGAGGAGAAAGGAAGAAGGAAGGAAAGAAGGGAGGGAAGAAGGAAGGAAGAAAGGAAGGAAGGAAAGGAGGGAGGGAGGGAGGGAGAAAGAAAGGAAAGGAGGAAGGAAGGAAGGAAGGAAGGAAAGGAAGGAAGGAAGGAAGGACTGTGGGGCCCTTGGTGCTCTCTGAGCTTGGCAGTTTTCATGCAAACGTTTCATGACCCGATTAGGTAACAACATCAGGACTAGGGGTTTGTGGAGAGGAGGAAGGAAGGAAGGAAGGAAGGAAGGAAGGAAGGAAGGAAGGAAGGAGAGAGGAAGCTTCCAGTGTTTTGGGCACACCGAACAGCGGCCGGACACCTTAGCCTCCTCTTCTCCAGCCCTACTCCTCCCCTACCACTTGGAGGTAGGACCCTGTAGTGTAGGCCAGACACTGAGATGAAGCCCCCCCTCCTTCGCCCCCCCCTCCCTCGTCCCTCGCAGCTGATGTCCGTGCTGGGCAACCGAGTCATCAACCAGATCTACGAGGCCCGGGTGGAGGAAATGAACATGAAGCGCCCCCAGCCAGGAAGTTCCAGGTAAGAAGCCCCCTCCCCCTCTATCAACCCCCCCTGCCCCCCCCCAGGATTGTCAATGAAGTCACCGGGGTCATCCAGGCCTTTTTTTTCCCCTTTGCAGTCTCTCCACACCTGCCCTCCAGGGGGCGCCCGTGAAGGGCTCCAGTTACATGTCTTGGCCTCTAGATGGCCTCGCGGGACACCTGCAGGGCCACCTGTGGTTCCGCTCCAATCCTACAGGGGGCTTGTGCAAATTCGGAGACGCTTGTGCCCTAAACCTCACATACACATACACATACACACACACACACACACACACACACACACACACACAAAAACCTTCAAAGGTTCTGAGTGCGAGAGTACGGCAGATCATAATTGCCCCCCCTCCTGAAGTGCAAAAACCTCTCTATCCAGATCCGAAAAGGAGGCCTGGATCCGGGCCAAATACGTGGAGAGGAAGTTTATCACCAAGTTCCCCAACACCGGGGGGCCCCCGAGTCGCAGCAGAGAGCCCCCCCGAGGGCCGGAGAGATCCCCGAGGCCCTTTCCCAAGCCTAAGCCGCCGGGCCACATCCGCCGGAACACAGGTGAGACGGGGGTGGGGTGGGTGAGGGGGCTGGACTAGAAGACCTCCAGGGTCCCTTCCAGCTCCTATTCTATTCTATTCTATTCTATTCTATTCTATTCTATTCTATTCTATTCTATTCTATTCTATATTTTATTATTCTATTCTATTCTATTCTATTCTATATTTTATTATTCTATTCTGTTCTATTCTATTCTATTCTATTCTGTATTCTATTCTATTATATATTTTATTATTCTATTCTATTCTATATTTTATTATTCTATTCTGTTCTATTCTATTCTATTCTATATTTTATTATTCTATTCTGTTCTATTCTATATTTTATTATTCTATTCTATTCTATTCTATTCTATTCTATTCTATTCTATTCTATTCTATTCTATTCTATTCCTCCACTCTCCTTCCATCCCTTTCTCTTCTTCCTACCTACCCTCCCTCTCTCACCTCTCTTTTCTCTTTCTTCCTTCCTTGCTTCCTTCCCTCTCTCTTTCCCTTCTTTTTTCTTTTTCATTTCCCTTCCCTTCACTCCCCTCTCTTACCGTCCCTTTCTCTTCCTATCTACCCGCCCTCTCCCCTTCCTTCCTTCCTTCCTTCCTTCCTTCCTTCCTTCCCTTTTTTCCTTTTTCATTTCCCTTCCTTTCGCTCCCCTCTCCTTCCTTCCCTTTCCCTTCTTTCTACCTACCCTTCCTCTCTCCCATCTCTCCTTTCTTCTTTTCTTTCTTTCTTCCTTTCTTCCTTCCTTCCCTCCCTTCCTTCTTTTTTTCTTTTTCATTTCCCTTCTCTTCGCTCCACTCTCCTTCTTTCCCTTTCTCTTCTTCCTACCTACCCTCCCTCTCTTCTTTCTTCCTTTCTTCCTTCCCTCTCTCCTTCCCTTCCCTCCCTTCCTTCTTTTTTTCTCTTTTTCATTTCCCTTCTCTTTGCTCCACTCTCCTTCCTTCCCTTTCTCTTCTATCTACCCTCCCTCCCTCCCTTCTTTCCTCCCTTCCCTTCTTCCACTCCCCTCTCCCTCCTTCAAAATCCAGGCCTAGGTCAAAACATGGCTCTCCCCACTTCCCTCCCCCCCTCCTGGCCCTGGGGGGGGGGACGATGAGAGCTGGTGTGTAAGGCTTTTAGTCAGAAATTGCTGTCCTCATTTAGTGACCGCTCCCTTTATCGACCCTTCCCAGCGACGAAAAAGCCACTTTAACCCCAATTCTTGCCTTCCTGACGTTACGGGTCTGTACAGCCCAAAGGAAAGTCAGATTATAAGCACAGATAGGGTTTCACTTAGGGACCCGTCTCGCTTAACGACTATGTTGCCGGTCCTGATGATGGTCGCTAAACGAGGACCCCCTAAAGGCCTTGCTCTTTTGTCATACTGTTCCTGCTTCCTCTCCTAGGAGCCCGCGAGGGCATCTCCCCGAGTCGAGCTGCCCCAGCGTCGGAGGACCTGCGCAATTTGCACCCGGGCGCCTTGCTCTACCGCGCGGCCGCCGCGCCCCCTAGTTTGCCCACCATGGCGGACGCTCTGGCTCACGGGGCGGACGTAAACTGGGTGAACACGGCCCAGGAAAGCCGGACTCCGTTGCTCCAGGCCGTCGCTGCTGTGAGTCTGCCCGTCCAGGGTGGGGAGGGCTGACGGGTTCGGCTTGAGAGCCGCGCCCCAAGCATTGACAGCAGGGAAGTCCTCGACTTACGACGGTTTCATTTAGCGACCGTCCAAGGTTACAACGGCTCTGGGGAAAAAAGCGATTTGTGCCCATTTTTTACACTTACGACCGTCGCATCCTCCGAAATTCGGACGCTTGCCCCTTGACTCACACTTATGACGGTCGCAGTACTCCGGGGTCAAGGGGGAACTCCATTACGGTCGTAAGTTGAGGACTGCCTGTGATTTGATCGCTGGAAAAATGAGAAAGAAATCTAAGCGCAGGCTGGGAAAAAAAAACAGACAAAAAAATGTGGGCTGGCCGGCGAAAAACGGGCCTGTCGGCAAGGCGCTTTTGTGGCCTCTGAGCATGTGCAGTGATACCAGCTCATTGGGGTGTCGTAACAAGGGTGGGAAGGAGGGGCTTGTTGAGTGATGTCACTGTGGGGAGGGGCTTGTCCCAGACCGTCCCGCCTCTCCTTTGCTGTTGGGACCACATGTTTTTTGTGTGTTTTTATCCAGAATTCATTGCTGGCGTGTGAATTTTTGCTTCAAAATGGAGCCAACGTCAACCAGGCGGACTCTAAAGGGCAAGGACCACTGCACCACGCCACCATCTTAGGCCACACCGGGTAGGACTCTCCTCTTTGTCTGGTTGATTCTCCTGCTTCAGCAGGGGGGCTGGACTAGAAGACCTCCAAGGTCCCTTTCAGCTTCTATTCTGTTCTGTTCTGTTCTGTTCTTATTTCTATTCTATTCTAATTTTATTCTATTCTATTTTATTCTTATTTCTATTCTATTCTATTCCATTCTAATTTTATTATTCTATTCTATTATTATGTTCTTTCATTATTCTGTTCTGTTCTATTCTAGTCTAGTCTAGTCTAATTTTATTCTATTCTATTCTATTCTTATTTCTATTCTATTCTATTCTAATTTTTTTTTAATTGAAAAATTTTTATAAATTTTTACAGAGAAACAAAAAAATAACAATACAACAACAGCATAAACAAGAAACTAAACAAAACAAAACAACCCTTCCCCTACCCCCCCCAGAATACCCACTCCCTCCCCCCCCCCGGAGCTTCCCAGAGCAGAATATAGGCTTAGTTAAGAAAAATTAAAAAAGTTATATAAAAAAAAAGAAAGAATATAACACTAAGATATATATATATATATAAAAATAAAGGTTATGAAAAAGCTAAATGGTATTTTTTATATCCAATTTAAATTGTATAAACTTTATCCATTTATCCCAAACAGCAAGAAATTTCTCTTGCGATTGTTCTTTTAAAAAAGCCGAAATCTTTGCCATTTCCGCCAAATAAGACACTTTAAGAAACCATTCCTGCAAAGTGGGCAAAGATTCCTTCTTCCAATATTGTGCTACTAACAGCCTTGCGGCTGTGATCAAATTTAACATCAATATAACCTCCTTTGTGTCGCAATCCGTAACTATACCTAACAAAAATAATTGTGGAGTAAATTTTACCCTCCTTCTAAAAATTCTCTGAATATTCCACCATATCTTAATCCAAAAGGCTTTTATATTTCTGCACGACCACCAAATATGATAATAGGTGGCATCCAAACAACCACATCTCCAACATTTAGGCTGTAGGTCAGGGTACATAAAAGACATTTTTTGTGGGTCAAGGTGCCATCTATAAAACATTTTGTAGAAATTCTCCCTTAAATTCTGTGCTTGTGTAAATTTAACATTTCTCACCCAAATGATTTCCCAGGTATCCAGTGGGACTGGTTCGCCAAAATTTTGCGCCCATCTGATCATACAATCTTTAATTAATTCTGTTTCTGAGTCCAATTCCACTAAAACCCCATAAATTCTCTTAATATGAGTTTGTCTTTGATCCTTCACTTGCTTAATAAGATTTTCATCTTCTCTGAGAAAACCCAGCTTATGATCCATCTTCCATCTATCTACTAATTGCCTATATTGAAACCAAGAGTAAGTAATGTTTTCATGTACTAACTCTTCCAGTAGTTTTAACTGCCAATTTTGTCCATCCCATCTAAGTAACTGTGTATAAGACACCATGTCCATTTTAACACCTCTTTTTATTCCTTCTATCGCATGCCATGGTATAGCCCATAGTGGTACTTTAAAATCACTTTTATAATATTTTCTCCAAACCCTAAGTAAAGAGATTCTTATAATATGAGATTTAAAAGCCCGATCCACTTTTTTATTAAATATTAAATAGGCATGCCAACCAAAAAGTAAATCCCATCCCTCCAAATGAAGTATCTCAAGGTTTGTTAAATTTACCCAATCACTGATTAATGTTAAAACCACCACATCATAGTATAATTTCAAATTCGGTACCTTGAGTCCACCTCTCTCACGGAAGTCTTGCATGATTTTAAACTTAACCCTTGGCTTTTTCCCTGCCCAAATGAATTTATTAATACCTTTCTGCCATTCACTTAAGTTAATCTCGTTCTTCAAAATCGGTAGCATTTGAAACAAAAAAAGAAACTTGGGTAGAATATTCATTTTTATCACTGCAATTCTTCCCATGAGAGATAATTGCAACTTCTCCCAATTCCTCAAGTCTTTCTGTACTCTAACCCATAACCTTTCATAGTTATTCTTAAACAATTTTGCATTAGAAACAGATAACAACAACCCCAAATATTTTACCTTATTAACAATTTCAAAACCCGTCAGGTTAACCAGAATCTGCTTCTCCCGAATAGTCATATTTTTAGGTAGGATTTTAGTCTTATTAACATTAATCTTGAAACCCGAAACCAAACCATAGTGATGAATCAACTGCAATAACTTTACTACAGAATGAGAAGGTTGCGACAAAGTAACCACCAAGTCGTCCGCAAAAGCTCTTAACTTATATTCTTTTTTGTTAACTTCTATTCCTTTTATTCCCTGCGACTCTCGAATTTTGATCAACAATATTTCCAGTGTTAAAACAAACAACAACGGTGATAATGGACATCCCTGTCTAGTACCTTTCTCTATTGTAAACACCTCTGACAAACCTCCATTAACAATAAGTTGTGCCGTTTGTTTTTGGTATATTACCGTAAGAGCTTGTAATATCTTTTCACCAAAATTCATCTCTTCAATTACTCTTAACATAAAATGCCAATTCAATTGATCAAAAGCTTTTTCAGCATCTAAAAATATCAGCCCTGCAGGAACTTGGTTGTTCTTGTCTAAATATTCTAATAAATTAATGATTTGTCTAGCATTATTTTTCATATATCTACCAGTTATAAACCCAGATTGATCTTTATGCACAAGATGGTGCGTAACCCTCATTAGCCTATTTACTAAAATTTTTGCGAATATCTTGTAATCAACATTTAAAAGAGATATAGGTCTATAATTCTTTGGTAAAGTAAGATCTTGATCCTCTTTTGGAATCAAAGATATAAAAGCACTACGCCATGAGGAAGGAATCTCTGAACCCTGTAAAACGTCATTAAAAAGATCACCTAATGGTTGGATCATCTCTTCCATTAAAACTTTATAATAAACAGATGTCAACCCATCCGTACCCGGTGCTTTCCCTGGTTTCAATTGTTTAATTGCTGTCACAATTTCCTCCTTAGTAATTAAACCATTAATTTCATGTTTCTGGTCCTCTGTCAGTTTGGGAAAGCTGGCCTCGCTTAAATATTTATTTATATCTAAGATTTGCACATTCGTAGATTTGTATAATTTCTGATAGTAATCTAAGAAAGATTTCTTAATCAATTCCTTCTGAAACACTAATTTACCCTTATAGTTTATTTTGTCTATTATTCTCTGTCTCTGTTTCTTTCTTAATTGATAGGCCAACCATCTCCCTGGTTTGTTAGCATTACAAAATGTATTTTGTTTCATAAACAGTAAATTAGTTGCGGATTGATCCGCCATCAACATATTAAATTGTGTTTTTAACAGCTTTATAGATTCTTTAATCCTTTCATCTAAAGCAGCGGTTCTCAACCTATGGGTCGCGACCCCATTTGGGGTCGATCGACCTCTTTTTGGGGGTCGCCAAAGGTGGCGATCCGCCATTTTGTCCCCTCCGGGGGCGCGCTGCGCCTCCGGGGGGGCGGTGCCACGCGCGCGCGCCGCGCGCGGGGGTGGCGGCGCGCCTCCGGGGGCGCCGCCGCGCATGCGCGGCGCGCGCGGGGGCCCCGCCCCCATGCGCGGCGCGCGGGGGGGCGCCGCCGCGCATGCGCGGCGCGCGCGGGGGCCCCGCCCCCATGCGCGGCGCGCGCGGGGGGCGGTGCCGCGCATGCGCGCCGCGTGGGCCCCGCCCCCATGCGCGCCGCCGCCGCGCATGCGCATAACCTTTGTGTGACGGGGGTCGCCGTCACACAAAGGTTAAGAACCGCTGATCTAAAGGATTTAAAATCAAAGACTTTTCTTTTAATTTAATTTCATCTTCCAATTCTTTACGTTTCTGAGTCTGCTTTTGCCTATGAAAGTTATTCATTTTTATCAGGATCCCATGCATAAATGCTTTACCTGCATCCCATACCATTGACATTGAAGTCCCCTTATACATATTTAAAGCAAAATAATCCTTTAAACACTCCTTTAACTTTTGAACATTCTTTTCTTGTCTGAATAAGTTCTCATTCACCCTCCAGGATCTTCTCTCCTCTTTTTCTTGAATCAGCTCCATCCAAACTGGACTATGATCCGTCAACGACCTAGGAAAAATCTTAACATTCTTTAGAATAGAATAGAATAATAAAATTATTCTATTCTAATTTTATTATTCTATTCTATTCTATTCTAATTTTATTATTCTATTATTTCATTATTCTCTTCTGTTCTATTCTATTCTGCATTCTGTTCTGTTCTTTTCTGTTCAGTTCTGTTCTATTCTAATTCTGTTCTATTACATTATTTCATTATTCTGTTCTATTCTATTCTCTCTGATTGATTCATTCATTGATTGGTTAATTGAAATGGTATAGGGTCTCCTGCTTGAGCATGGGGCTGGTCTACAAGACCTCCAAGGTCCCTTCCAGCTTCTATTCTATTCTATTCTATTCTATTCTATTCTATTCTATTCTATTCTATTCTATTCTATTCTATTCTATATTTTATTATTCTATTCTATTCTATATTTTATTATTCTATTCTATTCTATTCTATTCTATTCTATTCCCATTTCATATATTCTGTTCTATTCTATTCTATTCTATTCTATTCTATTCTATTCTATTCTATTCTATTCTATATTTTATTATTCTATTCTATTCTATATTTTATTATTCTATTCTATTCTATTCTATTCTATTCTATTCTATTCTATTCTATTCTATTCTATTCTATTCCCATTTCATATATTCTGTTCTATTCTATTCTATTCTATTCTATTCTATTCTATTCTATTCTATTCTATTCTATATTTTATTATTCTATTCTATTCTATATTTTATTATTCTATTCTATTCTATTCTATTCTATTCTATTCCCATTTCATATATTCTATTCTATTCTATTCTATTCTATTCTATTCTATTCTATTCCCATTTCATATATTCTGTTCTATTCTATTCTATTCTATATTTTATTATTCTATTCTATTCTATATTTTATTATTCTATTCTATTCTATTCTATTCTATTCCCATTTCATATATTCTGTTCTATTCTATTCTATTCTATTCTATTCTATTCTATTCTATTCTATTCTATATTTTATTATTCTATTCTATTCTATATTTTATTATTCTATTCTATTCTATTCTATTCTATTCCCATTTCATATATTCTGTTCTATTCTATTCTATTCTATTCTATATTTTATTATTCTATTCTATTCTATTCTATTCCCATTTCATATATTCTGTTCTATTCTATTCTATTCTATTCTATTCTATTCTATTCTATTCTATTCTATTCTATTCTATATTTTATTATTCTATTCTATTCTATATTTTATTATTCTATTCTATTCTATTCTATTCCCATTTCATATATTCTGTTCTATTCTATTCTATTCTATATTTTATTATTCTATTCTATTCTATATTTTATTATTCTATTCTATTCTATTCTATTCTATTTTCTTTATTCTATTCTATATTGTCTTTATTCTATTCTATTCTATTCTATTTTCTTTATTCTATATTTTCTTTATTCTATTCTATTCTATTTCTTATTTCTTATTTCTATTCTATTCTATTCTATTCTATTCTCTCTGTTTGATTGATTGATTGATTGACTGACTGATTGATTAATTGAAATGGTCTCCTGCTTGAGCAGGGGGCTGGATTAGAAGACCCCCCCCAAGGTCCCTTCCAGCTTCTATTCTATTCTAAATTCTCTCCTACTTTTCCTGTTTGGTTTTGTATTGTGTTTGTATTTTATACCCTAATCAAATAATAAAAAAGGAGCGATGACCCCCCCCAGCCCAATCCCCCCTCAAACATCTGTGGCAAGACCTTGCTGAGCAACTGCCTCGCTTAGCGGCGGAAATTTGGAACTCAACCAATTGTGTCCGTAATTTTATTTTTGCCCCAAATAGCCAAAGCGATCTGTCGACTCTCCAGGAACCTCTGATTCAAACCTCTGTACCCCCTTTTTTCCTCTCCCCCCCCCCAGGCTGGCCTGCCTGTTTCTCAAACGCGGTGCCAACATGAACGCCGTGGACGGGGAGGGCAAGGACCCGCTGGGCATCGCCATCAATTCGGCCAATGCGGACATCGTGACCTTGTAAGAGGACGGGGTGCCAGGGCGGGGGGAACCAATCTTCAGCGGCAGGAGGAAGGGGGGAGACTTATTGGGAGGGGGGGTCTTGACCTTCGGGCTCTTTCTGAAATCATCTGCATGCTGGAGAAAGAGAGGCAGTCCGTTGGGGTGCCGAAGGTGGATTTATTGCACTGGAATGGGTCACCCGGTGGCCATCCAGACCCTCCCTCTTATTTCAGTGGGGAGGTTCCGTGACCAATTTTAAGACCTGACGTGTTTGCCCTCTGAGCATGTCAAGGTAACCGGGACTGAACCCAGCCTGGAACCTTCCCACTCTCACATGGAATGGGTCACCCAGTGGCCATCCAGACCCTCCCTCTTATTTCAGTGGGGAGGTTCCGTGACCAATTTTAAGACCTGACGTGTTTCTCCTCTGAGCATGTCAAGGTAACCGGGACTGAACCCAGCCTGGAACCTTCCCACTCTCACATGGAATGGGTCACCCAGTGACCATCCAGACCCTCCCTCTTATTTCAGTGGGGAGGTTCCGTGACCAATTTTAAGACCTGACGTGTTTCTCCTCTGAGCATGTCAAGGTAACCGGGACTGAACCCAGCCTGGAAGCTTCCCACTCTGGTCTCACATGGAATGGGTCACCCAGTGGCCATCCAGACCCTCCCTCTTATTTCAGTGGGGAGGTTCCGTGACCAATTTTAAGACCTGACGTGTTTCTCCTCTGAGCATGTCAAGGTAACCGGGACTGAACCCAGCCTGGAACCTTCCCACTCTCACATGGAATGGGTCACCCAGTGACCATCCAGACCCTCCCTCTTATTTCAGTGGGGAGGTTCCGTGACCAATTTTAAGACCTGACGTGTTTCTCCTCTGAGCATGTCAAGGTAACCAGGACTGAACCCAGCCTGGAAGCTTCCCACTCTGGTCTCACATGGAATGGGTCACCCAGTGGCCATCCAGACCCTCCCTCTTATTTCAGTGGGGAGGTTCCGTGACCAATTTTAAGACCTGACGTGTTTCTCCTCTGAGCATGTCAAGGTAACCGGGACTGAACCCAGCCTGGAACCTTCCCACTCTAATTCTCACATGGAATGGGTCACCCAGTGGCCATCCAGACCCTCCCTCTTATTCCAGTGTGGGGGGGTCCATTACCAATTCTAAGACCTGACGTCTTTGCCA
Organism: Crotalus helleri; assembly: GCA_024509115.1. Lineage (NCBI taxonomy): Eukaryota > Metazoa > Chordata > Lepidosauria > Squamata > Viperidae > Crotalus > Crotalus helleri. The sequence continues at coordinate 533,885 of JAKSXO010000081.1, forward strand.
TGGTTTCTGTCCCTCCCGCTTGCCCTCTGAGCATGTCAAGGTAACCAGGACTGAAAACAGCCTGGAAGCTTCGCACTCGGGTCTTACCTGGCACCGGTGGGAGCTTCTGAACCATCTCCTAGGGTAGCCCCATAAAGGATGCATTACAGTAGTCTAGTCTCGGTTAGAATAATGCTGTCTCCCTAAAGTTGGGATGCAGGTCCCCAAATTGGCAGAAAGGTGGAGACTAGGTTGGGCGGGGTAGTTCGGGTGGGAGGGAGGGCACCTTGTTTGGGAGGGCTAGGGATAACCAGGATAACACTCGGGGACTTAGTAAGAACCCATCATGGCTTCTCCTTCCTTTCTCTTAAGGCTGCGACTTGCCAAGATGCGGGAAGCTGAGCTGGCCTTAGGCCAGTCAGGTAAGTCATGCCCTCTGTAAGCAGGAATGGAGGGAGGAGGTGGAAGAGGGAGACACACTCAGTTTTAACCTGGACGATCTTTTGCGAAATGTGAATTTTCAGGTGAAAATTGAGCTGGGGCAGGACTAGAACTCACCGTCTCCTGGTGATAGGCCCAAAGTCACCTAAATGGTTTTTACGCCTATAGTGGGACTAGAACTCACCGTCTCCTGGTGATTGGTCCAAAATCACCCAGCTGGCTTTCATGCCTAAGGCAGGACTAGAACTCACCGTCTCCTGGTGATTGGCCCAAAGTCACCCAGTCAGCTTTCACGTTTCAGGCAGAACTAGAACTCACCGTCTCCTGGTGATTGGTCCAAAGTCACCCAGACGACTTTCACGTTTAAGGCGGAACTAGAACTCACCGTCTCCTGGTGATTGGTCCAAAGTCACCCAGCCAGCTTCCATGTTTAAGGCGGGACTAGAACTCACCGTCTCCTGGTGATTGGCCCAAAGTCACCCAACCGGCTTTCATGCCTAAGGTGGGACTAGAACTCACCGTCTCCTGGTGATTGGTCCAAAGTCACCCAGCCGGCTTTCATGTTTAAGGCGGAACTAGAACAACCGTCTCCTGGTGATTGGTCCAAAGTCATCCAGCCGGCTTTCACGTTTAAGGCGGGACTAGAACTCACCGTCTCCTGGAGATTGGCCTAAATTCACCCAGCCAGCTTTCACGTTTAAGGCGGAACTAGAACTCACCGTCTCCTGGTGATTGGTCCAAAGTCAGCCGGCTTTCATGCCTAAGGCGGGACTAGAACTCATCATCTCCTGGTGATTGGTCCAATGTCACCCAGATGGCTTTCATGTTTAAGGCAGAACTAGAACTCACCGTCTCCTGGTGATTGGCCCAAAGTCAGCCGGCTTTCATGCCTAAGGCGGGACTAGAACTCACCGTCTCCTGGTGATTGACCCAAAGTCACCCAGCCGACTTTCACGTTTAAGGCGGGACTAGAACTCACCGTCTCCTGGTGATTAGCAACCAAACCTGGATGCGATATCCCCAGTGTGGCCTTACCAAGGCATAATAATCACCTCGTTCTTTTGATTCCAGGGGATGAAACGTACCTGGATATTTTCCAAGATTTCTCGTTCATGGCGTCCAATGATCCTGAGAAGCTGGCCAGGAGGGCCTATGACTTGAGACTCACCACTTTGTGAAGCCCTGGAGAAGCTTCCTCAAGACGGGAAACCCGCCAGGAACGTGGTCATTTCCGGCGTCCAGGACCGACGGGGTGGCTGGGCTGTCCAAAAAATCAAATTAAGTTACAAATGGACTCCAGAGGTCCAAGGGGCTGATTTTAAGCATGGGGTCCCCCAAACTTACTTCTCGAAGCTGGCTTTGGGGTGAACTTGGCCAGAAAACAGCCAGGACAGCGAAGATCGGCGCGTGGACACTCTTTTCATTTTGAACCCTTCTGTTTTTCCTTTCTGATCTTCCCTTTTTTTTGTTTTTTGTTTTAATTTATTGCTTTTGAACGGTCTATCATTGTGGAACGATGCTAAAGGGACAGATACGGAATCAATTTGCACCCCAAATCTAATTTTCTTTTTTCTTTTCTGAGTCTGGAAACCGCGACGTCTCGGCCTGGACAGGTGAAAAATGGCGTGTTTTTGGAGCTGGGAAAGCTGCGAGTTTTATTTGGGAATAAACGTGGTTTTCCAGAGGACCAGAATGATGGTTTATTAGTCGCGCGCTGGATTCTTAGGGCCGGAGATCTCAAAAAGTGGGCTTTCTGCATGCCGTTGTCTGTTTTAGAAATTTGTCATTCGGGTCTGAATCGCATGCTTTTTTGCGTTTTGTTTACCAGCTAAACTTTTGAAAGAGTTAATTCCTCGTTTAGTAGATCCAGGGGACGCCCTGAACATAGTTTACCTGGAGCTCAGCAAAGGCTTTAACGGAGTGACAGACTTGCTCATAAAATGGTAAATTATGGGCCAGCTGATAATCGGCAGAAGGACCACAAACAAAGATATTCCTTTAATTACCCTGGCTGGGTAATTCTGGGAGTTGAAGTCCACATATCGTAAAATTCCCACACCTAAGGTCCCTTCCAACTCTTGCCATTCTATGATTCTGTAAGGGTCTCCTGCTTGGGCAGGGGGCTCGACTAGATGACCTCCAAAGTCCCTTCCATCTCCGTTATTCTGTAATTCTGTTAAGGCTCTCCTCCTTGAGCAGGGGGTTGGGCTAGATGACCTCTGAGGTCCCCTCCAGCTCTTTCCTTCTGTGATTCTGTAAGGGTCTCCTACCTGAGCAGGGGGTTGGGCTAGATGACCTCCGAGGTCCCTTCCCACTCTGTCATTCTGCAAAGACTCCTGTAAGCGGAGCTTATTATACGCTACGGCTCTTGTTTGTTTTGGAAAGTTGTCCGTGGCGTCTAAATCACCTCCTTGTTCCCCCTTTTACTTTCTCTAAACCTTTGAAAGAGTTAATTCCCCGTTTAGTAGATCCAGGGAACGCCCTGACGTAGTTTATCTGGTTCTTAGCAATAGGTTTAACCGAGTTATATAAACAGAGGCATTGAATCAAAATCACGTGAAGTATTAGTACCTCTATGGAAAGCCTGGGTAAGGCCACACCTGGAATGTTGCCTGCAGTTTTGTTCACCACATTACAAAAAAAAAAAAGAGGTTGAGACTTTGGAAAAAGAGCAGAGAAGAACAACAAAGAGGATCAGGGGACTGGAGGCTAAAACATATAAGGAACGGTTGCTGGAATTGGGGATGTCTAGTTTAATGAAGAGAAGGACGAGGGGGGACATGATAGCCGTGTTCCAGTATCTCAGGGGCTGCCCCAAAGAAGAGGGAGTCAAGCTCTTCTCCAAAGCGCCTAAAGGCAAAAACAAGAAGGAACGGATGGAAAATAATCAAGGAGAGAAGCAACCTGGAACTAAGGAGAAACTTCCTGACAGGGAGGACAATTAACCAGTGGAACAACCTGCCTCCAGACGTTGTGGGTGTTTCTTCACTGGAGGTTTTTAAGAAGAGACTGGACAGCCACAGCGGCGGGGGGGGGGTTTGGACTAGAAGACCTCCAAGGTCCCTTCCAGCTCTATTCTGATTCATTGATTGAGTGTCTTGTAATAAACTTCATAAAACGATAGAATATGGGCTAGATGAGATACCACAGCTGGATCCAGTTAGTGAAATGAATAGAATAGTAGAATAGAATAGAATAGAATAGAATAGAATAGAATAGAATAGAATAGAATAGAATAGAATAGAATAGAAATAAGGAATAGAATAGAAATAAGGAAAAGAATAGGAATAAAGAATAAAATAGAATAATAAAATACAGAACAGAATAGAATAATAAAATACAGAATAGAATAGAATATAAGAAGAAATAATAGAATAGAATAAGGAATAGAATAGAATAGAATAGAATAGAATAGAATAGAATAGAAAATATGAAATGGGAATAGAATAGAATAGAATAAGGAATGGAATAGAATAGAAAATATGAAATGGGAATAGAATAGAATAGAATAGAATAGAATAGAATAGAATAGAATAGAATAGAATAGAATAGAAATAAGGAATAATAGAAATAAGGAATAGAATAGGAATAAAGAATAAAATAGAATAGAATAATAAAATACAGAATAGAATAGAATAATAAAATACAGAATAGAATAGAATAGGAGAAAATGAATAGAATAGAATAGAACAGAATAAATATAGGAATGAAGAATAGAATAGAATATAGAACACAGAATAGAATATAGGATAGAATAAATATAGGAAAAGAATAGAATAGAATAATAAAATACAGAATAGTGTAGAATAGAATAGAATAATAAAATACAGACTAGACTAGACTAGACTAGACTAGACTAGACTAGACTAGACTAGAATAGAATAGAATAGAATAGAATAGAATAGAATAGAATAGGAGCCACTAAACAAATGCCCATTAAGTCGAGGACTACCTGTAACACGGGTACGGCCTCCTTGAAAGAGCCCTGTTTGCTTTGTGCCGTGGAACCCAAGCCCTCTGCACATGCTCAACCCAACTGCCGCCTTCACTGTCACGCATCCGGTCCAGGATTATCCTCAGAATATTTTATTTCAACCTTGGAACTGACCAAATGGACTTCGCTCAAAGGCACAAACTGTGATTTGAAGTTTGGGAAAAGGGGGGGGTCAGCCACAAATGGGTGCCAGCTGGGCCCCTCCCTGTGCCCTCTGTTAATCCTGGGGGGGGGGGTCAGCCCCTCCTTCCCTCCCTCCCTCCCTTCCTCCCTCCCTCCTTGGGGGCAGAGCCAGTTTGCGGCTCTGCAGTTGTTTTGCAGGAGCGCCAACGCTGCCCTTTGGTGGGTGCCCATCGCCCCCCCTCCCGGCTCCTGGCAGAGAAAGCCTCACCTGGTTAAAGGTGCCTCTCTACCTTCAGCTGCTGCAGGTAAAGAATTTGGGTGGGTGGGTGGGGTTAGGGAACGAGAAAGGGGGGGGGAATTTGCCCCGCACCTTGATTCCCCGAAAATTTTATATACAGTATACCTTCCCCTATTTCTCTCACTCCATATACAGGTCTTGTCCTATTGTCTAGGATTCTCACACCTTCATTTGGGGGGGGGGCACAGGTAACCTGCGACACCCCCCCCCCCACCCAGAGGGGCTGAATTGCCCTGCCCCATAACTCCGCAACCGGCCGGAGGGAATTGGAGTCAGTCTGCTCCTAAGCCTTGACCAGGTACCAATTTCCTCCCCCCCCCATAAAGGGTGTCCCTCCAGAATGGGGGGGGGCTTTTCTTGGGTCTCCATTTGCCCCCCCCAAGCCCTTCTCCCCTGGGGGGAGGGTCCCTGTCTGCATTTTTTTCCCTCCTCTTTGCAAGCCCCCCCACCTTCTCACCTGCGATTCCAGGTTAAAAAAAAGCACCAATCCCAATCGTGGGCAAAGCCAGTATAATTTTAACGTGAAAATCGCCCTTTGCAACAAACACATCCTGGCTTATGAAAAAAAAAGGTGGTTTCCCAGGCAGATGGGGTTACAGCTCAGCGCCCCCCCCACTTCCCTTGCTGACACACACACACACACACACACACACACACACACACACACACACACACACACACACACACACACACACCCCACCCACACACACACTGACTCAACCGGTTCCAGGTTCTCTCCCCTTTCCCTCTCTTCGGCTTAGTAAATTAAACCGGGTTTATTGCAAACTCCGTGAAGGGGATCCGACTGGATCTGCTTTTCGGCGAGGGGGAAAGGAACGGAGAGGCGGGGGGGGGGCGGGCTAAAGCGCGAACAGTCCTCAAGCTTACGACCGCAAACCCGAGGCCAAAGTTTCCGTTGCTAAGCGAGACACTTGTTGAAGCGGCTTTTGCCCCGTTTTTCGACCTTTCTGGCCAACTGTCCTTAAGTGAATTGCTGCGGTTGGTAAGTTAATTACACGGTCGTTAAGTGGGTCACGGGACCCCGGGGATAGCTACTATGGTCGTTAAGTGTGAAAAACAGTGGTAAGTCACTTTTTTCAGTGTTGTGGTAAGTTCGAGCGGTCACGAAATGAACTGTTGTAAGTCGAGGACTAATTATTAATAATAATAATAATAATAACAACAACAATAATAATACCTGTATATAATGTAATGTACACTAACTACATCATACAAAAATCCCTCTTCCTCGTTTTTTTACTTTGGACAACTCAGCAACTCACAATCTTCTGCTACACAATACCACACAAAACACAGCTGTGTTCAGCATAACTCGACACACATGGCTTCCCCACAGTTGACGGAAGACCATGCCTGCCCCCTGCAGGCCAGGATTAGTATTGCACTGGTCCAGATTTTGTCCGTTTGCAAACTATGGACGAATCAGAATAGAGCTGGAAGGGGGCCTGGGAGGTCATCTAGTCCAACCTCCTGCTCGGGCAAGGAGAACCTACATCCTTTCAGACAAGTGGCTGTCCAGTCTCTTCTTAAAAACCTCCAGTGATGGATCGATCACCCACACCTTCTGGTGGCAAGCAGTTCCCCTGGCTCATCGTCCTGCCTCTTAGGAAGGTTCTCCTTAGTTCCAGGTTGCTTCTCGCCTTGATTAGACGCTTTACCTTCCTCCCCAGGACCAAGTGTGGGGCCAGCAGACCTCCACCTGAAGCCCCCCACCCAGCAGCTGGAGAAGATGCTGCCCCTGGAAGACCCCCCGGATGGAGGTTGGGGCTGGATGGTCGTCCTCGCAGGGTTCCTAGCTAACTCGCTGACCTTCGGCGTCTTGCGCTCCTTGGGCGCCCTCTCGGAAGGCCTGGTGGGGGCTTTCGAGGCCACCACGGCCCAGGTGTCCTGGGTGACGGGCATCACCTTGGCCACCAAGCAGTTTGCAAGTAAGTTTGCCCCGCGGGGCCAACGCCGAGTAGGCCCTGCTTCGCTCCGCCGTTTCCGCTTTTTGCACCCGGAACCCCACTTTTCCGTCCTCGCCTTTGCGGCCGAGCGGATCCAAGGTGGATTTGCCACTTTCCCAATGAGCAACGTCAGTAAGGGAAGCCAGCTGCGCTTAACGACCGCATGACTCGCTTAACGGCGGAGGCCAAAGGTGGTAAAATCAGTTGCGACGCGTTTTAACAACCGGCGGTTCTTTTCCGCGCTGCGAAAGGGGGGCGCTTTCCAACACACGCACGCACGCACACACACACCCCGACTCGCTGTCTTTTCCTGGCAGGTCCCCTGGGCACGGCAGCAAGCACCCGCTACGGCGCCCGTCCAGTCGTCATGCTAGGGGGGTTCCTCTCGTCGCTGGGCCTCTTGGCGGCCGCGTTCAGCACCAGCTTGCTCCAGTTATATCTCAGCCTGGGATTCCTGACAGGTGAGTCAAAACGGCTCAAGATGGCTGCCAGGGCCTAGTTGAAGCTCCGCCCCCTTTTTATGTGTGATGCTTCCGGGTGTGTCATGGCCCTCTGGGGTGGCCATCTTGACTTTTTTGACCTCCCCCCTGCCTGAGCCTTTTCTATCCAGAGCTCGTTTTGTCCAGGGGTTCAAAAATGCGAGGAGACGGGAGAGCGTCAGTTCTAGTCACACCTTAGGAATAAAAGATGGCTTTGGGCCCATCGCCAGGAGACGGGGAGTTCTAGTTTCACCTGAGGCATGAAAAGCAGCAGAGTTAGTTGGAGTCAGTCGCCCAAAGATGGGGAGTTCTAGTCCCGCCTTAGCCATGAAAGTCGGCTGGGTGACTTTGGGCCAATCACCGGGAGACGGTGAGTTCTAGTCCCGCCTTAGACATGAAAGCCAGCTGGGTGACTTTGGGCCAATCACCAGGAGACGGTGAGTTCTAGTCCCGCCTTAGCCATGAAAGCCTGCTGGGTGACTTTGGGCCAATCGCCAGGAGACAGTGAGTTCTAGTCCCGCCTTAGCCATGAAAGCCAGTTGGGTGACTTTGGGCCAATCGCCAGGAGATGGTGAGTTCTAGTCCCGCCTTAGACATGAAAGCCAGCTGGGTGACTTTGGGCCAATCGCCAGGAGACAGGGAGTTCTAGTCCCGCCTTAGGCACGAAAGGTGGCTGGGTGACTTTGGGCCAATCGCCAGGCGACGGTGAGTTCTAGTCCCGCCTTAGACATGAAAGCCAGCTGGGTGACTTTGGGCCAATCACCTTACAGGGTTGTTGTGAGTAAAATAGGAGGATACGTTCGGGATACGTTTCAGTTATTTGAGAAAAGATAAGGTGGGGTATAAATGAATCGAGACCGATATAATAAATATCTCTTTTTCTTTTTCTCCCTTCCATCTGCCTGCAGGTTTGGGCTGGGCCCTGGCCTTCGCCCCCACCATGGGCACCCTCGCCCGCTATTTCTCCAGCCGCCGTTCGCTGGCCGTGGGCCTGGCCTTGACCGGCAACGGCCTGGCCTCTTTCGCCTTCTCTCCCCTCCTGCGCCTGGTGGCCGACCACCTCGCCTGGCGAGGCACCTTGCTGGCCACCTCGGCCTTGACCCTCCACCTGGTGCCCGGCGGGGCCCTCCTCCGGCCCCTGGCCCTGCGGGGAGACCCCCCCAAGCTGACCGCCCTCTTTGATTTGGGCCTATTCGCCCAGCGAGGCTTTGGGGCCTTCGCCCTGGGCACTGCCCTGCTGGCCGCCGGGTACTTCGTCCCCTACGTCCACCTGGACGCCTACGGCCGGGCGCTGGGCATGGGAGCGTACAGAGCGGCCTTCGTGGTCTCGCTGGCCGGCTTAGCCGATGCCCTGGCCCGGCTGCTGGCCGGCTGCGTGGCTGACCGGCATCTCCTGCCCCCCGTCTACCTGCTGGTGGCCTTCAACACCTTGGTGGGGGTCAGCCTGCTCTTCTTCCCGGCCTCGTCCGCCTCCGATGCCAGCCTGCTCGCCCTGGCTTTGCTCTACGGTGCCAGCGCGGGAAGCTTCGCCACGCTGGCCTTCGGGGTCTTGCCCGAGCTGGTGGGCGTCGGCCGCGTGGTGAACGCCACGGGGCTGTGCATGATGTCTATGAGCGTCGGGGGCTTGCTGGGACCCCCCCTCTCGGGTAAGGAGAAGAGGGGTGACCGTTGGGGGGGGCGGGCTCAGTCCAGGTGTAGCTCTATTATAATATCATCGTACTAAAGTTGGAAGGGACCTGGGAGGTCATCTAGTCCAACCCCCTGCTCAGGCAGGAAACCTTATACCATTTCAGACAAATGGCTGTCCAGTCTCTTCTTAAAAACTTCCAGTGTTGGAGAAGGGAGGGAGGGAGGGAGGGAAGGAAGGAAGGAAGGAAGGAAGGAAGAGAAGGAGGGAAGGAAGGAAGGAAGGAAGGAAGGAAGGAAGGAAGGAAGGAAGGAAGGAAGGAAGGAAGGAAGGAAGGAAGGAAGGAAGGAAGGAAGGAAGGAAAAGAATAACAGAATAACAGACTCAGAAGGTACCTTGGAGGTCATCTAGTCCAACCCCCTGCTCAGGCAGGAAACCCTGTACCATTTCAGACAAAGGGCTGTCCAGTCTCTTCTTAAAAACTTCCAGTGTTGGAGAAGGGAGGGAGGGAGGGAGGGAGGGAGGGAGGGAGGGAAGGAAGGAAGGAAGGAAGGAAGGAAGGAAAGGAAGGAAGGAAGGAAGGAAGGAAGGAAGGAAGAGAAGGAAGGAAGGAAGGAAGGAAAGGAAGGAAGGAAGGGGAAAAAAAGAATAACAGAATAACAGACTCGGAAGGGACCTTAGAGGTCATCTAGTCCAACCCCCTGCTCAGGCAGGAAACCCTATAGTACCACTTCAAAGGGCAGTCCAAAAGATTGATTAAACAACAACGATGGATTCAGCCTTGTTTAATCAATATTTCTCAGACGTGGCCCCTTTAAGGCGGGTGGACTTCAACTCCCAGAATCCCCCAGCCAGCACATCAATTGCCCATTTAATTGTCGTACCATCTAACCCCCACCCCCATCTAACTGGGTTTATTAATTTAGCTTGTCAGGGGTTAGTGCTTTTTTCAATTTGCTGAACTCAAGGTATATTACATCTATTCTACCGCATTCCTCAATCAAAAAAAAAGTGACATTTGTCCCTGTCCTATCCATGCTGAATTCCGATAAACCTTTGCTGGCTGGGGGATTCTGGGAGTTGAAGTCCACACATCTTAATTCATGCTGGCTGGGGGATTCTGGGAGTTGAAGTCCACCCATCTTAAAGGATGTTGGCTGGGGAATTCTGGGAGTTGAAGTCCCCCCATCTTAATTCATGCTGGCTGGGGGATTCTGGGAGTTGAAGTCCCCCTGTCTTGAACTGGCCATGTTTGCGAAACATGACTAAACCCCACCTGCCTTCTGGGAATCTCGCCAACGGGTGAACCCGGGCCACTATTTTCAGTCAGACTGAGGGTTTCTCTGACAAACCACGATTAAGCCAACAATGATGGCTTATGCCTCCTTGTCTCTTCTTTTCTTCCCAGGCTTCCTGCGGGACCAAACTGGAGACTTCGCTGCCTCGTTCCTGGTTGGGGGGGGCTTTGTCCTCTGTGCCAGTCTGGTCTTCCTTGCCCTCCCCTCCCCCTCGTCCGGATGCTGCAGCCCCCAGCCGGGTGAGATGCCCGCTGCTGTGGAGCATCAGAAACCTCCCCACCCCATGACGGCCAGGAGACCTTTGGAAATATGAAAGACACCCCACATTCCTCCTTCCAGGGTCTTCCTGCCATGCCCATCACAGCCAAGCCGACCAGGATGATGGGCGTGTGAATCCAATCTACTAAAGCGGTCCCAGCTTCCGGGCGCTCCCTTCTGCCCCCCTTCTGCAACCAGGCACCCTCCGACGAGTGCACAATTTAATGGGACTCCCCACTGGGGTGCAACAGGGAGAGGACCCTCCCCTCCCAATTGAGGGGAGGGGGCATCCAATGCATCGAACCCATCGTCCACTGCCTTGGCAGGAAAGGCCGTAAAACGGGGCAAAATTCACTTAACTGCACTGTCTCACAACAAAAATGTTGGGCCCAGTTGTGGTATAGAATAGAATAGAATAGAATAGAATAGAATAGAATAGAATAGAATAGAATAGAATAGAATAGAATAGAATAGAATATAGAGTAGAGTAGAGTAGATCAGGGTAGGGTAGGGTAGGGTAGAGTAGAGTAGAGTAGAAAAACACAGAATAAATAGACTAGAATAATAGAATAGAATAGAACAGAATAATAGAATAGAATAGAATAAGAATAGAATAAAAAATAATAATATAGAATAGAATAGAATAAATAGAATAGAGTAGAAATAACACAGAATAAATAGAATAGAATAATAGAATAGAACAGAACAGAATAATAGAATCGAATAGAATAAGAACAGAATAAGAAATAATAATATAGAATAGAATAAATAGAATAGAGTAGAGTAGAAATAACATACAGAATAGAATAGAATAGAATAGAATAGAACGGAAATTAATAGAATAGAACAGAATAGAATAATAAAATATAGAATAGAATAGAATAGAATAGAATAGAATAGAATATAGAATATAGAATATAGAACAGAACAGAATAGAAAATGTGGAATGGAATAGAATTAGAATTAGAATAGAATAAAGAATAGAATAGAAATAAGGGAACAGAATCGAACGGTCACTAAACAAACAGTTGTAAGGAGAGGACTGCTTGTACCCCTAGCAAGAGCGCTACGTTGATTAGCCCATTTCAAAGGTCAGGAAAACACGCTGAGTTTAGAGAATTCCGTATCCAGCCGAAGGTCACAAAAAAAAGAGCGGAGAAACTTGCAGGAATTTGCAACTGGCAAAGTCAGGAGATTTCTGAGGAATTTAACGTCAGGACTTTCTCCTGGCAGTGAAAATGCAGATTTTCAGCGCACGGTTGTTGAATGGGGACCTCTTCCAATAAAACAGAGGTTGAGCTTCACTTAACAACAGTTTGTTTAGTGACCGGAGTTAAAACAGTCCCTAGAAACAGTCAAGCCCCCCCTCTTGGCTGCTAAAGGGAACAAGCGTTTCTCTTCTAGTGTTGGGGTGTGTTTGGGTGGCACAGCACCCCCCAAAACCCTTACCAGGCGTGCAATTTAGCCGATTCGAACCCAGAACTCGGGTTTTCCCGGGATCGAAGATGTGGCGTGATTCCTTAATCAATAAAATATCTCTCTTGCCTGTCCAATTTTACATTCTAATTTGAACCATAACCCTAAAAATAACCACCCACGCAAACCAATTTCACACTGATTCCGCTGGTGATTTTATTCCGAGAGTTTTTATAAAACCACGTTTAATTAAATTAATTTTAAAAAAGAGAGAGACTTGCCAACGTTCTCTTCAAAGGGGACATTTATGCTAAATTCACACCGACACAAGCTGTGTTTCTCCACCTGGGCAAGTTTAAGATGATGTGGACTTCCAGAATCCCCCAGCCAGCATAACTATGCTGGCTGGGGAATTCTGGGAGTTGAAGTCCACATCATCTTAAACTCGCCCAGGTGGAGAACAACTGGACTAAACGGTTCATTTTCTTTCTAGCTTCACCCCTCCCACATCGGACTACATCGCACCTCGCCCCCGGCCGGTGTAGCCTAGGTGCGCAGGCTGGGGATTATGGGCTAGGCAATCAAATACACCCAGATGGCAACAGCTGGCGCCTGCAGCCCCGTCTTTCTTTTCTTTTGCTAAGCCAGTGGTTCTCAACCTGTGGGTTGGGACCCCATTTGGGGTCGAACGACCATTTCACGGGGGTCGCCAAACAACGCAGTCCGCCATTTTTTCCCCCCTTTTCCTTGGCTGTGCTACTCCCTTTTATTCTACTGGCTTTTGAAAGCCAATAGAATAGACTCTCTTGAATAGAGTCTAATTCTATTGGCTTTCAAAAGCCAATAGGAATTGTCCAGGCTGTCTCTGCCCTGCTGAGCCCGCCAAAAGCCCCCTTCTGCAAACGGTGTTGCACCAGTTGAGTAGTCCTTGACTTACGACCGGTGGAGTAGTCCTCGACTTACGACCGGTTGGGGGTCGTGGCATTCAAAAGGTTGAGAACCACTGGGCTAAACCTTGGTGCAGAATTTCAGTGCCACGATCCCCCCTTGAGGGTGGGGAGATGGGTGGGGGGCGTCCCAGGGTCCCCTGCAAGGTGCACAAGAGAAGGGGTGCGTTTTGCACATGTCCACAACTCGAGGGGGAGCCCCACGCCACCCCCCCAAGAGGTTTGCATGGACAGGGTGAGTCTCCTGAGCAAAGGCCCTTCCCCCAAATGCACGCCCCCCCTCTCCCCACCGCAGAGACCCCATCAATCTGGCAGGAAGGAGGAAGCAGCTGGGAGGGCAGCTAGCGAAAGAACGCAAGAGGTAGCTGCAGGGAGGTCCAACAAGTCAACACACCCCGTGCAGATGCCGTCTTGACGGTTTGGATTCCCCGCAGACTTCCTCAACTGAGGCTCTCTGCTCTCAAGGAGACTATCCACGAACGGACAGGGGGGGTTTCCGCGAAGGGGATTTCTGCGAGCGAATGCGTGCAAAAGGGTTTGCGCCAAGGAATTTCTGCGAGGGAACTTGAATTTGCGCCAAGGAATTTCTGCGAGCGAATTCCTACCGGGGGAATTTGAATTGGCGCAACGGAATTTCTGCAGCAAGGGAACGTGCGCAGGGGGGGTTTTCCTGCAAGCGAATTGGTGCAACAGAATTTCTGCAAGGGAATTTGCGCAGAGGAATTTGAATTTGTGCAAAGGAATTTCTGCAAGGGAATTTGAATTTGTGCAAAGGAAGTTTTGCAAATTTCTGCAAGGGAATTTGAATTGTGCAAACGAATTTTTGCAAATTTCTGCAAGGGAATTTGAATTTGTGCAAAGGAATTTTTGCAAATTTCTGCAAGGGAATTTGAATTTGTGCAAAGGAATTTTTGCAAATTTCTGCAAGGGAATTTGAATTTGTGCAAAGGAATTTTTGCAAATTTCTGCAAGGGAATTTGAATTTGTGCAAAGGAATTTCTGCAAGGGATTCTGAATTTGTGCAAAGGAATTTTTGCAAATTTCTGCAAGGGAATTTGAATTTGTGCAAAGGAATTTCTGCAAGGGAATTTGCGCAGGGGGATTCCTGCAAGCAAATTTCTGTAAAATAATTTCTGCAAGCGAATTTGCGCAGGGGAATTTGAAATTGTGCAAAGGAATTTTTGCAAATTTCTGCAAGGGAATTTGAAGTTGTGCAGAGAGGCTATTTGGGGAGGGGAAGGGAGGATGAAGGGGAAACCCCGTGGGGTAGTGTGTACCCAAACCATGTGTGTCCCCCATTGCTGAAAGTGACAGCAACCAAGGTGGCTGAGACATGTTTTGGCTGAGAGATTTGGCCATCCCGGCTGGAGTTTAATCTCTCCAATCCCAGGAACGGTGTCCACAGTTGACAAGGCAGTTTGAGGGGGGAGGGGGTGTCTTGCTCTGGTTGGACCCCAACCCTCAAAGCCCCCTCCTCCGTGCAGCCCCCCCCAACACAATCAAGGGGAGATCCCATTGAATCAGGATCGTCTGATCTTAAAGTTGGAAGCAAGGTAAGAGGCATCTCATCCCAGGGCTGTGGAGCAGGGGCTAGGGAGTCCATCAGGATTGGCACTATGAGCCTGCACCCACAAGGTTGCCCGCTTAAACTAGCGGGCACCGCTTCAGCGTCCCGGGTTCGACTTTCCTAAAAACCCGCTCTTTGGCAGAGGTTTAAGGCCGGGCTCTCCAAACGTGGCCCCTTTTAAGACTTGCGGACGTCAACTCCCAGAATTCTGTGTGTTTCGCAGTCCCCGGCGAGGGAATTCTGGGAGTTGAAGTCCACAAGTCTCCAAGGGCTGGTTTAAGGCACTGGCAAATCAACTCCGTAGTAAGACCTGGCCTCGTGTAGCTGCAGCGAGTAACACCCCACACTCCCTCCGCATTCTCGCACGCACATTTACACATTCGACGGCACGCATCCAATCAGGTCCTACAGAGTCCAAAGTTCTCTGCTCTTGATCCACGTCCACCTTTGGATTCCTGCAGCCGCTCAGCTCTTCACGGGGGTCTGCTCGGCCAACGGCCCCCCAGGACAGGAGAGGCACTTTTCTGGAGTGGGGGCCTCCGAGGTCAAGTGGCTGCCGTCCCCGGCCTCTTTGCCAAGGCGGGCCTCCTGCCAAGACGGCTGAGACAGGCAAGTGGAGAAATTGGGCACGGTCATCAGGACGAGGCTACCGGCCAACAGGAAGCAGCCGGCGGCGAGGAAAGAGGCCGTGTAGTTGCCGGTCAGGTCTCTCAGCCAACCTGGAAGAAGACGGCAAAAGAGTGAACTGGTGCCAGGAGGTCTCTCAGGATGGACGGTGTCAATCACCCGTAGCAGTGGATCAAACCAAACCTGGACCTCGCCACAGCTGGAATCCTGCATCCAGTTTTGGTCACCAGGTTACCAAAACAAACAAACAAACAAAAAGAGTTTGGGACTTTGGGAAAAGTGCAAAGAAGAGCAACGAAGACGATGAAAACCTGGAGGCTAAAACGCACAAAGGACGGTCGCAGGATTTGGGTACCGTATTCTCCGGCGTATAAGGCAACTGGGCGTATAAGTCCCGACTTCGGCGCCGATTTCCATGCCTAAAAAGTCGTCTTATACGCCGGAAACTACCGTTATTTCCGGCGTATAAGGCGACTCGGCGTATAAGACGACCCCTGACTTCAGCGCCGATTTCCACGCCTTAGAAAGTCGTCTTACACGCCGGAAAATACGGTATGTCTATTCCAGTGATGGCGAACCTTTTAGAGACCGAGTGCCCAAACTGCAACCCAAAACCCACTGATGCATCGTCAGGGGGCCGGGTGGGTGTGGCCCAGTGGGTGGGTGTGGCCCAGTGGGTGGGTGTGGCCCAGGGGGTGGGGGTGGCTGCCGTGGTCACAGCAGACTGGGTGGGACTAAAAAGTTCAATCAATCAATTCCAACTTTGCAAGATCTTTTTTTTTTTCCTGCGAGGAGTTGAAATTGACTGATTGATTGAACCAATTTTTTTTTGCACACGGTGGCAGAGGCCTAAAGCGAAAAGGTTTTATAAAACCAAGTTGAAGGCCCAGGACTGAGGCGACGGCGCGCGTGCCCACGGAAAGGGCTCCGAGTGCCACCTCTGGCACCCGTGCCGTAGGTTTGCCACCACTGGGCTAGTTAAATGAAAAGAAGGACACTAGGGTGACATGATAGCAGCCTTCCAGTATCTCAGGGGCTGCCCCAAAGAAGAGGGAGTCAAGCTATTCTCCAAAGCGCCTGAAGGCAGGACAAGAAGCAACGGAGGGAAACTCATCAAGGCGAGAAGCAACTTGGAATGAAGGAAAAATCCACTTAGAACTAAGGAGGAATTTCCTGACAGTGAGAACAATTAGCCAGTGGAACGGCTTGCCACAATAACTTGTGGATGCTCCATCGCTGGAGGTCTTTAAGAAGAGACTGGGCAGCCATTTGTCTGAGATGTTATAGAGCAGTGGTTCTCAACCTGTGGGTCGGGACCCCATTTGGGGTCGAACGACCATTTCACGGGGGTCGCCAAACAACGCAGTCCGCCAATTTTTTCCCCCTTTTCCTTAGCTGTGCTACTCCCTTTTATTCTATTGGCTTTGGAAAGCCAATAGAAGAGACTCTCTTGAATAGAGTCTAATTCTATTGGCTTTCAAAAGCCAATAGGAATTGTCCAGGCTGTCTCTGCCCTGCTGAGCCCGCCAAAAGTCCCATTCTGCAAACGGTGTTGCACCAGTGGAGTAGTCCTCGACTTACGGCTGGTTGGGGGACTGGACTAGATGACCTCCAAGGTCCCTTCTGAGTCTGTTATTCTGTTATTCTTCCTTCCTTCCTTCCTTCCTTCCTCCCTCCCTCCCTCCCTCCCTCCCTCCCTTCTCGCTTCTATTCTGATTGATTGAAACAAACCATGATGTGACATGGGATCTGACATTGGGGGCAAGGACCTACCATCTCCATATCCCACAGGCCCGCACCACATCCAATAAAACACACCCAGCGCTGTCAGAAAACATCACGATTCCGGAGCCATCTCAACAGGACAAAATCTGCGTTCTCCTTTGACCTGGATACTCGCAAAGCCGGCGGAAACCAGATGAACGAGTTCGGAAGAGCGGCTACAATTGTGTTACTCCAGGGCTCCCCAACCTGTAAGTCACAGCCCAGTATCGGGCCATGGCCTATTGGCCATCGGGCTGTGGGACAGGCTAGTCAGTGCACGCAAGTAATAATAATAATAATAATAAAGTTGGAAGGGACCTTGGAGGTCATCTAGTCCAACCCCCTGCTCAGGCAGGAAGCCCTACCCCATTTCGGACAAATGGCTGTCCAGCCTCTTCTTAAAAACTTCCAGTGTTGGAGCGTTCACCGCTTCTGAAGGCAGGTAGTTCTACTGGTTAATTGTTCTAACTGTCAGGAAGTTTCTCCTTAGTTCTAGGTTGCTTCTCTCCTTGATGAGTTTCCACCCATTGCTTCTTGTCCTGCCTTCAGGGGCTTCGGAAAATAGCTTGACTCCCTCTTCTTTGGGGCAGCCCCTGAGATATTGAAACACTGCTATCATGCACGCACGTATCCCCATTTGCGCTGGCTAGCACCACCACAGCCACAGGATGCGAAAACGGGATTCTGCCATGCACAAAAATGGGACACTGCACCTCAGGGTGTGGAAACGGGATTCTGCCATATTGCGGGGCACAAAAATGGGACACCGCACCTCAGGGTGTGAAAACGAGATGCCGTTGTGCCTTGGGGCGCAAAAACGGGACAACGTCCCATGGGGTGTGAAAACGGGACAGCAGGCCTCAGGGCGCGTAAACAGGGCGTCGCGCCGCACAAGAACGGGGCAGGGCTAGTGAGTATCACGTTTGCGTCGCGCGCGTGCTGCCCCCTCCGTTTCCCTCCAGTCCATCAACCGAGCAAGGTTGGTGACCTCCATGTTACTCACCTGACAGGGGGGACCCCAAAAGCCCCCCGACGCTTTCTATCATCTGGAGCAGCCCCATGGCGCTGAAGATGTTCTCGATGCCCACGATCTCCGGAATGATGGAGAAGACCACGGGCGTCAGGGCTCCGGAGAAGAATCCGTAGCCGAGGCTGATGGCCACCAGGAGCGGGTAGGTGCGGCCCCAGGCGATGAGCAGCAAGGAGACGCCCGTCAAGAAGGTCCAGACCACCAGCAGGTGGATCAACCGTGATGACCTGTAGCTGCCCATCCACCCGGAAAAGAGGCGACCGCAAAGGTCCGCCACGGCCGCCACAGACATCAAAAAGGCGGCCTGGTACTCGTCAAAGTCCAGTTCTCGTGCCCGAGCCACCAGGTGGACGTAGGGGATAAAATAGCCTGTGTTGACCAACGTGATAGCCACCACGTACCGCATGAACGAGCAGTGGGAAAGGAGGTGCAGGCCGAAGAGATCGGAGAGGGTCTTCCAGCACGGTCCCGTCCGCTTTTTGCCGGACAGGTCCTGCTTCAGGGTCAGGGGTCGGATGAGGGCGCCGCAGGCCACGAGGTTGAAGGACATGCCAGCCACGATCATGAGGGCCCCCCTCCAGGCGTAGGTGTCCACCAGGAATTGGAAGAGCGGCGAGAAGGCGAAGGAGGAGATGCAAACGCCGGTGAGGGCCAAACTGGTGGCCAGGGTGCGGCGCCTCTTGAAGTAGCGAGCCACGGAGGCCACGGAAGGCGTGAAGACCAAGGCCCAGCCGAACCCTGCAACAAATCAGAGCCGGATTGCACTTTTGCTGAAAGTCAAGAGGTCTTCTACAGCGGAGCAGAATTCACCAGCCAGCCTGCTTTAAGAGGGGTGGACTTCCACTCCCAGAATCCCCCAGCCAGCCTGCTTTAAGAGGGGTGGACTTCCACTCCCAGAATCCCCCAGCCAGCCTGCTTTAAGAGGGGTGGACTTCCACTCCCAGAATCCCCCAGCCAGCCTGCTTTAAGAGGGGTGGACTTCCACTCCCAGAATCCCCCAGCCAGCCTGCTTTAAGAGGGGGGGACTTCCACTCCCAGAATCCCCCAGCCAGCCTGCTTTAAGAGAGGTGGACTTCCACGCCCAGAATCCCCCAGCCAGCCTGCTTTAAGGTGGATGGACTACACTTCCCAGAATCCCCCAGCCAGCCTGCTTTAAGATGGGTGGACTTCCACTCCCAGAATCCCCCAGCCAGCCTGCTTTAAGATGGGTGGATTTCCACTCCCAGAATCCCCTAGCCAGCCATGCCTGAGTTTGTTTTTTTTCTCCTAACCCCTAGACCGCAGAGATTGCAGAGGAAGGGATTCTAAGAGAGTAAGCAGGCCACCATCGGCGTATATATCAAAAGGAATGCCTTTGTGCCGGGCAATTCTGGGAATTGAAATCTATCCGTCTTAAAAGCTGCCAAAGGAACAGGGATCTGCATTGAAAAAGGCCTCACTTAGAGACGGTATCTGTGCCAAAGAATTTGCGATTCTGACCGGCAGGAGAATGTCAGGGCAAAACTAGCGAACCGAAGAGAGAGCGTGACGTGTCTTAATTTACGTACCTGAAAGGAGCCCAATGCTGAGATATAAGTGCACCAACTGGGTAGCAAACGATGCCAATAGGAGACCCAGGCCGGAGAGCAACCCCCCAACCATGATCACGGGCCGAGCCCCATAGTGGGAACTCAGGGCAGTTCCCACTGGACCTGAAAAATAAACCATCAATAAACCTGGTTAGTACGTTAACCGTTGCACAATTCACTACACCAGTGGTTCTCAACCTTTTAAAGGCCGCGACCCCCAACCAGTCGTAAGTCGAGGACTACTCAACCGGTCGTAAGTCGAGGACTACTCAACTGGTGCAGCACCGTTTGCAGAATGGGACTTTTGGCGGGCTCAGCAGGGCAGAGACAGCCTGGACAATTCCTATTGGCTTTGGAAAGCCAATAGAATTAGACTCTATTCAAGAGAGTCTCTTCTATTGGCTTTCAAAAGCTAAGGAAAAGGGGGGAAAAAAATGGCGGACTGCGTTGTTTGGCGACCCCGTGAAATGGTCGTTCAACCCCAAATGGGGTCCCGACCCACAGGTGGAGAACCACTGCACTACACCTTTGATGAGTGCAACTACAGATCACCCTCGACTTACTCACCGTTCATTTAGTAACCATTGTGAGTTACAACGGTGTGGAAAAAAAATGACTTGCTGTTTGGCCATTTTTCACACTTACGACCTCGTGGTCACATGATCAAAATTCGGACCCTTGGCAACCGGCTCCTATTTATGACGGTCCCAGCGTCCCCGGGAGGGGTCACGTAATTCCCCCTTTTGCGACCTTCCGACATGCAAAGTCAACGGGGGAACACCAGATCCGCTTAACAACCGCGTGTTTCACTTAACGACGGCAGTGATTCAGTGGCAAAAAAGGTCACAGAATCGAGTCACTTAACCATCCCCTTGCTTAGCGATGGAAATTCTGGTCCCGACTGAGGTCATAAGTCGAGGTTTTGGACGTCCCTGTAGTTTCTCAAGTTTAGCTGCTGGTGTGGACTTCAACTCCCAGAATTCCCCAGCTTGAGACTGAGAAACGCACAGAATTCTGGGAATTGAAGTCCATCCATCTTAAATTCACTGAGAAGTGCTGGCCTGGAGGCCAAGGGACTCCAAATCTGGCAACTGTAAGACTTGTGGACTTCAACTCCCAGAATTCCCCAGCGTAAGACTGAGAAACACACAGAATTCTGGGAGTTGAAGTCCATCCACCTTAAATTCACTGAGAAGGCCTGGAGGCCAAGGGACTCCAAATCTGGCAACTGTAAGACTTGTGGACTTCAACTCCCAGAATTCCCCAGCCTGGGACTGAGAAACACACAGAATTCTGGGAGTTGAAGTCCACAAGTCTTAAAGTTGCCAAGTCCGGAGACCTCTCCCGGTGAATAAATGCCATTTGTGTCCTGACTCCCACCCCAGTAAGCCCCCTTCCTCCCCCCCCCCACTACTCACTAGCAAACTGCTGCACCGCGATCCCGATGGAAGTGATCCAGGAGATCCGTCCGGACAATTCCTGGAAATGAGCCACAAACTTAACGAAGAAAACGCCGAAGGATCGCAGAACGCCGAAGACCAAGGCGGATTGGAGGAAGGCAGCCAGGACCACCACCCAGCCCCAGCCCCCATCAGGGGGGGCCGGGACAACAGCCCTCCGGACCAGCATGGATCCTTGGGGGGGGGCAAGAAGAAATGGGGGGAAATGATGGAAAATCAAATTGGTATCCCAAAACAGGGGATCATGTAAATCTGGATTCCTTCCTTCCTTTCTTTCTTTCCTTCTTTCCTTTCTCCATCACTCCTTTTTTCTTCCTCCCTCCCTCTTCCTTCCTCCCTCCTTCCTTCCTCTCCTTTTCCCACTTTCTTTTTCTTTCTTTCTTTCTTTCATTTCTTCTCTCCTTCCTTCTTTCTTTCCTCCATTACTCCTTTTTTCTTCCTTCTCCCCTCTTCCTTCCTCCTTCTTTCCTCTCCCTCTCCCACCCTCCTTCCCTCCTTTTTCTTTACTCTCTTTCCCCTCCCTCTTTCCCTCCCTCCCTTTCTCTTTCCTTTTCTCTTTCTCCCTCCCTTTCTCTCATTCTTTCTCTTTCTCTTTCCTTCTCTTTTTCTTTCTCTCTCCCTCCCTTCCATTCTTTCTCTTTTCCTTTCTTTCTCTCCCCTTCCTTTCTCTCTCTCTCTCTTTCTTTCTTCCTGTCTCTCTCTCCTTCCTTCCTTCCTCTATCACTCCTTTTTCTTGCTTCCTCCCTTCCTCCTCCTCCCTCTTTCTTTCTTTCTTCCTGTCTTTCTCCTTCCTTCCTTCCTTCCTTCCTCCCTCTTCCTTCCTCCATTCCTTCTCCTCTTTCTTTCTTTCTTTCTTTCTTTCTTTCTTTCTTTCTTTCTTTCTTTCTTTCTTTCTTCTCTCTCCTTATTTCCTTCCTTCCTTCTTTCCCCTTTTTGGTGGTGTTCTGTGGTTCACACCTGGCACTTTTACTTTCCTGCAGAATGGGTCAGAAAAGTCAAAATGGCGGCCACGTTTTTTTTTCTCCAAGTAGCTCAAAAGACAGGCAAAGCATCGATCCCATTCTCGTGGCTGCCATTTTGACTTTTCTGACCCTACCCTGCTGCCAGTCCTGCTTTGTGGCGGATTCCTGGTGGGACTGGAATCCAGGAAACAGTTTCCTGCAGGGATCAAAGTGAGAATGTGCGAAGGCCAGCGAAAGCTGGCAGAAATATCCTAATCCTGTTTAGGGACCCTCTTCTGTCAGATTTTTACGATTTGGGAGGGGGGGCGCTTGGCATTCTCCTTGATTTTGGGGGTCCCCCCCAGGGAGAGAATAAAAATGGGTTGGGGGGGAGCTGGGGCATTCTACGGCCGCCTAGCAACAGTCAAGAGGGCCTCTGAGGATGTGCAAAGTTCTCTTCCCTCCCTGCCCCCCCCAGGGAGGATCCGGGAAGCCACGACCTCTATTTTACAAGGAGGTTAATGGGGGGGGGATATAAGCGGGGAAGGGGGGGTCACTCCGTTCAAGCTGGACACGGATGCAGAGCGGAACGTAAGGAAGGTCTTCTGGGACTGGGGAGGGGGGGGTCCTAAGACCCCCCTCCCTCCCTGAGCATCCTCAAAGGCAAAGACCATGTTCTCCCCCCTCCAAATGGACCATGTTTCCCCCCCCCCCCGCCCAAGCCCAGCAGGTGCAGCATCCGATAGGCCCTCGCCCCCTCCCCAGCCCTTTCCTTACCGGGGGGATGGGTGTGCGGGGGGGGAGACTCCAACCTGGCGCCCCCCTGGCAGCAACCGCGGGCGAGGAAGCGGCTTCGCTGTTGCAGGAGCCCGAAGAGGCGGGGCCTGGGGCGGGAAGCCACGCCCCCTCCGTCTGGTTCATCGCGTTCCAAGCATCCCTTCCTTCTTCTGCGGGCGGGGGGGGGGGCGGGAGGCGGTGGAGTCAGCGCAGGCGTACTGAGGACGTGCCAGGACGCGGGGACGGGGGTCCGCGGGGGGGATGGGAAACGAGGGGAAATGCCACAGGGGGCTTTCCTGACTCCCTCCCCCTTCTCCTCCCACCTTCCTCCTATTTCCCCTCCCTCCCTCCTTTCCTTCCTTCCTTCCTTCCTTCCCCCACCCTCCTTTCTTGCCCCCTCCTTCTCTCCCATCCTCTTTCCTTCCTTCCTTCCTTCCTTCCTTCCCTCCTTCCTTCCTTCCCTCCCTCCCTCCCCCCCCCTCTCTCTCCCTCCTTTCCTTCCTTCCTTCCTTCCTTCCCCCCTCCTTTTCTCCCATCCTCCTTCCTGTCTTCCTGGCCTCCCTCCCTCCCTTCTTTCCTTTCCTTTTTCCAATATCCATAAAGCACCTGCTCAGGCAATTGGCTACAAAATAATGATTACATAATAACACAGCAAGTATCAATATAAAATGGTTATATAGATTTTCACGGGTATAGGTATGCAGGTCTTGGTGACTTCGGGTCTTTTCCCGTGTAAGATTGAGAGTATCTTGGCGACGTTTCGACGAGGTCCCACTCGTCATCTTCAGGCTGGGGTCTTCGGCTTCGTGCTTGTGAGAGCAAAGTGCACAAAGCCAAAGACCCCAGTCTGAAGATGACGAGTGGGACCTCGTCGAAACGTCGCCAAGATACTCTCAATCTTACATGGGAAAAGACCCAAATACACCAAGACCTGCATATATATCTATCTATCTCTATATTATCTATCTATCTATCTATCTATCTATCTATCTATCTATCTATCTATCTATCTATCTATCTATCTATCTATCTATCTAGTATATCTATATCTATCTATCTCTAACTAGTATATCTATCTAGTATATCTATATCTATCTCTATCTAGTATATCTATCTATCTAGTATATCTATCTATCTATCTATATCTAGTATATCTATCTATCTAGTATATCTATTTATATCTAGTATATCTCTATCTAGTATATCTATCTATCTATCTATCTATCTATCTCTATCTAGTATATCTATCTATCTAGTATATCTATTTATATCTAGTATATCTCTCTATATCTAGTATATCTATCTATCTATCTCTAACTAGTATATCTATCTATCTCTATCTCTATCTAGTATATCTATCTATCTAGTATATCTATTTATATCTAGTATAGCTATCTCTATCTAGTATATCTATCTATCTCTATCTCTATCTAGTATATCTATCTATCTAGTATATTTATATCTAGTATATCTCTATCTAGTATATCTAACTCTATCTATCTATCTATCTCTATCTCTATCTAGTATATCTATCTATCTAGTATTTCTATTTATATATAGTATATCTCTCTCTATCTAGTATATCTATCTATCTATCTATCTATCTATCTATCTCTATCTCTATCTAGTATATCTATCTATCTAGTATATCTATGCATCTCTATCTAGTATATATATCTATCCAGTCTATCTATCTATCTATCTATCTATCTATCTATCTATCTATCTATCTATCTATCTATCTATCTATCTATCTATCTATCTGTCTATCTATCTATCTATTCAATATCTATTTATTTATCTAATCTATTTATCTCTATATCTATCATCTATCTATCTGTCTAATCTAATCTAATCTAATCTAATCTAATCTAATCTATTCTATCATCTATTTTCAACTCTTCCCCTGTCACCTAATTAAACCTGGACAGTTTTACCACCACATAATAAAACAAAATAAACACAGGTGTAAAAACACAGATTAAAAACAGTGTCAAGAACAAAGTTAAAACTTAAACTCAGGCAAGTGAAATTCAAAATTAGCCAAAGGCTGGAAGGAAAGCCCTGTTTGTTTGCTTTTTCAAAAAAGGCACCAGCTTTTTTTCCCCTGGGACATTAAAACCTGCTTGGACTTTAACCTGCCCTCCCGGCCTGCTTTTGGGCGTCTGTCCAGCTTCCCACCATCACACAAACTATACTGGGGACATGTGTGTGACCCAGGAAGACGCAAAGAAGTTGTGGTTGCCCTTTGCTCCAGAATGCATTTACTTATTTACATAGATTTTAAAACTGTAACTTCCACCCAAATCTGGAGTGTCTGGCAGAAGACAGACTTAACAAGTAAATAAATCACCAGCTTGGTGCTTTTTTGATACTATCAATTGGGGGGGGGGAGGAAAAAGCATGATAGCTGAGGAATGCTGGGAGTTGAAGTGCCCACATCAATCAGAATAAAGCTGGAAGGGGCCTCGGAGGTCTTCTAGTCCAACCCCCTGTTCAAGCAGGAGACCCTACACCAGGGGTCTTCAAACTTGGCCCTTTGATGACTTGTGGACTTCAACTCCCAGAATTCCTCAGCAAGCAATGCTGCCTGAGGAATTCTGGGAGTTGAAGTCCACAAGTCATCAAAGGGTCGCAGTTCCCTCACGCTGGCTGAGGAATTCTGGGAGTTGAAGTCCACAAGTCATCAAAGGGTCGCAGTTCCCTCACGCTGGCTGAGGAATTCTGGGAGTTGAAGTCCACCAGTCATCAAAGGGTCATATTCCCTCACGCTGGCTGAGGAATTCTGGGAGTTGAAGTCCACCAGTCATCAAAGGGTCATATTCCCTCACGCTGGCTGAGGAATTCTGGGAGTTGAAGTCCACACGTCATCAAAGAGCCATGGTTCCCTCATGCTGGCTGAGGAATTCTGGGAGTTGAAGTCCACAAATCATAAAAGGGCCCTAGTTCCCTCACGCTGGCTGAGGAATTCTGGGAGTTGAAGTCCACCAGTCATCAAAGGGTCATATTCCCTCATGCTGGCTGAGGAATTCTGGGAGTTGAAGTCCACCAGTCATCAAAGGGTCATATTCCCTCACGCTGGCTGAGGAATTCTGGGAGTTGAAGTCCACACGTCATCAAAGAGCCATGGTTCCCTCATGCTGGCTGAGGAATTCTGGGAGTTGAAGTCCACAAATCATAAAAGGGCCCTAGTTCCCTCACGCTGGCTGAGGAGTTCTGGGAGTTGAAGTCCACAAGTCATCGAAGGGCCAAGTTTGAAGACCCCTGCCCTACACCAGACAAGTAGCTGTCCAGTCTCTTCTTAAAAGCCTCCAATGATGAGGCACCCACAACCTCTGGTGGCAAGCTGTTCCACTGATTAATTGTCCTCATTGTCAGGAAGTGTTTCCTTCCTGTCTTGTAAACCAACTTCTGACTTTTCCTGATCTCCTGGGTTTCAAAATAAGCCACGTTCCTTGTTCCTGTCTCAACCCCTTTCCCTGGCCCACTCCGGTCCCACGTGGTCTCCGTGTCCTCTACCTCTGTCACCCACGATTGTGGCTTGGACAGCTTGACCATAGAAATCCGTAGATTTTTGGCGGGACGTTCCAGGCGGCTGGGCCCTGCGCCACACCGTTGATGAAGAAATTCAGGGTCCCATCCTCCTTCCACACGACGCCCACCGTGTCCCCTGCCTGGGGAGGGGAGGGGGACAGGGGAACAGCCTGAGAGAGGGTAGGTGTCAGGGATGAACAACCAGATCCAGGGGTACTTTGGCACCTGGCAGGTGGTACGCAAGCTAGATAAGTCTACCTGGGGGGATGACCTGAATTTGCCGTGTAAGAAAAGCAATAATAGCTAGATGATGCTTTTTGCAGGAATAATCATGTATTTGAAGGGACCAGTACTATAGTAATGGGAGCTGGGAGGGACCTTGGAGGTCTTCTAGTCCAGCCCCAGAATAGAATAAAAGAGTACAGAATAGAATAGAATAGAGAATGGAATGGAATGGAATAGAATAGAATAGAATAGAATAGAATAGAATAGAATAGAATAATGATAGAATAGAATAAATAATAATGATAGAATAGAATAGAATACAACAGAATAGACTAGACTAGACTAGAATAGACAAGACTAGACTAGACTAGAATAGAATAGAGAATGGAATGGAATGGAATGGAATGGAATGGAATGGAATAGAATAGAATAATAATGATAGAATAGAATAGAATAGAATAGAATAGAATAGAATAGAATAGAATAGAATAGAATAGAATAGAATAGAATAGAATAATAATGATAGAATAGAATAGAATAGAATAATAATGATAGAATAGAATAGAATAGAATAGAATAGAATAGAATAGAATAGAATAGAATAGAATAGAATAGATAATAATGATAGAATAGAATGGAATACAACAGAATAGAATAGAATAGAATAGAAGCTGGAAGGGACCTTGGAGATCTTCTAGTCCAGCCCCTTGCTCAAGCAGGAGAACCTATACCATCTCAGACAGGTCACTGTCTAGCCTCTTCTTAAAAAACCTCCAGTGATGGAACACCGATGATTTCTGGTGGCAAGCTGTTCCACTGGTTAATTGTCCTCCCTGCCAGGAAGTTTCTCCTTAATTCCAGGTTGCTTCTCTCTTTGATCAGTTTCCAACCGTTGTTTCTCGTCTTTCCCTCTGGTGCTTTGGAGAACAACGTGACCCCCTCTTCCTTGTGGCAGCCCCCCCCCCCCAAATACTGGAAAATATAGGAAAGGTTTTCAGCCCCAAAGTCAGGCGAGCTGGCCGGGTTAACTACAAAGGCTCACACATAATCTAGAAATAAACCTATGGTTTCGTTTTCTCACGCTGAGGCATCAAAGTTCCAAGGAAGCAGGAACTGTGGGTTAAGCAAAGGTGCACGCCTTTGTTCATCGGAAAACCACCTTAAAGGGCAAAGGTCATGTCAAAAAGGGAGGGGGGAGACTGAGTAAGGGGTGGGGAGGACCACAAAGGTAGGGAAATTCCAGCCAATGGAGGAATGGTTACAAAAGCTGACGGGATCAGCAGAAATTGGAAACCGCTTCTGGACTTTGTGCTTGAGGTGGGGAAAAAAAAACACAATATCACGATTTTGGATTTGACCAATTTGACCGATACAGAAACGGTTAGTGCCTCCTCCGACTGCTACAGAAATGTAAACAAAAGTTGAGATTTGATTTTAAAGTCTGATTTGATTGCAACAGAGAAAGTCGGAAGTCAGGGCTTTTTGTTCGTTTCTCCCCCTCCCCTGCCGTCTTTCTTCACTCTTTTTGTTTTGTTTTATTTTCTCTTTTTCTACTGCCGTCCCCTACTATTTGTTTTTGCACGTTCACATTGTACGTTATAAAGGAGTCAAACTAAATAAAATCCTGAAATCCCCCCCCCCAAAAAATGGGGCAAGGAGGCATTCCAGAAAGATTGTGGGCTCCTTATCAAATGAGATGAGACGGGAGGGACTTGAGCTTCGGGCTGAGGGAATAATAATAATAATAATAATAATAATAATAATAATAATAATAATAATAATAATAATAGTGCCAAATCCAGTCTGAACATCTGGCTGACTGTGCGATGAATAACAACAACAACGATGATGATGATGTCAAATCCAGTCTGAACATCTGGCTGACTATGCGATGAATAATAATAATAATAATAATAATAATAATAATAATAATAATAATAATAATGCCAAATACAGTCTGAACATCTGGCTGACTGTGCGATGAATAATAATAATAATAGTGCCAAATCCAGTCTGAACATCAGGCTGACTGTTCGATGAATAACAACAACAACAACAATAATGATGATGATGATGATGATGCCAAATCCATTCTGAACATCTGGCTGACTGTGCGATGAATAATAACAACAACAATGATGATGATGATGTCAAATCCAGTCTGAACATCTGGCTGACGGTGCGATGAATAATAATAATAATAATAGTAATAATAACAATAAAAATAAAGTTGGAAGGGACCTTGGTGGTCATCTAGTCCAACCCCCTGCTCAGGCAGGAAACCCTATACCCTTTCAGACAAAGGGCTGTCCAGTCTCTTCTTAAAAACTTCCAGGGTTGGAGCATTTACTGCTTCTGGAGGCAGGTTGTTCCACTGGTTAAGTGTTCTAACTGTCAGGAAATTTCTCCTTAGTTCTAGGTTGCTTCTCTCCTTGATTAGTTTCTCCATCCATCGCTTCTTATCCTGTCTTCAGGCGCTTTGGAGATTAGCTTGACTCCCTCTTCTTTGGGGCAGCCCCTGAGATACTGGAACTCTGCTATCCTATCCCCCCTCGTCCTTCTCTTCATTAAACTAGACATATTCCCAATTCCAGCAACCGTTCCTCGTATGTTTTAGCCTCCAGTCCCTGTTGAAACCTATGGGGACAGTTCAGAAATAAACCTCCATTTGGTTATCAAAGACAGACACTTGCAGACACAGAACTTCAAACGTTCTTGGGTGCGCCTAGCGGTGTGCAGCCCAGCGTTATCGTGAAGAACACCACAACGGAAGTCAGCAGGCCCCATAACACTTGTTATGGGTGGCTTGTCTGAGTTTGCATAATGTTTGGCAGTTGACATCTGAATTGATGGCCGAACCACCTTCCATGAACTTCACAAGCAGTTACTCCTTCGGCATCTTCATACTTGGTGGGATTTTCTAAGGCACGGCTTCCGGTGTGGTGTTGGTTCACGATAATGCTTGCCCTCACATCGCTAGACGCACCCAGGAACTTTTGAAGCAGTTCCTTAACAATAACAACAACAATAATAATAACAACAAAAATAGAGCTGGAAGGGACTGTGCAGGTCTTCTAGGGACTAGATGACCTCCAAGGTCCCTTCCAACTTTATTATTGTTGTTGTTGTTGTTAATAGTAGAGGACTAGCCAAAACAGGATTCAAAACGTCATGCCTCGTCTTGGCCACCAGATGGCGCGCCGTGGCCGAAGCAGCTTCCCGCTGCTGGGAGACCAATTTTAATCGTGTTTTTTTTTTTTTCCTCTTCTCTCCTTATAGGACTACAACTCCCATCTCTATCTAGGCTGGTGAGGTGAAGCATGATGGGGAAGCCATCCCGCTCATCTGGAAGACCCCAGGCCTGCTCTGCATGGGGGAGGGATCCCCCATGTTGTTAGGAGGGATCTGTAGGTTGGAGGATCAGAAAAGTCAAAATAGAAGATTTAGTCACCTTCCAGATAATCCTCGCCTTAACAGGTGGTTCCACTGGTTAATTGTTCTAACTGTCAGGAAATTTCCCTCTCCTTAGTTCTAGGTTGCTTCTCTCCTTGACGAGTTTCCATCCGTTGCTTCTTATCCTGCCTTCAGGCGCTTTGGAGAATAGCTTGACTCCCTCTTCTTTGGGGCAGCCCCTGAGATACTGGAACATGGCTATCATGTCCCCCCTCGTCCTTCTCTTCATTAAACTACTAGACATCCCCAATTCCACCAGCCGTTTCTTGTATGTTTTAGCCTCCAGTCCCCTAATCACCTTTGTTGCTCTTCTCTGCACTCTTTCCAGAGTCTCAACATCTTTTTTACATCGTAGTGACCAAAACTGGATGCCGTATTCCAAGTGTGGCCTTACCAAGGCCTTGTAAAGCGGTATTAACCCTTCACGTGGTCTTGATTCCATCCCTCTGTTAATGCAGCCCAGCACTGTGTTGGCTTTTTTTAGCAGCTGCAGCACACGGCTGGCTCCTATTTAAATGATTTTTTCCACTAGGACAGTGTTTCCCAAACTTGACAATTTTAAGGCATGAGGACTTCAAGTCCCAGAATTCCACAGCCAGCAACGCTGGCTGTGGAATTCTGGGAGTTGAAGTCCTCATGCCTTAAAATTGTCAAGTTTGGGAAACACTGCACTAGGACTCTGAGCTCCCTCTCACAGTTGCTGCTATTGAGCAAGGTACCCCCTATACTATCCCTGTGCATTTGGCTTTTCTTGCCTAAATGTAGAACCTTGCTTTTTTCACCACTGAATTTCATTTCGTTAGATAGGGCCCTGGGTTCGAGTCTGACCAGATATTTTACATAGACCCCTCCCCTTCATTTTGCAAAGCAAAAAGGGTCTTTCGGCCATGCTGGAGATTTGAGGAGGGGGTCCTGCGCAGGAGAAGGGAAGGGACTTTTCAGGTCACGCTGGCATGGGGGGGGGCTGGGAGGGGACCGGGACGGGTGTGTTGCAGGATGCAGCTGTCCGAGGGACCCGAGCTAGCTAGGAAGGCCGACCGGGGTGGGCCCGGCATCCTTGCTTCCGAAGAGAATGCCCGGAAGTTTCTCCGCTTCTGGGGAACAGCTGGCCCTGGGTGTGCCCTGCGGTGGTGACACAACTTCACGGGCTCTGGGTGGGAGGAGCGGGGGGCAGGCACGAAGCTTGGATGCTGGGGCAGGGGTGTCTCAAAAATGCACACTTGAAGAGGGGTGGACTTCAACTCCCAGAATCCCCCAGCCAGGCATGCTTTAAGAGGGGTGGACTTCAACTCCCAGAATTCCCCAGCCAACCATGCTGTTGTAACTTTGACCCGTCACTAAACGAGTGGCTGTAAACATCCATGCATGCTTGAACCGTACAGATAAATTATATATACAATAACTGTGTGTGTGTGTGTGTGTGTGTGTGCGCGCGCATATATATATGTATGTATGTATGTATGTATGTATATATGTATGTATGTATGTCTTTGATTATTCGGGTTTTCTCCCGCATAAAATTGGAAGTGTCTTGGCGACGTTTCGACGAAGTCTCATTCATCATCTTCAGGCTGGTGTTTTCGGCTTCGTGCTTCTAGGAGCTTTGTGTTAGGAGTTTCGTGCTTCTAGATTGCTCCTAGAACAGTGGTTCTCAACCTTTCTAATGCCGCGACCCCATAATACAGTACCCCATGTTGTGGTGACCCCCAACCACTTATACATCACCGGGTGCCAGGGGTGTGGGCAAAAAAAGGGCAAAAAAATGGCGGGCAGCCTTGTTTGGCGACCCCCGTGAAATGGTCGTTCGACTCCAAATGGGGTCCCGACCCACAGGTTGAGAACCACTGTCCTAGAAGCACGAAGCCGAAAACACCAGCCTGAAGATGACGAATGAGACTTTGTCGAAACGTCACCAAGACACTTCCAATTTGACACGGGAGAAAACCTGAATAACCA
This sequence comes from Crotalus helleri, assembly GCA_024509115.1. NCBI lineage: Eukaryota > Metazoa > Chordata > Lepidosauria > Squamata > Viperidae > Crotalus > Crotalus helleri. The sequence goes on from JAKSXO010000081.1 coordinate 565,614, forward strand.
AAGATCTATCTATATATATATGTTTTCTGAGGTTTTCACGGGTGTTTGTATGTAGGTCTTTGGTTATTCGGGTTTTCTCCCGTGTCAAATTGGAAGTGTCTTGGCGACGTTTCGACGAAGTCTCATTCGTCATCTTCAGGCTGGTGTTTTCGGCTTCGTGCTTCTAGGAGCTTTGTGCTAGGAGCTTCGTGCTTCTAGATTGCTCCTTGAAGCACGAAGCCGAAAACACCAGCCTGAAGATGAAGAATGAGACTTTGTCGAAACGTCGCCAAGACACTTCCAATTTGATGTGGGAGAAAACCCGAATAACCAAAGACCTATATATATAAAGTGATTTATATCTTAAGGGGGTCTTCACCTTGTAGCTGGGTGGGGGGGCTTTTTAATTATGCCTAAATAAAGAGATATAAATCTACCTTTCCGGCTCGGATCCTTTTTTGGGGGGTAAAGCTCCCCTGCCTTGAAGGAACGACCCTCCCAACTTTATGGCTAACCTCCTTGCTATTGGGGTTGGGGGGTGGGTCCCCAAAATGTGTGCAAAATCTGAATTTTCCTAAGTCAGGAAAAGCACAGACATCTCTTCAAAGCAAAGTTGGCTTTATTAAGGCGAGCCGAGGCGATGGGATCCAGCCTTTTCAAACTGAATAATTTGGGGGGAGGTCGTTCTTCATGGGCCTCTCCCCCTCCCCACCAGTCAAATAAGGACACAGCCTTTTGTGTGTGTGGGGGGGGGGCTTCACTTTTCTGATATTCGAATCCTCCTGTCTATCAACCGGCCCGTTAATAAAAGGTTGGCCTGCAACCTGGGGGTGTTTTGCCAAAAATCCCATTTTTGCAAAATAATAATAATAATAATAAAATCAGAGCCCCCCCCCCCAACAATTTCCCATTCTATAGGTAGTCCTCGACATACGATGTAAGAGAGAGAGAGAGAGTGAGTGAGTAGAATTTCTCTGGCTAAGCAAGGGGGTTGTTAAGGGGGGGGGTTGTCGTGCCCGATTTTACGACCTTTTTTTTTGTTTTGGCCGTTAAACGAATCACTTGAGTTTTTCAAGGGAATCGCCTGGTCGTTAAGCGGATCCAGCTTCCTCCGTTGTCTTTGCTGGTCGCAAGCCAGCTGGGAAGGTCGCAAACAGGAGCCCGTTTGATCCCAGGATGCTGCTTGCCCAAGGGTCTGAATTTTGACCGAGCGAGAGCAAGGGATGCTTGCAACGGTCGTACGTGTGAGGACCGGTTTGCTTTTTTCCACAGCTGTTGCAACTTTGAACGGTCGCTAAATGAACGGCTGTACGTCGAGGAGTATCTGGATAACTGCAGGTTATTCAGTCCATCCATCCTTCCATCCATCAATCGGAATAGAGCTGGAAGGGACCTTGGAGGTCATCTAGTCCAACCCCCTGCTCAAGCAGGAGAGCCCATACCATTTCAATCAATCAATCAATCAATCAATCAATCGATCTATCGATCGATCAATTGGAATAGAGCTGGAAGGGACCTTGGAGGTCATCTAGTCCAACCCCCTAATCAAGCAGGAGAGCCTATACCATTTCAATCAATCAATCAATCAATCAATCTGAATAGAGCTGGAAGGGACCTTGGAGGTCATATAGTCCAACCCCCTGCTCAAGCAGGAGAGCCCATACCATTTCAATCAATCAATTAATCAATCAATCGATCGATCGATCAATTGGAATAGAGCTGGAAGGGACCTTAGAGGTCATCTAGTCCAACCCCCTAATCAAGCAGGAGAGCCTATACCATTTCAATCAATCAATCGATGAATCTGAATAGAGCTGGAAGGGACCTTGGAGGTCATCTAGTCCAACCCCCTGCTCAATCAGGAGAGCCTATACCATTTCAATCCATCAATCCATCAATCGGAATAGAGCTGGAAGGGATCTTGAAGGTCATCTAGTCCAACCCCGTCCTGTCGTCTGTTTCTGAAATGCTGCCCCCACCTCAAATCTGCCAAAAAAAGAGCTCAGCAGGTCTTTTTAACAAGCAAACCTTGCTGCAAACAGACACACACACACACACACTCCACAAATTCCTGAAACCCAACCCATAAAAAGCTGCACATATATCATATAAATCTGAGATTTTAGCTCTCCCTGCAGGATTGGGCACCATTCAAAGCCCCCCCCCTATTTTCCAAAGGTGGAAGGAAGGATGGTGGGAGGGGTGAGGAGGTAATTCTCGGTCGGCCTCCCCCCCCCCAAGGGTGCGATTCCCATCATCCCCCAACCAGCAATGGGATGATGGGAATTGTAGTCCCAGCTGGAAAGAATAAGATTAAGGGAAGGTGCTAAATGGGGGGGTGAGGCCTGGGTAACGGCAACAGGGGTCTTTTCGACCCCTCCCCTCTCCTTCCCCACCTGCTGGTAGTCCTCGACTTACGACCTCAATTGGGACCAGATTTCCTGTTGCCGTATGAGTCATGCCTGATTTTGTGATCTTTTTGGGGGGGGGCCACGATTGTTAAGCAAATCGCGACGGTCGCTAAGCGAATCACACCCGATTTTGTGACCTTTTTCATTGTGACGGTTGAGCAATCCGCTTCGGCGCTTAGGTGAGCCCTACGGTCACTAAGCGGATCCAGATCCCTCTACTGACTTTGCTCGCCGGGAGGCCGCAGAAGGGGGTCACGTGACCCCCCCACTCCACCAGGAGCACCTGCCACCGTCATAAATACGAGCCGGTTGCTAAGTGCCTTAACGTTGATCCCGTGACCGCAAGGACGCTTGCAACGGTCGTAAGTGCGAAACGGACTCGTAAGTCCCCTTTTTCCGGTGCCCGAAAATTGAAGATTGAAAAGGGGAGTTGGGGGGGGGGTTTCACAGAGCAACTTCTCCGCGGAGCGTCGGATCCTTTCGGCCGTCGTAGTTCGGGACGGAGCGGACTGCCGGCCTCAGCAGGCGCTGGCGTAGGGGCCGTCCAGCACCTGGTAGCGGATCTTGGTGTTGGTGATGGCGCCGTGTTTCTGGCGCAGGTGCAGGCGCAGCTGGCTCTTGTGGCGGAAGCGCAGGCTGCATGTCTCACACTGCGGAGAAGGAAGGAGGCCGCGGTTACCGAGGAGGGGCGTCCGGAGGGGTTGGGGGAAGCGACGTGGAGCTGGTCTGGTGGGCTCCGGGGGGGGGGAGTCTCTGGGCCTGGGACTCTCTGCTGGCAGACATTTTGTGACCCAGCTGGGGAACGTCATCAGTGCTAGGAGGGGGGAGGAAGAGGAGGAGGAGGAGGAAGAAGAAGAGAAGGAGGAGGAGGAGGAGGAGGAGGAGGAAGAGGAGGAGGAGAAGAGGAAGAAGAAGGAGAAGTAGAAGGAGGAGGAGAAGAGGTGGAGGAGGAGGAGGAGAAGAAGAAGAAGAGGAGGAGGAGGAGGGAGAACAGGAAGAAGAGAAGGAGGAGGAGAAGGAGAAGGAGGAGGAGGAGGAGGAGGAGGAGGAGGAGAAGAAGAAGAAGAGAAGGAGGAGGAGAAGGAGAAGGAGGAGGAGGAGGAGGAGAAGAAGAAGAGGAGGAGGAGGAGGGAGAACAGGAAGAAGAGAAGGAGGAGGAGAAGGAGAAGGAGGAGGAGGAGGAGGAGGAGGAGAAGAAGAAGAAGAGAAGGAGGAGGAGAAGGAGAAGGAGGAGGAGGAGGAGGAGAAGAAGAAGAGGAGGAGGAGGAGGGAGAACAGGAAGAAGAGAAGGAGGAGGAGAAGGAGAAGGAGGAGGAGGAGGAGGAGGAGGAGAAGAAGAAGAAGAGAAGGAGGAGGAGAAGGAGAAGGAGGAGGAGGAGGAGGAGAAGAAGAAGAGGAGGAGGAGGAGGGAGAACAGGAAGAAGAGAAGGAGGAGGAGAAGGAGAAGGAGGAGGAGGAGGAGGAGGAGGAGAAGAAGAAGAAGAGAAGGAGGAGGAGAAGGAGAAGGAGGAGGAGGAGGAGGAGAAGAAGAAGAGGAGGAGGAGGAGGGAGAACAGGAAGAAGAGAAGGAGGAGGAGAAGGAGAAGGAGGAGGAGGAGGAGGAGGAGGAGAAGAAGAAGAAGAGAAGGAGGAGGAGAAGGAGAAGGAGGAGGAGGAGGAGGAGAAGAAGAAGAGGAGGAGGAGGAGGGAGAACAGGAAGAAGAGAAGGAGGAGGAGAAGGAGAAGGAGGAGGAGGAGGAGGAGGAGGAGGAGAAGAAGAAGAAGAGAAGGAGGAGGAGAAGGAGAAGGAGGAGGAGGAGGAGGAGAAGAGGAAGAAGAAGGAGAAGGAGGAGGAGGAGAAGAAGAGGAAGAAGAGGAAGAAGAGGAGGAGGAGGAGGAGAAGAGGAGGAGGTGGAGGAGGAGAAGGAGGTGGAGGAAGAAGAACAAGAGGAGGAAGAGAAGGAGGAGAAGAGGAGAAGGAGGAGGAGAGAAGGAGGAGGTAGAGGAGGAGGTGGAGGTGGAGGAGGAGGAGGAAGAAGAGGAGGAGGAGGAGGAGGAGGAGGAGGAAGAAGAGGAGGAAGAGGAGGAGGACGGTCCCGGGGTCCTTGGTGCTCTCTGAGCTGGATTTCCTTGCAGACGTTTCCTGAACCATCTAGGCAATATCATCAGTGATAGAAGAGAGTGGGGTTTTCCGACAGGAGGACGAGGAGGACGACGACTGTGGGGTCCTGGGTGCTCTCTGAGCTGGGTGGTTTTCTTGCAGACGTTTCATGACCCAACTAGGGAACGTCATCAGCGCTAGAAGGGAGGGTGGGTTGTGGAGAGTGGTGGGGGAGGAGGAGGAGGACTGGGGAACTCTGGGAATTGAAGCCCACCCCTCAAATGGCCCTGGTTGAGAAACACTGCTCTAAAACAACACTCGACCGCCACGCCCTCATCTCACAGCCCTGACGATGTTACCCAGCCCGGCCTCGAGACGTCTCCCAGAAGCAAGCCAAACTGCAAGACACCCCCCCCATAAGACCCTCAAATTCAAATCCCTCCCTCCCCTCCCCCATTGACTCTCCCCCTCCGTGCAGTTCCCTTTAAGCCCCGCCCCCTTAGAAGAGCCCACCCTCCCTTCAACCCCACCGAGAATCCAGATGCCCTGGCCTTGCCCTGGTTCCCCTCCGGGCTCTTCCAGAAGACCTGTTTACCCCCCTCCCCCCAAGTTCTCAATGGGGCAGCTGCCCCACCCCCCCCGGGGGAAGACCCTCACCTGGTAAGGTTTCTCCCCGGTGTGGATGCGGAGGTGGCTTTTGAGGGTCTGCAGGTGCCGGAATCGAGTCCCGCAGGTGCCACACGGGTAGGGCTTTTCTCCCGTGTGGATCAAGACGTGGGCCCGGAGATGTGCCACCTGCGAGGGGAGGGGGGGAACATCCAGTGAAGCCACCTCTTTTTGGGGGGGGAGCAGTGGGTTTGAGCCCACCCTACACCCTTCCACGGGTTCCATCTGTACCCCCGGGGGCGACGCTGGTAATATAGGTGATCGTTTCATCCCGTCGAGCCTCCCCAGTCAGAGGCAGTCTACCTCCCAAGAGCCCACGGCAGACAGGTGGACCCCCACCCGGAAAAGCAGGATGCTGGCTACATGGGAGACGGGGGGGGGACGCTTGTCTTTGACCCACAGAGCGGTCTCCGCTAGTGTTTTGGTCTAGATTATTTGGTTTCATTTCAAATTTTTAAATCAAATAAATTCTTTCGACTTGCTGAGCAATCCTGAGCAGGGGGTTGGACTAGATGACCTCCAAGGTCCCTTCCAACTTTATTATTATTATCGATCATCGCACAGTCAGCCAGATGTTCAGACTGGATTTGGCATTTTGTCTACCTATCGAGTCCTTACCCAGGACCTGGGATAGGCAGATGTGGATGTTTGATGGTATTACAGGTATCGTCACAGGATGGAAGCAGTTCCTAGTAAGGCCGCCTTTTGCAATTGACTAATAGTGAATTTGTCAATGCCGATGATGGTGTTCAAGTGGTGCTCCAGTTGTTTTGGAATTGCACCCAAGGAGCCTATCACTATTGGTACTGCCCTTGCTTGCTTTTGCCACAGTCTTTCTGTTTCTATTTGTAGGTCTTTGTATTTTGTTATCTTCTCCAGTTCTTTCTTGTCTATTCTGCTGTCTCCAGGCACTGCCACGTCCACTATCCAGATTTTTTTGTCTTTCTTATCGACAATTGTTAAGTCTGGGGTGTTATGTTGCAGGTGCTTGTCTGTTTGAATTAATTATTATTATTATTATTAATAATAATAATAATAATAAATTACTGACATGAGTGGGTACATCTCGAGAGAGAGAAAAAACACCTCCAAATCATGGGTAATAGTAATAATATTAATAACAGTAATAGTAATAATAGTAGTAGTAATAACAACAAAACAACAACAACAACAACAACAATAATAATAATGATAATAATAATAGTGTTGGAAGGGACCTTGCAGGTCTTGCAGTCCAACCCCCTGTTCAGGTTGATGGTGGTGGCCGCCATTTTGACTTTTTTGACCCACTTATCGGGTGTGACCCCCAGGGCATTCCCTGGCGTCTCCTTACCTGCACAAAACAAGACCCGCACATCTCACACTTGTAGGGTTTCTCTCCGGAGTGAATGCGCAAGTGCGTCTTGAGGTTAGCCGGCCGGTTAAACTGGGCCCCGCAGACGCCGCAATGGTAGGGCTTCTCTCCTGTTGGCCGGAAGACAGAAGGGGGGAGGGTTTCGGAGCATCGAACCGGCCGATTGGTCCTTTGCTCTGTTCCTCGGGTGGGTTGTAGATCGCTGGACTTCAACTCTCTGCTGGCGGGGGAATTCTGGGAATTGAAGTCCGCCCAGCTTAGGAGGATCCCTGCCCACCTGCATGCAAGGACCGATGGCTGGCCAGGCTCCCCTTGCCCCGGAAAGTGGAACTGCAGAAGTGGCACTTGTAGGGCTTCTCCTGCACACCCGGGGCTGGGCTGCCCCCTTCCTCCTCTTCCTCCTCTTCCCGGAGGTATTGCAGGTCACAGGCCTGGCAGCTGGAGGATCCACAGCCTGGGAGCAAGGAAAGAAATGGACTTTGCTAGCTCTCTCTCTCTCTCTCTCTCTCTCTCTCTCTCTCTCTCCATCCATCCATCTTCCACCCATTTTATGTATGTATTTATGTATGTATGTATGTATCTCTCTCTCTCTCTCTCTCTCTTCATCTATGTATCTCTCTCTATATATTATATCTGTCTGTCTGTATCTATCCATTCATCCATCTTCCACCCATTTTATCTATCTATCTATCTATCTATCTATCTATCTATCTATCTATCTATCTATCTATCTATCTATCTATCTATCTATCTATCTATCTATCTACTATCTATCTATCTATCTATCTATCTATTATCTATCTATCTATCTATCTATCTATTATCTATCTATCTATCTATCTATTATCTATCTATCTATCTATCTATCTATCTATCTATCTATCTATCTATTATCTACCTATCTATCTATCTATCTATCTATCTATCTATCTACCTACCTATTTATCTATCCATCCATCATCTCTCTCTACCTATGTATCTCTCTTTCTATATCTATCTATCTATCTATCTATCTATCTATCTATCTATCTATCTATCTACGTATATCATCTATCTATCTATCTCTCTTCATCTATGTATCTCTCTATATATATTATATCTGTATGTCTGTCCGTATCTATCCATTCATCCATCTTCCACCCATTTTATGTCTCTATCTATCTATCTATCTATCTATCTATCTATCTATCTATCTATCTATCTATCTATCTATCTATCTATCTATCTATCTATTATCTATCTATTATCTACCTACCTACCTATTTATCTATCTATCCATCCATCAGCTCTCTCTACCTATGTATCTCTCTTTCTATATCTATCTATCTATCTATCTATCTATCTATCTATCTATCTATCTATCTATCTATCTATCTATCTATCTATCTATCTATCTATCTATCTACCTATCCATCCATCCATCATCTCTCTTTACCTATCTATCTCTCTACCTCTCTCTCTACCTCTCTCTCCCTCTCTAATCTATCTATCTATCTTTCTACCTCCCTCCCTTCATCTTTTTCTGGGTAGCTGAAAGATTTTGGACAGCAGCCAAACGC